>CALYLW010000126.1:600000-1168181 GCA_944989445.1 Ampullaceana balthica
CTGAGATAGTGTCCATGTATGACGTAATATCTCACTTGACTGAGATAGTGTCCATGTATGACGTAATATCTCACTTGACTGAGATAGTGCCCATGTATGACGTAATATCTCACTTGACTGAGATAGTGTCCATGTATGACGTAATATCTCACTTGACTGAGATAGTGCCCATGTATGACGTAATATCTCACTTGACTGAGATAGTGCCCATGTATGACGTAATATCTCACTTGACTGAGATAGTGCCCATGTATGACGTAATATCTCACTTGACTGAGATAGTGCCCATGTATGACGTAATATCTCACTTAACTGAGATAGTGCCCATGTATGACGTAATATCTCACTTGACTGAGATAGTGTCCATGTATGACATAATATCTCACTTGACTGAGATAGTGTCCATGTATGACACAATATCTCACTTGACTGAGATAGTGCCCATGTATGACGTAATATCTCACTTGACCGAGATAGTGTCCGTGTATGACGTAATATCTCACTTGACTGAGATAGTGCCCATGTATGACGTAATATCTCACTTGACTGAGATAGTGCCCATGTATGACGTAATATCTCACTTGACTGAGATAGTGCCCATGTATGACGTAATATCTCACTTGACTGAGATAGTGCCCATGTATGACGTAATATCTCACTTGACTGAGATAGTGCCCATGTATGACGTAATATCTCACTTGACTGAGATAGTGCCCATGTATGACGTAATATCTCACTTGACTGAGATAGTGCCCATGTATGACGTAATATCTCACTTGACTGAGATAGTGCCCATGTATGACGTAATATCTCACTTGACTGAGATAGTGCCCATGTATGACGTAATATCTCACTTGACTGTGTATCTCTTACGCCTCACAATCATAAAGACCAAGATTGCAGGCCGATATCTCGGTGAACTGTCTTTCGAATTGACGAACAGAACAGAACAGAACAGAAGAGTAGCGAGTTCTAACATTTCCTTTCTTCATCTCACATGTCCCATAAATGAAATCAATGATTAATGAAAGGGGAACGTAGCGGTGCAATTATCTCCGACGGCCTAAAGGCATGTCAGTTTGAATTTTACTTGATTTCATAGAGAAGGGAAATAACCAGCTTGATTTGTTAATACTGTGGGCGGGAAAAAAGACAATATTTATGTACGCTGGTGAGAAGCAATCAAACAAAGAATTTAAATGTGTGTTCAGGGAGGGGGGCAAATGAAGAAAGTAAAGTGGAAGTTGGGGGAATAAGAGTGGGATTAAATCGGATCAACTGGAATTATGATTATCTTACATGACAAGACAATGTCTTTGGTGGCATCATTGTATGTTTATTATCAGGGGTCGTCCTCAAAAACGGTATATATCATCGAGAGATTTGTTAGATGAAGTTTTTTGCGTTAGTTTTTAAAAAACTTATTTTTAATTTATTAATATTTATACACTTCAAACATTCCCGCCCAGCAGAAAAATCCCATATAGTAGATATCGTTGTGTGAACTTAATGTTAAAGTTTATATTTCAAAAATCGAGCATTACTTATAAAAGAGAACAACACCTAAACCCTTGATCTCTAAGAAGACTACTGATGATTATTATTTGTGTGTGGGGGGGGGGAGTTAAGTCGAAATTCGACTAGTTTTCACCCTCAGAGATTACAATTTACACCAATTCTGCCTTGAAATATGCATTGGTCATGGTTGATGCATAAACAAAATACTAATGTCAAAACCAGAAGGACACAATACAACTTTTTAAATCCGTTATATTAACTGCAACGCCGTCTCTGTCTCTCTGTTTCGCTGTCTTGGGCGGGCGGAAAAACAAAAGTCAAAAATGACCCACTTCCCGTGAAGTCATCGAGCTTAAATTTGGCAGATGGACCCGTGTCACCTAACAATGCATCGTATCAAAATTTCAGATCGATCGAACGTACCGTAATTAAATGAATGCATTTTTAGTTTATCTCTATACGAGGTATGTAATTCAATTTCACAGTTTGTTATTGTTTTTTTTTCACGTGACAGCTCAGTTTGCGCGTTGACGTGATGTACCGGGGTGCTTTTGTTTACATTTTACATATCACGCTGAGCTCGGTCCAGTGATCGGTGACCAGACATTTCCCTTCCCCCCCCCCGGGGTTATAAAGCAAAGGGGAGTTAAGACAGATTCAGTCTGTAAATATTTGTCGCTTTTGAACATAATCAATACTTTTAGTTATGTCTCATATACAAGGGATTTATAGTCAAAAACTTTGTTTTTACGGGTTTGTTTTATTGCTTTGTTATGAGTATCAATTTATTCATTCACAGAATAAATGTTTGACCTTTGCAATGAATCTCTCTGACTTAATGCCCCGCCAAAATAAGATATTTTAAGGAGGTAAAACAATTGATGGTGAATAGAAATATCTTGGAATATTTTTTAGAAAAAAAAACCTCTGAAAGACTGAAATCCAGTGGATGCGAATTGCAATATCCATTAAAATACATAAATCAAGCTATCGCAAATTACAATATCCAATGTAAGACTCAAATCTAGTGGTTGCGACTCGCTACTTCCACCTTTTTTCTAGTCAGTAGCAAATTATATTTGGTTTTTTTCCAAATGGATATTCAAGCTCTTTTTTAAGATTCTTTAAAAAAATTATAAGTATAATCTATAGAACAATTAAATCAGAACAAGATCAAAAGTTTTTTTACAAAAAGACTTAGATGAAATGATAAAATGTGAACGAACTAGAGTATGTTTTTTCACCCAGAAAAATGTCAACTGTTAAGAGTAACAAAGAAAAAGAAACAAATAAATTCAAAATATTTCATTCATGGAAAAGAACTGACCCAAACTAAAGATGCAAAAATACTTAGGACTCATAATAAATGAGAAACTATCATGGGAATCCCCATTTTAATGAAGTTATTTAAAAAATCAAACAAAACCTTAGGCCTTATAAAAATAAACTTTTACAAATGTAATAGAGATATAAAACTAAAATGCTATCTCACTTTGGTGAGACCTGTACTAGAATATGCATCTTTCTGTATGGGACCCATCCACCAAAGAAAACATTGATAAAACTAGAACAAATTCAAAAAAGAGCTGCCAGATTCATTACTGGAGAATATTCAAAACTGACAAGAATAACACCATTAGTTAAATCATTAAACCTTGAAACACTAGAGGATAGAAGAACCAAGAGCAAAGTAGTAATCATACATAAAGCAATTAATTCTAATTTAGAAATACAACACAAAGATAACTTAATACAACCCTCAGATAGACATAAGGATAAAAAACACCTTTCTTATTCCGTAGGCTATGCAAGAACAAACACATACTAATTTTCGTTCTTCCCGTCCGGAATTCAGGCGTGGAATGGGTTGCCTGAAGAAACCAGGAAAACCAACACTTTATCAGCATTTAAATCTCTAATGAAAATTCAGGACTAAACACAAACCATAGATTAGCGTAGGACGCAATAATCTTCTGTATATCTGTAACAGATAAGATAGATAAGAAATCTGATCCCAAATATCATTCAAAATGTATTGCCAAAGTACGTTAATTCATGCTAATTCTTTTAAAATTATTGTATTCGAGTGCATCAAACTTTGGTCAAGTGTTAAATATTTTAATACTATTTTCTTCACGCATAATGTAGATACAAGTTATGAACTTTCACCAAAGTCAACGACTAAAAGAAGTATAAACGACGTTATAAAAGATTAATGTCAATAAATCAGTACTAGCAAATATAACAGAGCCAAAACCAATCACCAATTTTTTTCAATCATTGCGAAGAAAACAGCACGGCATGTAAATAAAATATGACAAGATATAAAAATAGATCTCTACCTGACCCAGGCTTGACCCCACGGGGTCATTTCATCATTCAGACATCTCCAAAAATCAAGAGGTTAAAGCGGGCCGCTACCAGTGAGAGGTTGTGCGCCCCTGACGGAATCAATTCCTTGGGAAGATCTCCGCTGAAACCTTAAAGGAGACAGTGGGTGGGGTGCGGCCGGGTGTGGGGGAGGGGGGGGGACAGCCCAACGAAAGAGTCAATGTGTGGCTTTGGTGGGGTAGTACTCTTAATTTAAGTCCTCGATTTAACAGTTAGATGGAAAACACTAACCTAATAAACACCAACAATTCGAGGTAGGTTCAACATTGTTTCAGCGTAGTAATTGAACATTAAATAATTTTCTATTTGAAATATAATATGTGTCATAAAAACAGCTAAATACGAAAGAGTTGATGTTCCCAACGTCATTGTTGTTGACATTTTGTAGATTTAGTTTATGAGTATGACGAAAGCAATTAAAGTAGGGATAAAGGTTTGTAGTGCTCAATAGTATGTAACTGACAGCATGCCGCTGGCTACTGTGTGAAATGTGGTGCAAGGATGGTGGCTAGGTTGCAATGTATAGTGGTCATGACGGCTTAAATTATGCGACATTTCGAACGGGTACCCGGGTACCCGTTCAACATTTGGACCGGTACCCGGGCAGATTTTTCAACAACATTGACAGCCCTACTGGCCACGTCATCATAGTTTATTAAACAAATATTTGTTAAATAATATAATGAAGGGAATCATAGGTAAGAGATAGATGATAAAGCTGCGTAAAACAATTTTGTTTGTAAAACCACATTTCATTACTAGAGATTACTAATACAATGGCGTATGTCCAAAAGACAGTTCGTAAAGGCTTGTTGACAGTGGCATATGGCCTTAAAGTAATGGTATATGACTTATATACAGTGGCGTATGACCTATTGGCAGTGGCGTATGACTTATATACAGTGGAGTATGCCCTATTGACAGTGGCGTATGACTTATAGACATTGGCTTATGACTTCTAGATAGTTGCATATGACCGATAGACAGTGGCGTACGATATAAAGACAGTTTTTAATGCATTGTTGCAAAAACGTATATTTGTATTATTTTGAAAGAGACGTTTACTTTAGACTGTTGAAGACGTCATTCTATCCTATGGTCACATTAATAATATAGACCTTAGATACTTGCTGACTTTAGACTGTTGAAGAGGTCATTCTATCCTATTGTCACATTAATAATATAGACCTTAGATACTTGCTGACTTTAGACTGTTGAAGACGTCATTCTATCCTATGGTCACATTAATAATATAGACCTTAGATACTTGCTGACTTTAGACTGTTGAAGACGTCATTCTATCCTATTGTCACATTAATAATATAGACCTTAGATACTTGCTGACTTTAGACTGTTGAAGAGGTCATTCTATCCTATTGTCACATTAATAATATAGACCTTAGATACTTGCTGACTTTAGACTGTTGAAGAGGTCATTCTATCCTATTGTCACATTAATAATATAGACCTTAGATACTTGCTGACTTTAGACTGTTGAAGACGTCATTCTATCCTATTGTCACATTAATAATATAGACCTTAGATACTTGCTGACTTTAGACTGTTGAAGAGGTCATTCTATCCTATTGTCACATTAATAATATAGACCTTAGATACTTGCTGACTTTAGACTGTTGAAGACGTCATTCTATCCTATTGTCACATTAATAATATAGACCTTAGATACTTGCTGACTTTAGACTGTTGAAGAGGTCATTCTATCCTATTGTCACATTAATAATATAGACCTTAGATACTTGCTGACTTTAGGATGCGTGGATGTTTTACCTTTGGATAATTGATAATTCTATATCGAGGATACTTGGATTTCTAACATTGACTATAGATAACTTCTTGGATATTTTTGGATATGCTATATGTGAGCAACTCAATGCCATGGAAAAATCGTGTTCTGAATTATTTATTGCAAGTGGTGTGGCTGATATAAACATTAAATCAAATTTGAATGTACTTTTACACGATCCAATAAAACCTATGGCTATTGCAAAATACATTCTATATATTGAAATTGAAACCTTAAAATATGCCATTTAAGAAACATTAATGGAATTAGTCATATTTTAAAAATTTCGTTCTTTAGAAGTCGTCCTCCTGTACAAATGCATTCTTGAAATCTGCTCTTAAATTCCTGTCTTTTTGTGTCGCGCTGTATATAACATTTTCCGTTTTAACCAAACGATTTGTGTACATAATATATAGACTATACACAAATCAAATGTAAAGGAAGCGAAATATAAATGAACTAATTGGGTACAAAAAAATGTACCCAGAAGAGAAAGTCCGACTTTCAAAAGTTCAAATGTTTACTGTTTCCTAAATTTATTTACATAAATATGAATTGAAAATCGGTGCGCGCCTGTGTGTCTGTGTTTGAGATAGATGTTAATAAAAAGTTGAGATAGATATAAATAACTGTGAATGAGATATATAGAGATTCCCGTTAAGGCGTGATCTCTGACCCTGAAAGATCTTTCTTGCAAACCTGACCAACTCCCTGTCCGAGCCATACCCATAAAAATAATAAGAATGAGAATAGCCACACGATCCTGAAGCAATTGCTGGAAAGACATCACACGTATCCGTCCTCACGTTCCTTTCCCGCTCGATTTCACAGAATCAAACAGCCGGACGTGACGTCATAGCAATAGTCTCAAATCAGAGGCGCTAACCGAGACTTTGGCTTGTTTACTCCGTAACTAACGGTGCTGGGGGAAAAAGAGGGTGGGTTGTTTTATTGGTGGACAGCCCCCAAGACAAATTAACACTTAAAGGTCGGGTGGCAATCACTACTTGTCTGGTCTTCACCTTGGCCTGACCACCGCCACAGAACGGGGCACTTATTTGTTTCCGGGGACGGGCGGTGTTTTCTTTTTAAAGGGAGACCAAACGAGGGACTGCTCAACCCTAACGACCAGCATTCAATGCTCAAGAGGAGTTCTCTTAGCGCCATTTGTCGTGCGAAAGAGAAATCAAAATTAGGCGCATAGATGTCGCTGGTCTGCTGAGCAAGCTTTTGGCAATTGGTCTTTGTAACCGTAATATCCTGGCCAGCCACGCTAAGAACGGCAATTGGTCTTTGTAACCGTAATATCCTGGCCAGCCGCGCTAAGAATGGCAACTCCACCAACTGTGAGCTGTGGTCGTGTGCAGCAGGCTTGGGACCAACTGATGATGTTTTGCCGAAGATTGTAGCCAGTAACACTACAAACATAGCTACAGTAGAGCTCACCAGGATTGTAGGCAGTAACACTACAAACACAGCTATAGTATAGCTCAGTGGGGAAAATATGCTTTAATCACTATTAATTTATGTTTAGGCGTTATAATAAGAACATTTTACAGATGTAATAAGAATATAATCTAAAATGCTACCTCACTTTGGTGAGACCTGTAATAGAATATGCATCTTCTATATGGGACTCATCAACCAAAGAAAACATTGATAAACTAGAACACATTTTTTAAAAGCTACCAGATTCATTATTAGAGAATATTCAAAACTTACAGGAATCACACCATAAGTTAAATCATTAAACCTTTAAACACTAGAGGATAGAAGAACCAAGAGTAAAGTAGTCTTAATACTTAAAGAATTAATTATAATTTAGAAATACAACACAAAGATAACTTAATACAACCCTCAGAAAGACCTACGGATAAAAAAACACCTTACTTTTTCCGTATGCAAGAACAAACACATACAAATTCTCATTCTTCCTGTGCGGAATTCGGGCGTGGAATGGGTTGCCTGACGAAACCAGGAAAACCAACACTTTATCAACATTTAAAACGCTAATAAGAATGCAGGAGTATACACTAACCAAGGATAAGCGTAGGACTCAATAATGTTCTGTAAAGAAGGGACGTCTGTAATAGATAAGAAAAGTTAAGATAATTCGATATTTTTCCCTGATGTAAACCAATGACTGAATTTTTATAAACTCAAGTTCAAAGGTCAAAGTTTTAACATGAGCCGTTGATTCCTACATTATCGCTTGTCTCTGTGAGTCTGCGCATGACACGTGGAGATAAAAGCTGTTAGACAAATGCAGACGGAACGGGGGAAATATTGATGGTATAAGCTAACTGGCCTAGGACATCTTGATGTCAACTAGCACTTATACCATCAATAGAGATGACACCGATTTATGATCAAATGTCATGGAGGAAATTTTAGACTAAAGATAAAACAAAACGTTTTACAATAGAGTTTAGGAGTTTGTTTTATCTTTCACAACAAAACAATTTAATATATAATTTAAGGGTCATTTGGAGGGCATGAGAGCGGATGAGAAACAGTGTGTTAGAGAGATACAGAGAGAGCGAGAGAAAGAGAGAGAGTGATAGAGAGAGAAAGAGAGGGTGAGAGAGAGAGAGAAAGAGAGAGAGAGAGAGAAAGAGAGAGAGAGAAAGAGAGAGTGAGAGAGAGAGAAAGAGAGAGTGAGAGAGAGAGAAAGAGAGTTTGAGAGAGAAAGAGAGAGTGAGAGAGAAAGAGAGAGTGAGAGAGAGAGAAAGAGAGAGAGATAGAGAGAGAGAGAGAAAAGGGGAGAGAGAGAAAGAGAGGGTGGGGATGAGATCAACTTCAAAGAGGAAAGATTCAACAACAAAATCCTAATGTAACGGCCTCTTTGCATTTAGCCAGACGTCAAATGGGTATATGTAGACTGATTCCGTGCAGAAAGTTCATTTAAAAATCCAGAACAAGTCATTAATTTCATTTTTTTTCTCCATGAGACAAACTATTTTATTCCGTGATCGCAGTGATAGGCATGTCGGCTCAATAAACCGATAAGAAAAAATACTGAACATAGGTGTCATTAAAGCATTAGCAAATTCTATACATTTTTAAATCGATGCAAATTTTGAAGCATTTTTTAAAGAAATTTTGTTATTTGCCTACAGACAGTAAAATATTAAAGAGAGGTTCAAATCAAGCATATGCGAGACTTGACTCACACTGGATTAAAATCTTCATTAATCTTACTTCACGCATACTGCCTCCGCATGTGCACTTCTGGAATCTTGTCTGATTGTTACTTTTCAACAAACTAACAAAACAAACAAATAAGAAACAACCAAAGGAAAAAAGGTGTGAAGTATAAAAAAGAAGTTGTATGAATGTCTCCTTTGATATTTCTGATATCTTTTTAGTTGCTGAACGACATTCCTCCCCACCATGTTGCAAAGCCATGTTTTTTACTCTAAGTAGATCACTGGGTTGGAAATCATTAGTTCCACACTCACTCAAAGTAACAGTTGTATACTTACATTACATGTTCAGCATTTCAAAAACCTTTTTGTAGTGTTAAATAGAATCATTTTTGAACTGAGCTTGTTTATTCTATATATTTAATCTGATATTCATTTTAAGATAGTATATGTGAAAACGTCTAAATCTTTACTTTGCCAAATATATTTTTAGTTAACAAATCAAACCGGCTTCTTGGTTAATACACGTAAAAATTTTCTTTCCAACCCATTTTCATTTGGGTTTTTTTCTTACCTCGGTTGATTACACATTTTGACAATATCCTCCGTTTCTTGTGGAACATTGAGACCAGCGTGAATAGTGGGGCGAGTGGCGACTCCCTCGCTCAAGTCTGGTCATTATACGCCTCACGACCAACACGTCTGCAATATTTTCCCTCCTAACTCTTCAAAAGTCCTCCCCCATAGCCCCTCACCCAAAAGTCAAATACACCAGAGGTCGTATCAAATAACGGGGAGAGACTACAGAGATTTAATCTTCACTCACAAGCTACTGGAGCTAAAGGAGAATTGGCTTCGATTTATTATTTGTAATTGTTTTGATCTGTAGACTGGATCCCTCGGTGACTTGGAGAGTGAGAACCTTTGGCAGCTGTGAGGTTCGTAGAGGGTTGTCATACAAAGTAGATAACAGCAATGATATAACCGGTCCTCAAATTCTATTGTATGAACAATCTTTACATTTTAAATGAATGAGCTTGTGACTGCACCAATGCTAGGACAGTGAATTTGGTTTGGTATCATTTCTTTAGAGCTCCTGCAATTAAATGACAGAAAATGAAGATACGCGTTGAGACTAAAGAGTTGTTAATCACCGTCTTGTCGTGGTCCCGTGGTCCATCCCGCGGAAAAACAAAATTAAACATTGACCCTCTTCCCGGGATCCTTTCGAGCTGGAATTGGGAACATGGACTTTAGTCACCTAACAATGCATTCTATGAAAATGTCAGATCGATCAAATGTACTGTAATTAAATTAATGAATTTTTAGATTATCTCTATGTAGCATGTAAATGTTTATGCTAGTCTGTCGCGGGATGCGTATTATATTGAACATACTTTTATATTTTCCCGATCTGTAAATGTTTATGCTTTTCAGTCGCGCGGTGCGTATTATTGTATTGAACATAGTTTTATAATATTTTCCCCGATTTCGATCGTTCCAAAAATGTGATGATATGTAAATCAAGTGAATGTTCGTAATAAATAAAAAAATAAAGAAAACAACAATTTAAATAAATATCGATCGCGTCTCTTATATAAAGGATTAATAGTCAAAACACGTTAGTTTTTGCGGGTTTATACTTTTTTAATAATAATGTTGTGGGGCACAAATAAAGTTTGTGTAACAATTGAAGTGTCTGAGATTAGTGAAAAAGCTTTATGTGAGACAACGTGTTAGAAATATAAAGCTTTTCCCAACATGTCGATGCCTCAAAATTTTCAGACGCAGATCATGGACTTAGCACTGACGTACTGAACAGATTCCAATTTGATAGATCTAGAGTTGGCTGAAAAATGACAATTTTAATATATTTATATTCAAAGTGTACTGTCATAATCTTTGCATTGATGATGTAATATTTCTGAAAATTTGACTAAAAATGTGTAATCTGTCACATGTGAATCATGAGTGAATCATCAGTGTATCATGAGTGTTTTGCGTGAATGCATGACGGAGAGGTCACGTGAGCAAAAGTGCGGGAAGAAATAGTCGTTCCCATTGGCTAAAGAGGTTGGGGGATGAGTTGTCAGATAACTTCCGTGGTGGAAGGACGAGATGTGTGTGCCTGAATATTCCACGTTATATAACCTCAAATTATATGTCATGTACATAGTATACATATTAAAGTTTTTTAATTGAAACAAGTTCTTCATAGGCTTATTGTGTACATGGTTATGCATTGAGAGAACGCCTACAAAGAGAGTTATTAATAAGTAAAGCCATTGACATAATCATTGACAATCGATTTCTGGTTCATTAAGTGTAAAACCTGAAACTAAATGTGTCTCCTGGATATATTTGAAACTAATGTAGATTTTTAAAACATTTCTATTTATTTCATAACAGTGATTATTTTTAATATACAATGAACGAAACAAAAAACTGACCGACAATCGAGGCGAAGATCCTGATATTAAATCGTCTGCGCATCCAGATTTTCCACAATAATATAAAAGCGATGAAACGTCGACTCGAGAACAGATCAATATCCACCAATCACTTTATTTTTTGCTTTGATGTTTTCCCGGTAATAATAGCCGACTTTCGGGGAAAATAATCGCTTTCAGTGCGTTTTTTTTTAAATTTCAAACCACTTCATTAAAAACACACATTATCCAAGTTGATACCCCAGACTACAACTTTCTTTTGAATTTTTTTATAATTCCCAAATTGTTTCGGATTTCCATGATTAATTTTGAGGTAATGTTTTCTTTCCATCACAACTTGGCGTGTGTGAACAGAGATTCGGGTAACAGAGAGTAAAGCGATACAAAGCTTTGATTGCTAGTTAGTAACTTCTAAATAACAATGAGCCGGGAACAGAGGGAATGAGCTTGGTTCTTTGTTGAAGAGTCTCATTGCGAAATTGAGGCTGTAAGCTGAAGTTGACGTCCCTTGTGTCTGCATCTGATCAGTTTGTGTAAAAGTTGTCGTTCGTGTTATTCTTAGATGACAGGTGTTTTAACCGAGTTAGATTTGGTTGTCAGTTTGATGTGGTTGTTTTTTATTTTTTCTCCAATGCAAAAACAATTGTAAAAGAATTTCTCTCATCTTTGGAATTTTTAGCTAAGCCCAAGTACGATCTAAGCCCAAGTACAATCTGAGCCCAAGTACGATCTAAGCCCACGTACGATCTGAGCTCAAGTACGATCTAAGACCAAGTACGATCTGAGCCCAAGTACGATCTAAGCCCAATACGATCTGAGCCCAAGTACGATCTAAGCCCAATACGATCTGAGCCCAAGTACGATCTAAGCCCAATACGATCTGAGCCCAAGTACGATCTAAGCCCAAGTACGATCTTAGCCCACGTACGATCTAAGCCCAATACGATCTTAGCCCACGTACGATCTAAGCCCAATACGATCTAAGCCCAAGTACGATCTGAGCCCAAGTACGATCTAAGCCCAAGTACAATCTGAGCCCAAGTACGATCTAAGCCCAAGTACAATCTGAGCCCAAGTACGATCTAAGCCCAAGTACAATCTGAGCCCAAGTACGATCTAAGCCCAAGTACGATCTGAGCCCAAGTACGATCTAAGCCCAAGTACAATCTGAGCCCAAGTACGATCTAAGCCCAAGTACAATCTGAGCCCAAGTACGATCTAAGCCCACGTACGATCTAAGCCCAAGTACGATCTGAGCCCAAGTACGATCTAAGCCCAAGTACAATCTGAGCCCAAGTACGATCTAAGCCCAAGTACAATCTGAGCCCAAGTACGATCTAAGCCCACGTACGATCTAAGCCCAAGTACGATCTGAGCCCAAGTACGATCTAAGCCCAAGTACAATCTGAGCCCAAGTACGATCTAAGCCCACGTACGATCTAAGCCCAAGTACGATCTGAGCCCAAGTACGATCTAAGCCCAAGTACAATCTGAGCCCAAGTACGATCTAAGCCCACGTACGATCTGAGCTCAAGTACGATCTAAGACCAAGTACGATCTAAGCCCAGGTACGATCGGTTTATGAGTTGAGATGCATAGCTACTAACATACACGAACCATATTTTGGTTTCTGTCATTCAATTTCTGGGGCATGTATGGAGATGTTTCTCCATCGCGATTCTCTTGTTTAAATCTTGTATTCTACGAATATTTTCTTCTTAAATTTACAAAAACTTGCTTACGAGTGTTAATAAGGACAAAGTCAAATTTACAAATGTTGATTCTGTCGTTATAAATAGAGTATGTACGTCTTTCAACTGTTAAGACATTAACAATACAGATATAATTCAAACAAAAAATTGAATAACCAATATACATAATTTGCAATCTCTGTCACGTCTGTAGTGTCTGTCCGTGACGCTATGCGAGGTAACTCCCGAGAAAAAAAATATATAGAAGTAAAAATGTTGCTTTCGAGATTAACAAAATGTGTTTCTCGCCATAAAATATCGTGACGTGTCGTCATTATTTGAGCTTTTATTAATGTGTGAAGGGAACGAAGTAAAAATCGCCATGTTTTATTTGATGTGATTAATATTATTATTATTTTTTAAAATTAAATGACCGTTTTTGTGTATGTGTCCATGTCAATATTACGTACACAGTTATAAATTTAATTTTCTATATTAATATATAACATTCGTTTTTCGGTTTATGAAATTTACAATTGGTTGTCGTTTGGTTGTCAAGTTTCGATGCGTTTTGAACTACAAAGCCATTATTTATTACTGCAAATGAAATTTGCCAACTTATGCTTTAGTTTAGCGTTTGTTTTTCTTTTAAATACTTTGAGATTGCATATTTGTATGTTTTAAAAAATAACATATTTAATAGGTCTGCGGAAATTAACGATTAATTTCTCGATTAATCGTGAAAATTTTTTAACGATTACAATTTTTTTAACGATTAATCGACCCACCACTTATAAATGTATTGGAAGTAAAAAAGTAAAATATTTCGACTTATAAATATAAACTAATTTCCGGACGATTAAACGAACATTTCGGTTTTAAACAATTCACTTACGTGAATGTTCAAAATGTTGATAAAGGTTGTTTCTATTGAGAGAAATCGTTTGCCTACCATGCAATGTTCCCTCTAAGTCTAAGCTTCTTTGGTCCGTGTGCAAAATTAAAAAAAAACTCGTGTGGAAAGTTGCACAATGTCTGCAATATTTTACAAAATTTGCTGCGCGGTGATTCTAAACTCCTGCGTGGCGTCTGTCAAATATCTTCGCAGCGGCGCTGCTTGAAGGGAACATTGCTACCATGGTTCTAAAACTTTGCTTACATATCCAAACCAAACATCCACTACAGCATCAGAAACTTCAGTTGAGGCAATCTAAAGCAATGTGAACGATTGTTCAGCTCGGCTGGTTATATTGACATACATAAGGCAATTAATTCTAACTTGGAAATAACACAAACATAAGCTAATACAACTCTCAGATAGACTTAGGGATAAAAACACTTTTCTTATTCCGTATGCTAGAAAAAACACATATACATTCTTGTTCTTCCCATCTGGAATTAGGGCGTGGAATGGGTTTTCTGGAAAAAACAGGAAAACCAGCACACTATCAACATTCAAAACTCTAATAAAAATGCAAGACTCTACAAAAACCAAGGATAAGCATAGGACGCAATAACTGTCTGTGTAAAAGGAATGTCTATAACAGCTAACTATAACACGCATTTATTATGTATAAGACCCGCTCATCACCTTTGAACTAAATAATGTCAATACACTTGTCTGTTTGCGTTGTTGGTTAAAAGATGTCATATAAAGAATACATCCCAGTGATAGTTTGATTTTCGACAAGTACGTTTAATAAATGTTACTTATCTATATATATAAAAATCAAAGTATGTATGTGTGTGTGTGTGTGCATGTCCTTTATAGCTGACTAAACCATTCATCCGATCGTCATGAAAATTTTGGAGACTGTTAAGTACCCACCTGGGATGGTAACTGGCAACTTTGTTTTCTAAATTTAACACTCATGGGGCACCAGGGGCCCATAATGTCATTTTTTGCTAATATGAGCGATATAAAAATTATTTTAAGCTCTAGCTACTGTGTAAATTGTTGGATCTTAACAAAACTTTGTATATAAAAATTTGATAGCCAATATTAAAATACTATAGGGCACTAAACTCCTAATATTCATTCCTTTGGGACTGGGGGCCCAAAAAGAACTTTTTCTTAAACGTTTAAGATTTTATTCACCATTCAGTTATTAACAATCTTGACAAATAATGACACATGTATCCATTACTATACAAATTGAAATAAACATGTGTTTTGAATTTTATATCCTGCACTGAATGGGCCCTGGGGCCCTAAATGTCATTTTTTGCTTATATAAGCTATATAAAAATTAGTTTATGCATTAGCTACTGAGTAAATGAATGGATCTTAACCAAAATTTGAATACAAAAACTTGGTAGCCCATATTAAAATACTATAGGCACAGAACTTTAAATGTCCATTCATTTGGGGCCGGGAGCCCCAAAGGTCTTTTCTTTGTATATTTTTAAGATAATTTTTCCCCATTCAATTTTTCACGATTTTAAGGAATATATCTATGAGGAAACTGAATTAAAATGAACAGGTTTTTGAAATTGAAATCTTTCACCGAATGGGCCCAGGGGCCCCAAAATGTCGTTTTTTTTCTTATATGAGCTGTATAAAAATTAGTATTAGCTTAGAATACTGAGAAAATTAATGGATCTTGACCCCTCTTAGTATATAAAAACTCAACGGTCTATATTTTTCTTACTATAGGGCGCTGAACTCCTAATTTTCATTCCCTCGGGGCAGGGGGCCCAAAATGTCTTTTTAGTAAATGTTTAATATTTTATCGTCCATGCAATTTTTAACAATAATGAGAAATATAAATAAATGTTAGTATTTTGAAATTTATTCAAATGAACATGTGTTTCGCACTTTATTTCTTACAATAATTGGGCCCTGGGGCCCTTAATGTCGTTTTTTGCTTATATGAGCTTTATAAAAATTAGTTTATGCGTTAGCTACTGAGTAAATGATTGGATCTTAACCAAACTTTGTATACAAAAACATGGTAGCCTATATTACAATACTTAAGGTTTCTGAACTTCTAATGTCAATATCTTCGGGGCCGGGGGCCCTAAATGTCTTTTTTCATATATGTTTAAGATATTTTTGCCATTCACTTTTTAACGATCTTGATAAATATATCCCTGATGAAACTGAATGAAAATAAAAAGGTGTTTGAAATTGACATCTCGCACCGAATAGGCCCGGGTCCCCTTTATGTCGTTTTTGTCACTATATTAGCTATATTAAAATTAGTTTAAGTGTTAAATAATGAGAAAATAATTGGATTTTGACTAAACTTAGAATATGAAAACTTAAGAACCTATATTATATTACTATAGGGCACTGAACTCCTAATGTCCATTCCCACTTTAAATTAAATCATTTTTACTGAGATCGTTGCAACGCACGACGGGTCTGCTAGTGACACCATACATTTCAATTGTTGGCTTTAGTCGAAATTAACGATTAATTAATCGTTAATTTTTCAAAAGTGAACGATTATTTTTAAATTAATCGATAACAGCCCTAATATTTAAAAATCGGACTCCTCCCCACAATAGTTTTTTTTATTGTTATTTACATGTAATATTTTAATGCGTCTTGGACTAATTTGGAGAAAAAATCTTTGTTTTCAATATAGAACTGGAAGGGGTGCTGATTTGACAATAATGAAAACGTTTATTACAATTCCTAAAACGTGTATATTAAATTTTTTATACGATTACCTGTTGATACTTTAATATTTTCTTTTATCCAGTGATTAACTTTACTTCAAAGGTTTCATGCAAAATAAATAGTTCGTTGTTATTCATATTTCTAAATAGTTACAATTTTTTATTTACATGTTTTTGATAATGTAAGGGTAATAATGTATGGCCCAATGGGCGCATAAACTGACAAGTCGTAATGGATCTTGAAAAGGTGCTGACTTGACGATAATAAAAACGTTTATGTGAATTACTAACACGTTTATATTAAATTGTAAATGCGATTAACAGTTGATAATTTAATCTTTTCTGTTATCCTATGACAAACTTTGCTTACTAAGTTTCATGCAAAATGAATAGTTCTTTGTTATTAACATGTGTAAAATTACATTTTATTTTTTACATGTTTTTCTGATTATTTACTATGCGGCTTTCAAGCAAAACGGACAATTACAAAAACTGGAATATATCCATTTTGAAAACGTCCGTCATTTTTGACGGGTAATACACTAGTCAATATACATAATTTGCAATCTCTGTCACGTCTGTAGTGTCTGTCCGTGACGCTACTAATTTTAGAAAGCAGCGCATCAAATTACTGCACCAATGCGTCAAAAGGTATGCAAATTAAAGATGCGCTGTAAAAAAAATATTATATGACGTCATAGTTTTAGCTCATATTTTAATTTTGGAAAAGGGAACAATGTAGAAAGAGGATTTGATGATGGTTAAATATAAAATAAAAAAAAACCCTATTATAAAATACTTTGTGTACATTTCAGAAAGTTTAATATTTCATATTTATCAAACAAGGACAAGTTAGTTGGGCTTTTGAAAAAGGTCGGCGCCGTAAGCGCCCTAAAAAAAAGTGCATTTTTTTCAACATAAATAGCTTTCAGCTCAAAACTTCCGTCATTTTTGACGGGTGATACGCTAGTATATTGATATATTACTAAATACATCCATGATATATTTTTTACCAGATTGAGTTTGGCGTTGGTTTGGAGTTCATCTCTTGTACAAAGTGTTTCAATTGTGTCTCCTGATACAGAATGACTCGGTAGTAAATTGGCAGCATGTAAATTTTCTACACTACCTCGTACTCTTGTGTACACTACCTCGTACTCTTGTGTGCACTACCTCGTACTCTTGTGTACACTACCTCGTCCTCTTGTGTACACTACCTCGTACTCTTCATACACGATCTCATACTTGGTAATGAGCCTGCCAGTAGTAAAGTGTGAATAAAGTTCGAATCTTCTCGATGCTTCTTCCATAGATGCACACTGAACAAATTGCTGTTGTAGCTGTCGCTGTCGATGGACATCCCAACTTTTCTCCTGATTATCACACCGTCTGCATACTTGACCGCGCTAGATATTATTTGACTAGGAATATAGCTGATGTAGACAAAGCAGTGTAAGGTCTTACCTTCAGGGTGGTGTTACAATCTTCTCCTTCCTTCGCTTTCTCAGCCTAATTTATGGCGATCGCTAGTTTTGTGAGAAAAGCACGGATCCACCTGTGCATGATATAAGTTACGCAACGTGCGTGTCTGTAATTTCAAAAACATATCGGACCTCCACACCCAGACTAAGGCCTATTGAAGGTTGAAAATTTTTTTTTACTTTTATAGTTATATGCTTTGGTACTCCAGCCTACGGCTTGGCTCACCGCTTTACATACATTTTTAAAAACTTGAGAAATTACGACATTACACCCCAATCTTCCTAAATATACACAACACTATGTACGAATGACATTACATGGACGTATGTCCGTCAAAGACTGGTAGTCAGATGGAGAGAGATCAGCGCACCTCATCGCCTGTCCGCCGAAACCAGTTCTCCTTGACAAACAGAATGTCTTTATCATAATCACAGCAATGATTTAGTTTGTATTCCCTTAAAACAAGCCTAATACTACAACTTTATTCAATAATTTTCAAACGTAGCGTTATTGTTTCCAGAAATGGCTATACAAATTAAAAGTAAAAGTACATAGGTGTATTGAACGTTGTAAACAATGTCTGAGTTGTCGAAAGATGTCTACAACAGGGCATATTCAGGATTTAGGTTAATTTTGGCTAAGGGGATGACTGTTGTAAAGTCAATGTGTTTTTGGACAACAATCGTTCAGGATGTGATATCGGTAATGACGTGACTGTTATTGATTGATGTTAATTATCTTTAACAATAAATTGGTTGAAATTCTTGTTAACAGATGTTTGTCCAATGTTACTGTGTCCAGCAAAAGTTAACTTTAAATATACCAGGATGTTGAGACAAGGATCGTTGTCTGAATAACAGATGCAGTGTTTAGTGACGTCAAGTATCAACTATTCGACATGTACCCACGTGACCGAGGCAGATAATCGCCCGCGATAGAGTTACTGTTTGTTAGCAGTTTAGTTGAAAGACAACTCCAACAATCGATAGACCGAGAGCCTGGGATTGGCGGCTGTGGGCAAACGTGAAGCGTCGTCAATGGGCCGGATACAATTAGTTCTCAAGTCTCCCTGGGTAATCTTTACTGTGTGTTGCTAGTGGAAGTCGTGTTATCGGGGGTCAAAGGGCTCTTCATCAACAACACACACACACAACACACACACACACACACACACACACACACACACACATGCCATTTAACAATGCTGAAAATATCACAATTATATTTGAGTTCTTTCATAATCATTGATATCTTTCATTATATTATTGTTAAATCTACATTTTCATGAAGATAGTCAATGAAGTTTAAAATTACAACACATTTCGGAGTAATTGCGCATAGGTGAAGACGCCATTCATTTTTTTTTCAAAAAGATTAACAGTTTTTTGGGGTTTCAAGAGATGAAATATCAACAATAGCGGGCAGTTAAACCCTGAGTGCGTAACAACATTTACGAAGCAAAAATAAAAAATATGTAAGTTTTTACATGTTATCATAGTTTGAGGATTGTATTCGTAGAGTCAGTCGGTAAAAAAAAAGGTGAGTGGACTTGTGAAATATTGTTACAAATTGGAGTAAAAGTTGATGTCTTGTGATGGCGAGATGTTTAATGACAGGCTGTGTAATGACAGACTGTTTGATGACAGGCTGTTTAATGACAGGCTGTTTGATGACAGGCTGTTTGATGACAGGCCGTGTATTGGCAGGTTGTTTGATGAAAGGCTTAGTGATGGCAGGTTGTTTGATGAAAGGCTGTGTGATGGCAGGTTGTTTGATGACAGGCTGTGTGATGGCAGGTTGTTTGATGATAGGCTGTGTGATGGCAGGTTGTTTGATGACAGGCTTTGTGATGGCAGGTTGTTTGATGACAGGCTGTGTAATGGTAGGTTGTTTGATGACAGGCTGTGTGATGGCAGGTTGTTTGATGACAGGCTGTGTAAAGGCAGGTTGTTTAATGACAGGCTGTTTAATGACAGGCTGTGTAATGGCAGACTGTTTGATGGTATGCTGTTTGATGACAGGCCGTGTATTGGCAGGCTGTTTTATGGAAGGCTGTGTGATGGCAGGTTGTTTGATGACAGGCCGTGTATTGGCAGGTTGTTTGATGACAGGCTGTGTGATGGCAGGTTGTTTGATGACAGGCTGTGTGATGGCAGGTTGTTTGATGACAGGCTGTGTGATGGCAGGTTGTTTGATGATAGGCTGTGTGATGGCAGGTTGTTTGATGACAGGCTGTGTGATGGCAGGTTGTTTAATGACAGGCTGTGTGATGGCAGGTTGTTTGATGACAGGCTATGTGATGGCAGGTTGTTTGATGATAGGCTGTGTGATGGCAGGTTGTTTGATGACAGGCTGTGTGATGGCAGGTTGTTTAATGACAGGCTGTGTGATGGCAGGTTGTTTGATGACAGGCTGTGTGATGGCAGGTTGTTTGATGACAGGCTGTGTAATGGCAGGTTGTTTGATGACAACAATATAATGATAGTAACAATGGCAGTGAAGCACGTGCTCAAACGCCACATCTCAGGTTTGGATTTCCGGAAGATTAAGTTCGACCCTGGGAACCGAGTTCCGACAAGCACCTAGAGCTTAGCTCATAGAACAAATTTGCACTGGTTGAAATGGTTTCTGTCATTCGACCTAACCAGTAACATTGAGCTGGATGACACTGGATTGAAGCAAACAAAAAACACTAATTTACCTAAGATAGAATTTCACTAGCAAGGGCAGACGTTGACATATACAGCCCTAAGTCACGGACAGCAGAGATCAACAAGAGCAGACATTGACATATACAGCCCTACGTCACGGACAGCAGAGATCAACAAGAGCAGACATTGACATATAGAGCCCTACGTCACGGACAGCAGAGATCAACAAGAGCAGACGTTGACATATACAGCCCTACGTCACGGACAGCAGAGATCAACAAGAGCAGACGTTGACATATACAGCCCTACGTCACGGACAGCAGAGATCAGCAAGCAGACGTTGACATATACAGACAGCCCTACGTCACGGACAGCAGAGATCAACAAGAGCAGACGTTGACATATACAGCCCTACGTCACGGACAGCCGAGATCAACTACGCAAACGGTGCGATATAACTTTAAGAATTTAATTGCGCTAGCAACTAGAACATGCATTTATCTCGTTCTGCGAGCCTTATCAACGAGTCTGAGGGCCATCTTTGATGCTAAAAGTGAAGCGTTATTCAAGAGCAAGGGATTGGTTGGGATGTTTACACTCTTAAGTCCGGGATATTTTAAGCTTTACAAATCATTTATATCTTTTTGCGCTTGTTTTTAACTTTGAATGCGCATGAGTTCGATCAAGATATTAATACACGAGAAGTAAAGGGAAAATACAAATGTATAGAAGTTAGAGATGTAATGGAGTGAATAAAACGACCACCACCAATTGATTATTTCTTAAAAGCTTTGAAAAGTCCCTAGATAATCAAACAAATATTGTTCCAAGTCTGCCATGTTTCGTTTCCATATTCGTAAATAATATTATGCAAAGCGCAAGGAATAATCAATATAAAACCAAAGCTACAAAAAGTTCTTAAATTTCAATTCGACATAATTATAATTTACAGTAGAAGAAATTGAAAAATCGCACAAATATATAACATTTAACGCATCAATTTTCAGTGCCTATATAACATCAAACGCAATCAATTGTTCAGTGCCTATATAACATCTAACGCATCAATTGTTCAGTGCCTATATAACATCTAACGCATCAATTGTTCAGTGCCTATATAACATCTAACACAATCAATTGTTCAGCGCCTATATAACATCTAACGCAATCAACTGCTCAGTGTATATATAACATCTAACGCATCAATTTTGTCAGTGCCTTTATAACATCTAACGCAATCAATTGTTCAGTGCCTTTATAACATCTAACGCATCAATTGTTCAGAGCCTATATAACATCTAACGCATCAATTATTCAGTGCCTATATAACATCTAACGCAATCAATTGTTCAGTGCCTATATAACATCTAACGCAATCAATTGTTCAGTGCCTATATAACATCTAACGCAATCAATTGTTCAGTGCCTATATAACATTTGACGCAATCAATTGTTAAGTGCCTATATAACATCTAACGCACCAATTATTCAGTGCCTATATAACATCTAACGCCATCAATTGTTCAGTGCCTATATAACATCTAACGCAATCAATTGTTCAGTGCCTATATAACATCTAACGCACCAATTATTCAGTGCCTATATAACATCTAACGCAATCAATTGTTCAGTGCCTATATAACATTTGACGCAATCAATTGTTCAGTGCCTATATAACATCTACCGCAATCAATTGTTCAGTGCCTATATAACATCTAACGCAATCAATTGTTCAGTGCCTATATAACATCTAACGCATTCAATTGTTCAGTGCCTATATAACATCTGACGCAATCACTTGTTCAGTGCCTATATAACATCTAACGCAAACAATTGTTCAGTGCCTATATAACATCTGACGCAATCAATTGTTCAGTGCCTATATAACATCTAACTTACCAATTGCTCAGTGCCTATATAACATTTGACGCAATCAATTGTTCAGTGCCTATATAACATCTACCGCAATCAATTGTTCAGTGCCTATATAACATCTAACGCAATCAATTGTTCAATGCCTATATAACATCTAACGCATTCAATTGTTCAGTGCCTATATAACATCTGACGCAATCACTTGTTCAGTGCCTATATAACATCTAACGCAATCAATTGTTCAGTGCCTATATAACATCTGACGCAATCAATTGTTCAGTGCCTATATAACATCTAACTTACCAATTGTTCAGTGCCTATATAACATATGACGCAATCAATTGTTCAGTGCCTATATAACATCTAACGCATCAATTGTTCAGTGCCTATATAACATCTAACGCATCAATTGTTCAGTGCCTATATAACATCTGACGCAATCAATTGTTCAGTGCCTATATAACATCTAACTTACCAATTGTTCAGTGCCTATATAACATATGACGCAATCAATTGTTCAGTGCCTATATAATATCTAACTTACCAATTGTTCAGTGCCTATATAACATATGACGCAATCAATTTTCAGTGCCTATATAACATCTAACGCATCAATTATTCAGTGCCTATATAACATCTAACGCATCAATTGTTCAGTGCCTATATAACATCTAACGCATCAATTGTTCAGTTCCTATATAACATCTAACGCATCAATTGTTCAGTGCCTATATAACATCTAACGCATCAATTGTTCAGTGCCTATATAACATCTAACGCATCAATTGTTCAGTGCCTATATAACATCTAACGCAATCAATTGTTCAGTGCCTATATAACATCTAACTTACCAATTGTTCAGTGCCTATATAACATATGACGCAATCAATTGTTCAGTGGCTATATAACATCTAACACATCAATTGTTCAGTGCCTATATAACATCTAACGCATCAATTGTTCAGTGCCTATATAACATATTACGCATCAATTGTTCAGTGCCTATATAACATCTAACGCATCAATTGTTCAGTGCCTATATAACATCTAACGCATCAATTGTTCAGTGCCTATATAACATCTAACGCATCAATTGTTCAGTGCCTATATAACATCTAACGCATCAATTGTTCAGTGCCTTTATAACATCTAACGCATCAATTGTTCAGTGCCTATATAACATCTAACGCATCAATTGTTCAGTGCCTATATAACATCTAACGCACCAATTGTTCAGTGCCTATATAACATCTGACGCAATCAATTGTTCAGTGCCTATATAACATCTAACTTACCAATTGTTCAGTGCCTATATAACATATGACGCAATCAATTGTTCAGTGCCTATATAACATCTAACTTACCAATTGTTCAGTGCCTATATAACATATGACGCAATCAATTTTCAGTGCCTATATAACATCTAACGCATCAATTATTCAGTGCCTATATAACATCTAACGCATCAATTGTTCAGTGCCTATATAACATCTAACGCATCAATTGTTCAGTGCCTATATAACATCTAACGCATCAATTGTTCAGTGCCTATATAACATCTAACGCATCAATTGTTCAGTGCCTATATAACATCTAACGCATCAATTGTTCAGTGCCTATATAACATCTAACGCAATCAATTGTTCAGTGCCTATATAACATCTAACTTACCAATTGTTCAGTGCCTATATAACATATGACGCAATCAATTGTTCAGTGCCTATATAATATCTAACTTACCAATTGTTCAGTGCCTATATAACATATGACGCAATCAATTTTCAGTGCCTATATAACATCTAACGCATCAATTATTCAGTGCCTATATAACATCTAACGCATCAATTGTTCAGTGCCTATATAACATCTAACGCATCAATTGTTCAGTTCCTATATAACATCTAACGCATCAATTGTTCAGTGCCTATATAACATCTAACGCATCAATTGTTCAGTGCCTTTATAACATCTAACGCATCAATTGTTCAGTGCCTATATAACATCTAACGCATCAATTGTTCAGTGCCTATATAACATCTAACGCACCAATTGTTCAGTGCCTATGTAACATCTAACGCACCAATTGTTCAGTGCCTTACAGCATGCTCCACGCTGTATTACTTTCAAGTATCTGATTAAAGAAAAGTGTCTTCAGATGATTCTTAAGAGCTATTCTCTTTCATAACATAGGTGCCATAGCTTCTAAAAGTGCACTCTGAAAGGGTTTTTTATGTGTCTGTCAACATTGAAAATTTCAGAAGAGACAGTGAAAAGGAGAACATTTTTAAAAAATTGAAATAATTTCTTTCAATTTATCTTGTGAAGATTCCTCCCAGATAGCTCTAAGTCTAAGTCAATAAACAGTATTTTGTGGTCTATTCATTCAACCAATGACCAATGAAGGTACTAAATAACTGGTATTCCTTAATTTTCAATTTCGTTCTTTTAGTTGAATTTCCACTTACCAACAAAATCTTTTTTTTTAAAGACATGTCGATCAAATACATGTATCCGGCCTGCGAGACAAGACCTAATCTGATGCTAGAGGGGGTCGAAGCATTTGTTCTGCCAACTACTGAGTGCTGTGTGGAGGAAGTATTGGTGCTGGTTAACTTGCCGTGCACTAGAAGTCGGCACAGACACACACTCGCTGGAGGCGTGGTATATGATTACACTGAAGGCCCACAACGTAATTCAGTTACAGTGTAACAATGCAGACGATTGCATTCTGGCTCCGATAAACGTTTTTTGTAGCAGCATGCGCTTATCACGTGTAGCAAATAGCTCACGGCTTCTGAGTTTCGGGGTTTGGTGGCGTGTGGGGGGGAATCGGACGAGAGTTATCGGTTCTTTGAACAATTTCCCGGCGATTTTCATCGCTTGTTATTGGAAAGGGGAAAGTATCCATGTCTGATGATAGCGGTTTTTAAAAAAAAATATTATTTGTTTTATTTTTTCATCCTCCTTATCTACTTCAAATAAAACCAAATATTTTTTTAATATATATATTACAGATATTTCAGATAAAATTATGTTCACCCTTTGTTGTAGTTTTTTTTAACAACGTCTCTTTAAATATTTAGGTCAAAGAAAATTTAAACTGACCTTCCAAAACGGAATTTTGTAATATATGTTATAAATATTTTTCGAAACAAAACACGAATGGTTAATGTTTTTTTATAAATAAAAATAGATAGATCTAGTTAGGGACAAACCAGCAATAGATAAAACAAACAAGCGTTGCGGCAAAAGGCCTTCTTCGGAAAAAAACAATGAAAACAAAAGTAATTGCATTAATATATCTGTAAGGGGCCTTCCATAATGTACGTCAAGCTCCAGAGGGGGGTGTAAGAAAGTATGACAGTTTGTGACAGGGGGAGGGGGGTCCGCCATACTTTAGGGGGGGGGTCCACGATTTGTGACAGGGGGCAGTTAAATTATTATCAAAAATAGCGTGACATACTTTATGTACGACCCCTAACCCTGTTTGTTAATATATCTGTAACTCATGTTTGTTAATATATCTGTAACTCATGTTTGTTAATAGATATGTAACCCATGTTTGTTAATATATCTGTAACCCATGTTTGTTAATATATCTGTAACTCATGTTTGTTAATATATATGTAACCCATGTTTGTTAATATATCTGTAACCCATGTTTGTTAATATATCTGCAACCCATGTTTGTTAATATATATGTAACCCATGTTTGTTAATATATATGTAACCCATGTTTGATGTTTGTTCTTGCACTTTCTGCTTTTCGTTCTGTCTGAATATATGGGGCATTGCAGCCTTCATTTTGAATTTTATGTGTGCTTTGTTGTTATCGTTAATTCGCTTAGCAAGGCTTATGGCCGATACCTTCGTTGTTTAGTTGAGTGTGTTTTGTAAACCTTCCTCCTATATTCCTCGGCTCAATTAGTTTATATTATATAATACAGACGCTTCTTTTATACAGGAGATTATTGCGTTCTACGCTAATCCATGGTTTATGACTTTTATTAGAGTTTTAAACCATTATAGTGCGTTGTTTTTCCTGGTTTGATCAGGACAACCCATTTCACGCCCTAACTGCAGACGGGAAGAACGATAATTTGTGCGTGCTTTTTCTTGCATACCGAATAAAATAAGTGTAATCATTAAAGCCAGAAACAGTTGGGGATAGAAGAACAAAGTAGTAATAACACTTACGCCAATTGTTTCTGGGTTTAATGATTCAGCAAATTATGTCCTTGTAATTAACCTACAGCTTTGATAAACAGATACAAGGGAGGATACGATTAAAGATAATCATTTTAATTATGTTTGGTCAAGAAAAATGAATTTCATTTAACTTCGGAAGCCATTTTGACGTAAAGTCAAGTACAATCCAGATGCTTCTGTAATAGAGTGGTTGTCTAAGAGCTGCCTTTTTATTTCTGGGGGGGGGCTTTTTTATCGCTCTTAACAACAAAATCCGGTGATCTGATTGACATACGTGTTTACATAAAAAACACAAGGGAACTTGACAATGGGTCAATCAAGGCCGTGCGTTCACAGACTGAGTTGACCATTAAAATCCGAGGGGCTGACATTAACCAAACGTTTTATTCGGTACTTTGCGGATGGGGTCTAAAATTAAATCTAAACGGAATTTCGCAAACAACAAAGAAGAGAAATGCTGTTCTGGAGTATGACTAATGTTTTCTAAACTGGGTCCTGATTGAATTGAGTCGGCTGGAAGTCCTGGCAGGAGCCACCAAGTATCAGTTTGCCAGGAAAACTAAACACGGAATGGGATGGACTAAGTGGGATGTAGGGTCAAAGTTGTGTGTATGTGTTGGTGGGATTTCTCCTGTTTCAACTATCTAATACTTTATTTAATGGCAAGCTCATTGCAGTCACACATTCACTCTTACTGCATTACAGAATAGAACCCGTCGAGTCTCAAGGCATTTGTTTATATCTTCTGTCTGCTTTTATTTCTTTTGTCCATGTCGAGTGAAACACGAAAGTTTCACACATTATAAGAGAGCCCGTTGACTGTTGCTGACTAATGTAGTGAGGGATTCTTCATCTATCTGTACCCTCACTGCTATAAACCCATCAGCAGGCAGCATGGGTAGATCTGATTTACTAACCACGACCATATGACCTATGGCGGATTAAAGGGGGGGGGCTTTAACGGGCTAAAGCCAGGGGTCCCCGATGATTTAGGGGTCCCAAAATTTAGTATAATTTATAATAAAGGTGGTCAAATGTTTGCATGAATCCCTAATATCATAAATTAAATAAATTAATAAAATCTTATCTATTAATCTGATCGCTATTCGGGCCCGGTAACCTCAGTATCGAAAAACTTGATTTGATTGGCTCAATAAGAGAACATATTAATGAATACTATTTATATCTTTTAAATTTTGTTCAAACATCAGGATCTTGTGGTCTTGATGCAACGGGTTCGATTCCCGGCAGTGGCATTTTTTTTTCATTGGTCTTTTTTTTAAAAATTATCTTTTTACACTCAATTTTAGTTTCCAGGCAAACAGTTATTTCCTTGTGTTCGTTTTGATGAATCCGATCCCGGAGTACAGACACATTATGAACAAGGAACCAATGGACTATCTAGTTACAAGTTACAGTCTTATATTAGCTGCTAGCAATCATTTTACAGGGACGCTAGCTGGATAGGGCCCCAGTTTGAATTGCAGCCAGGGGGCCCCGTGCAGTCTTAATCCGCCCCTGCATATGACGCAATAATCTTCTGTATAGAAGGAGCGTCTGTAACAGATAAGACCATCTGTATTCCAACGCCTTTGTCGTCATCATACTAGCCTCATACCGGTGTAATCTGAAACCCATTGACAGATGGTCGTACTTCGCTATTCGCAGTACCTGTAGCAATACCTACCCTGTTACACAACCCACATTGGCATTCTCTCCACTTCTTTACCACCACTTGGAATTTGCCGTGGGAATGCTTGGCTCTACAGCAGAAGCATAACAAATACTATTACATAGTCGTTTTTGGACGAGTAAAATTATAATAAACAACTAATAAGGTTATGAAAATGTAAAGAGAGATATTTATAACGTAATTGAAAGTATTAGTGAGCCATCTAAAGGTAAGTAGTAGTGAGACATCTACAGTTAAGTATTAGTGAGCCATCTACAGGTAAGTATTAGTGAGCTATCTAAAGGTAAGTATTAGTGAGCCATCTACAGGTAAGTATAAGGGAGCTATCTAAAGGTAAGTATTAGTGAGACATCTAAAGGTAAGTATTAGTGAGACATCTAAAGGTAAGTATTAGTGAGCCATCTAAAGGTAAGTATTAGTGAGACATCTAAAGGTAAGTATTAGTGAGACATCTAAAGGTAAGTATTAGTGAGCCATCTAAAGGTAAGTATTAGTGAACCATCTAAAGGTAAGTATTAGTCAGACATCTAAAGGTAAGTATTAGTGAGCCATCTAAAGGTAAGTATTAGTGAACCATCTAAAGGTAAGTATTAGTGAGCCATCTAAAGGTAAGTATTAGTGAGCCATCTACAGGTAAGTATTAGTGAGCCATGTAAAGGTAAGTATTAGTGAGACATCTAAAGGTAAGTATTAGTGAGACATCTAAAGGTAAGTATTAGTGAGACATCTAAAGGTAAGTATTAGTGAGACATCTAAAGGTAAGTATTAGTGAGACATCTAAAGGTAAGTATTAGTGAGCCATCTAAAGGTAAGTATTAGTGAGACATCTAAAGGTAAGTATTAGTGAGACATCTTAAGGTAAGTATTAGTGAGACATCTAAAGGTAAGTATTAGTGAGCCATCTAAAGGTAAGTATTAGTGAGCCATCTAAAGGTAGGTATTAGTGAGCCATCTAAAGGTAAGTATTAGTGAGCCATCTACAGGTAAGTATTAGTGAGCCATCTAAAGGTAAGTATTAGTGAGACATCTAAAGGTAAGTATTAGTGAGACATCTAAAGGTAAGTATTAGTGAGACATCTAAAGGTAAGTATTAGTGAGACATCTAAAGGTAAGTATTATTGAGACATCTAAAGGTAAGTATTAGTGAGCCATCTAAAGGTAAGTATTAGTGAGACATCTAAAGGTAAGTATTAGTGAGACATCTAAAGGTAAGTATTAGTGAGACATCTAAAGGTAAGTATTAGTGAGACATCTAAAGGTAAGTATTAGTGAGACATCTTAAGGTAAGTATTAGTGAGACATCTAAAGGTAAGTATTAGTGAGACATCTAAAGGTAAGTATTAGTGAGACATCTAAAGGTAAGTATTAGTGAGACATCTAAAGGTAAGTATTAGTGAGACATCTAAAGGTAAGTATTAGTGAGACATCTAAAGGTAAGTATTAGTGAGACATCTAAAGGTAAGTATTAGTGAGACATCTAAAGGTAAGTATTAGTGAGCCATCTAAAGGTAAGTATTAGTGAGCCATCTAAAGGTAAGTATTAGTGAGACATCTAAAGGTAAGTATTAGTGAGACATCTAAAGGTAAGTATTAGTGAGACATCTAAAGGTAAGTATTAGTGAGACATCTAAAGGTAAGTATTAGTGAGACATCTAAAGGTAAGTATTAGTGAGACATCTAAAGGTAAGTATTAGTGAGACATCTAAAGGTAAGTATTAGTGAGACATCTAAAGGTAAGTATTAGTGAGACATCTAAAGGTAAGTTTGCAATAAATTTGAACGCGGTCATGAGAAATTGAAATATTTAACGAAAGTGGATGTCATAAAGAGAAACTAAAGTTAAAAAAGTAATAAAAGTGAATGAGTATATAAGAAACCAAACGTTTAAATTGTAATAAAAGTGACTTTGGTAAAGTAAAATCTAACCCAAAAATTGTAATTTTCCTATTTTTTTTGGGGAGTAAATTTTCTGAAACGGCCTGTGATGATATCTCCATATGGGAATGTAATCCGTTACTCTCTGGTCGTTAACTCGCCAGTCTCTTCTGGCACTCAGCTGCGGCAACACAAGTGGAGGCGAGATGTGGGGCTGATAGTGAAATTAGGACAAATCGAACCGGAAATTAAAAGATTTGTTTCCTCATGATGGGACACTAGCCCCCACTCCCCGTCTGATCATTGGGAGGGGTTTTTTGGCTGTTTTCTCCCCTCTTTTTTGTTGTCTTAAACTTGATCTTCGGAACATTGCACGTAATGTCCCCACCACCGGAAGGCGATGGGAGTTAGTCGTTGCTACAGTTGAAAAACATCGTGTTTTTTCCCCTAACTTTTAATTTAAAGTTTATGCTTTTATTTTGTTTTTATCTCAACACATTGAGAAATCTCTTGATGGTTCAGTTTTGGTGTTTCTCTCCTGTAATCTTTGCTGTACATCTAACCCTCTACATCTGTCCTTGTACATCTCTCTTGTAATTCGTTTATGTACATCTCTCTTATACTTCTTATATGCGCATCCCTCTTATACTTCTGTTGCGTACATCACTCCTGCCCAGCCCCCAATAATATCTTTTATGTTCTTTTTTCACAAATCGTTTTTGCCACCGTACATTCCAACAACGCCTTCCACGAGATTTCTTCAACTATTAAGTGAAAGAGTAACAAGACATGTACAAAATAAAACACAGGGAAACCTCTGCCAATGCTCATAATAAAACACTCTTTGCAAAGGAGGGGGGCGGGTGAATTTGTCTATACTTCAACGAAGAAACAATTACGATGGATTTTTGTTTCTTTATGCCAAAATTACTAAAATTGAATTATTTACTTGTGACCGAGACTTGTGACCGAGACTTGTGACCGAGACTTGTGACCGAGACTTGTGACCGAGACTTGTGACAGAGACTTGTGACCGAGACTTGTGACCGAGACTTGTGACCGAGACTTGTGACCGAGACTTGTGACCGAGACTTGTGACCGAGACTTGTGACCGAGACTTGTGACCGAGACTTCGGCTCTTTTAGTTACTAACAACTGAAGTTATTGAGAAATCTTTTAAAAATAGAACAATTATTTCTAAGACCATACAGATTGGAAATTTGCGAGATTTTGTTTTTCAAGTAGATGTTTAGAGATTCCTCTCTGATCTTGTGCATTGATCAATCAAAGAAATTAAAGTCTTTGCACGGAGAGAGGGCGAGGGCTTAAAGGATCTGTGGGTGTTTGAATTATTTTTATGGAGGGGCAACATTTTCGGCCGCCTGACAAACGACAAAGATATCGTTCCCCTCCAGGTGGCAGGAAACCCACTTCGCAACATGGGATTTAGATCTATTTAAATGTTGAAAAAATGAACAAAACTCTCCAGAAGAAATGTCATTTTTAAGGGATTGACTTGGCTTCATAATGTTACACTAGGAGCCATCAGACATGGGTGGATCATTTTAGATTTAAAACTCTGGATATTTATCGTGATTAGGAAAAATTATTTGAAAAGGAGGAAGTGAAAAAGTCCAGCTGCGAAGAAGGGGCAAATTTTTTATAAAAATATTTTGCAATGAATTCTTCTGTTTGTTGCCATAGATGAGAAGTTCCATGAACCCGATACCACTGCAAGATAAGTCGGGCGAAACAATAGCCCCTGATTAAATGCTGCTCTGTGTCAACTTATACGTCTTTTTCATGTTATCAGTAACCACGGATAGTCCCTGATGCCAGAGATTTCCATAGTCACCCAGACAAATAAATGTTCACCTATAGTCGGCCAGACAACGAACTTACACAGCGTCCCTGTGTTCTATTGGGGGTTATCTTAGGGAACATAAGTTTGACATTTCTGACATCCATTCGGCTGAATCCGCCGCTTCACATTCCCAGAGGGATATGTAAGGGAGGTAAGTAAGCTATTTTTTTTATCATTCGGGATTTAAAAAATAAAATTAAAAATCCATTACTAAAAGCTTTGCAAGATTATACACTGAACCGGCTGGCATGGCCTTAAATCGGTGGTTCCCAAAGTGGTTCCTACTGACCCCAGCAGTCCCCAGTACCATTCAGTGGGTCCGTGAAAAACTAACATTTATTTCGTGGTCCCTGAACAGTGTAAGGGGGTCCGTGCAAGGTTTAATATATAACGTTTCAATTGTGATCCATTTTTATTATTGTTGAAATTAAATTAAAAAATAATCAATAAAATACTATCTCAATGATTTGTGCACTAATTAAATACCATCCTAGGTGATATCGGTCATGAAATACAATGTTGTTTTACCTAGAAAAGAAAGTAGAACTACAGAAATTTTCACAGCTATAACCAATCAAATTACATTGTTTATTGAAAGATCCAGTTTGGTGCGTAAGAAATGCAGAATTCCTATAAGTAGGTCCTAATAATACAATTTAAACGCGAATTAACAAGGATTGCAAGGTTGGGTAATATTCGATTTGTCTGGAAGTCATATTTCTCTAAATTAATTGTATCCTATCATCAAATAAGTTTTTTTTTAAACGGCTTTACTGCAACATTCAATTGAAAAAAGTTCATAACTTTGAACAGTGGTTTGTTACATCAGATAAGAAAGTGAGTGAGCCGAAGAAAACTTGCAAACAATACAGTGTTGTTGAATATTTGGAGTATGGCATAATGTTTCGAGACAGATACGAAGATGAAACATTATTTACTGAATAAAAAAGATTTTTTGAAGTTAAAGCTATACCCTTGACTTTATGGCATATTTAAAACAAACCTTTACCGAATGTATTGTCAGTACATAGTGTCATTTATAGAAATCATTCATTCGCAAAAAATCTTAGTAAAAGTTTGCATGGATCACTAGATGACGTCATTAGAGCTGTTAATAAAATCAAAACAAATGCCTTCAATGAAAAATTATTTGCTCAACATTGTTTGGAAAATCAAGAAGACTATAATCATCATTTGATTATTCACGCGAAAGTAGTTGTTAGTTATCAAAAAGTGCATTTTTAAATCGATTTTATGCTCTCTTTGATTCAGTGATGGAATTTCTGGAAAACAAAGGCAATGACTTTCGACTCAGTCAACTCAAAAATGACATATCCTTTATTACTGATTTATTTGCCTCATTTATCGAATCTAATTTGAAACTACAAGGTGAACAAATAAATTTAATCAAAACGGAAAGCTCAAAATATGTGTTTGTTGAAAAACTTTTTCTGTGCAAACAAAACTGTGGAAGAGGAGAATTTCTCAGTTTCAAAATCATTTGAAATTGCAAGATAGAGATGAAGATTGATTGTTTACTGTCAACACTTAACGTCTGTTCATGCAGACCTGAACCAAAGAGTTGAGGACATTCTTAATTTGAATATTCCCGACTTGGTGTTGATCCGTTTTGCGCGTGGACAAACTTAGATCCCAAAGACAGATGAATCCATTCTAATACAGGAGCAGTTTATTGAAATATCAACAAATGAGGAACTTAAACCAATGGTTAAACAATATGGGTTATTATTGTACAGAATTTGTTGAATGCTTTCTTATATTCCTATTTGGTAGAAAATGGATTCAGTACAGTTATGAACCTCATCACAAAGAAATAGAAACTGGATAGAAATTAATGCTCCTGGAGATTTCCGGTTGCTAATCACAAACATTGAGTCGGACATAAATACTCTCATAAAATGTAATCACCTTCATCAAAGTCATTAATTGTTTTAAATTTTATTTTAAAACAAAAGTTATAATTTCAATAAACACTTCTTCATCAAAATGTTGCTTTTTTTAGATTTATAATTTTTTAATGTGCATTTATGTCGCTTTTTCACTTGGGGGTTCATGGGAAGGTTTCGACTTTAAAAAGGAGTCCATGGGTGAAACGTTTGGGAACCACTGCCCTAAATAATTTCAGTCGGTTTCTGGTCCTTATATTTAAACGTCTTGAAAATTTGAAGATGTTTAAGACATGTAAAGCCACTGATTGTTCCCTATCTGCTCTTTTTCTCTCTATTTCTTTCTTTCAGTCGTGTGTCTCACCATCTCTACTTTGTCACTCTACCGCTTATTTGATAAAACCAACAATCGCGGGTACGTTAGCTACGGGCGACTAATAGCAAAGGCCTTTCTTTTCCTATAAATAATCAAATTTTAAAAAATAAATCAATAAAATAATAACAACCAAAATAAAAGAGAGAAGCCTCGCAATAAGAACTGGACACCAAATAATCACAAATATTCAAATGACAACATAAAGGATTTTCACATTTGTTTATCCCTCACGATGTTTATTTAGTGTGTGTTTCCCTCACAATGAATAACCATGTGCTTGCATCTGCACCCGCTTCTGAGACTTACATAACAAGTGTGTTCTGGGGGAGTCTACGGCTGATCAATAAAGGAGGAAATGGCCAAGATTAGTAGATGGTCAAAGAGGGGAATTCCCTCGGCACCCAGCGAGAAACTCGGGCGTTTATTTGAATGTTGCCTCCCGTTTACAAGTCAATGGGTATGTTGTGAGGCTAGTGTACAAGTGGGTGGGTATGTTGTGAGGCTTGTGTACAAGTGGGTGGGTATGTTGTGAGGCTTATGTACAGGGGGATGGGGCTGTTGTGAGGCGTGTGTACAAGTGGGTGGGTATGTTGTGAGGCTTGTGTACAGGGGGATGGGTCTGTTGTGAGGCTTGTGTACAGGGGGATGGGGCTGTTGTGAGGCTTGTGTACAAGTGGGTGGGTATGTTGTGAGGCTTGTGTACAAGTGGTTGGGTCTGTTGTGAGGCTTGTGTACATGTAGAAGGCTGTTATGAGGCTGGTGTACAAGTGGGTGGGTCTGATTTGAGGCTGGTGTACATGTGAATGGGTGTGCTGTGAGGCTAGTGTATATGTAGAAGGCTCTGTTGTGAGGCGCATGTACAAGTGGATGAGTCTTTTCTTAGGCTTATGTACAAGTGTACTGTTTCGTATGTGAATCCTCTACAGTTGGATGTGTTTCCTATTTGATAGAGCTAAGTCTTTTTTCAATTACTTTTCAATGTTAATTTCAAGTCATTTTGAATCACCCCTCCCTGTAAAATAGAAAAACAAACAGGGAAGTAGAGAGAGAGAGGGTTGTTGAGAGAGAGAGAGAGAGAGAGAGAGAGAGAGAGAGAGAGAGAGAGAGAGGGTGAGAGAGAGGGGGTGAGAGAGAGAGAGGGGGTGAGAGAGAGGGGGGTGAGAGAGAGAGGGGGTGAGAAGAGAGAGAGAGAGAGGGAGGATGAGAGAGAGAGAGAGGGGAAGTCACACAAAGGGGACGTCCAAAAAGTACGTCACGCTATTATTGACCATTTTGACCCCCCTCCCCCCTGTCACAAACTTTCACAAATCTCACCCCCCCCCCAAAGTACGTCACACTTTCGATTTTTTTTTAATTAACACCTAATAAAAATATTTAATCTAATACTTAAATTACACTTCACTCTTGAACTGTATTAAACTATGTAATTTCCACTTAAAAGTGGGGATCTACTGGATTCAAAATTTTGAAATCCAGCCGGAACTGAATTTGGCCGGATTTATGAAGTGAAATCCGGCTGGAGCCGGAATCAGATTTGTTAAAATGACCGGATTCTGGATTTGCCAGAGCCACTATGAATATATATATAAAAATTAGGAATCTACCGGCCAGTCAGATTTATGAAGTGAAATATGCCGGAGCCAAAGCCGGAGCCGGATTTTTAAAAAAACGGACTCCGGATTTGCCTGAGCTGGAGCTGAAATCCCGTACACTCCCACTTAAAGAACTATCAGATTATTAAAATGACTTTAGTAGTAAAAAATTAATAAATTAATGTAACAGTTGTCACAGTTATTCAATGAAACAGTAACTCGATCTAGATTCTAGATCGAATTTGACACAAAAATTCGACTTGACAATTATATAATACACATCATTTATCTGGTACCTTTTCATTTACAATGCGTGAGGTCAAATTTTAGATAATCTTCTGATTATGCATTCTATTGACAGAGGATAAGAAGTAGATTAGCGTAACTTGACCTCAACCAGTGATTAAATAATGAAAAGGAAACAAAACAATTTGACTAAAAATAGTCTAGATTGACAAATTATGTGAAAAACTTTTGTGCTATTTTGAATCTGTTTATTATGGTCCTATGAATTATGTTTCATTCCAAAATATTCACTGGACATCGTCTTAGAACGATGGAGTGAAGTGTTCATCCATAGTTACGACTGACATTAAACTTTCACCATCATCGTTTCCTGGAAGGATAATTGCAGACAGATCAACTCGTCCTCTTCTAGCCACTCAATATCCTCTGTATGTGCATTTTCTCTTCTGGCAATAACTGCCATAGGTTCTCTTTACCTTCTAGAAGCGATTCTCAAAGGACGGATGCGTTTTATCTAAGTTGATTCTTGAACAGTTTGGGTGGGCATATTCTCCTGAGCCCGAGCTCTGTGTTGTCCTGTAAGTTTCTTCAACATTGTTTGTGAGGCAAAATATAAGTGACATACTTTGCAAAGTCGATCAAATAAGCTGGTAATCATATGGTTGTACTTTGAAAACTCCTGTTGATCTTGGCATAATGTCATCAAATTTGAGAGTTTGTGCTACAAACAAGGAAGGAAATTTATGAAAATCTGCATCTGCTCTTTCTGAAACTTTGTGTCCATCAACTGTTTGGTTGATTGGGATTGGAAGAGGAGAAGAATCTTGAAGGTAAAACGTTAAAATATGAGCTTCCTGCTTAGTCGCAACATTTTATATCCTGATATTTAACAATTTGAGTGAAATATTGGCTGGTACGAAGTTGATTTTCAAACCATTACTGATCCTTCGATATCAGTCCTGCTGCTCTAATTCAGATTTATGAACACATTCAGGAGATACGCCGCAATTTCATGCTATTTTGACATTAAAATAATTCTGTTTCACAAAATGTTTGAAAATTATTTTTAAAGCTATTTAAATTCTATTTTTAAAAAATAAATAAATTAGAAAAATAATATGTAAAAAATAAATGTGTGACATGGCCTGACCACCCTTCCCATGTAACAAAGTGTCACACTTTCTTACATTCCTCCCCCCCCCGTACTTACGTAAAGTAACGTACTTTATGGACGGCCCCAAAGAGGAACTAACATTTCAGATTTTCAAGATTTCGAGAAACTTCGGTGACTAGGTTTTTTAAGGATGTCATGGCGATTTTGGATATCGTGATGTATGTGGATGTCATGGTGTATGTGGATGTCATGGTGTACGTGGATGTCATGGTGTATGTAGATGTCATGGTGTATGTGGATGTCACGGTGTATGTGGATGTCATGGTGTAAGGTGTATGTGGATGTTATGGCGTATGTGGATGTCACAGTGTATGTGGATGTCATGGTGTATGTGGATGTCATGGCGTATGTGGATGTCATGGTGTATGTGGATGTCATGGTGTATGTGGATGTCATGGCGTATGTGGATGTCATGGTGTATGTGGATGTCATGGCGTATGTTGATGTCATGGTATATGTGGATGTCATGGTGTATGTGTGTGTCATGATGTATGTGGATGTCATGGTGTATATGGATGTCATGGTGTATGTTGATGTCATGGTGTATGTGGATGTCATGGTGTATGTAGATGTCATGGTGTATGTGGATATCATGGTGTATGTGGATGTCATGGTGTATGTGGATGTCATGTCGTGTGTGGATGTCATGGTGTATGTGGATGTCATGTGTATGTGTATGTCATGATGTATGTGGATGTCACGGTGTATGTGGATGTCATGGTGTATGTGGTTGTCATGGATTATGTTGATGTCATGGTGTATGTGGATTTCATGGTGTATGTGGATGTCATGGCTGATGTTGATGTCATGGCGTATGTGGATGTCATGGTGTATGTGGATGTCATGGTGTATATGGATGACATGGCGTATGTTGATGTCATGCGTATGTGGATGACATGGCGTATGTTGATGTCATGCGTATGTGGATGTCATGGTGTATGTGGATGTCATGGCGTATATGGATGTCATGGCGTATGTTGATGTCATGGTGTATGTGGATGTCACGGTGTATGTGGATGTAATGGTGTATGTGGAAGTCATGGCGTATGTGGATATCATGGCGATTTTTGATGTCGTGGTGTATGTGGATGTCCTGGTGTATGTAGATGTTATGGTGTATATGGATGTCATGGTGTATGTGGATGTCATGGTGTATGTGGATGTCATGGTGTATTATAGATGTCATGGCGTATGTCGATGTCATGGCGATTGTGGATGTCATGGTGTATTTGGATGTCATGGTGTATGTGGATATCATGGTGTATTTGGATGTCATGGTGTATGTGGATGTCATGGCGTGTGTGGATGTCATGGCGTATGTGGATGTCATGGTATATGTGGATGTCATGGTGTATGTGGATGTCACGGTGTATGTGGATGTCATGGTGTATGTGGATGTCATGGTGTATGTGGATGTCACGGTGTATGTGGATGTCATGGTCTATGTGGATGTCATGGCGTATGTTGATGTCATGGTGTATGTGGATGTCATGGTGTATGTGGATGTCACGGCGTATGTTGATGTCATGGCGTATGTGGTTGTCATGGTGTATGTGGATGTCATGGTGTATGTGGATGTCATGTCGTATGTTGATGTCATGGCATATGTGGATGCCATGGTGTATGTGGATGTCATGGCGTATGTGGATGTCATGGTGTATGTTGATGTCATGGTGTATGTGGATGTCATGGTGTATGTGGATGTCATGGTGTATGTAGATGTCATGGTGTATATCGACGTCAGGGCGTATGTTGATGTCATGGTGTATGTGGATGTCATGGCGGATGTGGATGTCATGGCGGATGTGGATGTCATGGTGTATGCTGATGTCATGGTGTATGTGGATATCATGGCGTATGTAGATGTCATGGTGTATGTGGATGTCATGGTGTATGTGGACGGCATGGTGTATGTGGATGTCATGGCGTATGTGGATGTCATGGTGTTTGTGGATGTCATGGTGTATGTGGATGTCATGTTGTATGTGGATGTAATGGTGTATGTGGATGTCATGGTGTATGTGGATGTCACGGTGTATGTGGATGTCATGGTGTATGTGGATGTCATGGCGTATGTTGAGGTCATGGTGTATGTGGATGTCATGGTGTATGTGGATGTCACGGCGTATGTTGATGTCACGGCGTATGTGGTTGTCATGGTGTATGTGGATGTCATGGTGTATGTGGATGTCATGTCGTATGTTGATGTCATGGCATATGTGGATGCCATGGTGTATGTGGATGTCATGGCGTATGTGGATGTCATGGTGTATGTTGATGTCATGGTGTATGTGGATGTCATGGTGTATGTAGATGTCATGGTGTATATCGACGTCATGGCGTATGTGGATGTCATGGCGGATGTAGATGTCATGGCGGATGTGGATGGCATGGTGTATGCTGATGTCATGGTGTATGTGGATATCATGGCGTATGTAGATGTCATGGTGTATGTGGACGTCATGGTGTGTGTGGATGTCATGGCGTATGTGGATGTCATGGTGTATGTGGATGTCATTGTGTATGTGGACGTCATGGTGTATGTGGATGTCATGGCGTATGTGGATGTCATTGTGTATATGGATGTCATGGTGTATGTGGATGTCATGTTGTATGTGGATGTCATGGTGTATGTGGATGTCATGGCGTTTGTGGATGTCCTGGTGTATGTGGATGTCATGGTGTATGTGGATGTCATTGTGTATGTAGATGTCATGGTGTATGCTGATGTAATGGTGTATGTGGATGTCATGGTGTATGTGGATGTCAATGTGTATGTGGATGTCATGGAGTATGTAGATGTCATGGTGTATGCTAATGTCATGGTGTATGTGGATGTCATGGCGTATGTTGATGTCATGGTGTATGTGGAGGTCATGGTGTATGTGGATGTCATAGTGTATGTGGATGTCATGGTGTATGTGGATGTCATGGTGTAGGCTGATGTCATGGTGTATGTGGATGTCATGGTGTAGGCTGATTTCATGGTGTTTGTGGATGTCATGGTGTATGCTAATGTCTTGGTGTATGTGGAGGTCATGGTGTATGTGGATGTCATGGTGTATGTGGATGTCATGGCATGGGTGGATGTCATGGTGTGTGTGGATGTCATGGTGTATGTGGATGTCATGGTGTACGTGGATGTCATGGTGTATGTAGATGTCATGGTGTATGTGGATGTCAAGGTGTATCTTGATGTCATGGTGTAAGGTGTATGTGGATGTTATGGCGTATGTGGATGTCACAGTGTATATGGATGTCATGGCGTATGTGGATGTCATGGTGTATGTGGATGTCTTGGCGTATGTTGATGTCATGGTATATGTGGATGTCATGGTGTATGTGTGTGTCATGATGTATGTGGATGTCATGGTGTATATGGATGTCATGGTGTATGTTGATGTCATGGTGTATGTGGATGTCATGGTGTATGTAGATGTCATGGTGTATGTGGATATCATGGTGTATGTGGATGTCATGGTGTATGTGGATGTCATGTCGTGTGTGGATGTCATGGTGTATGTGGATGTCATGTGTATGTGTATGTCATGATGTATGTGGATGTCACGGTGTATGTGGATGTCATGGTGTATGTGGTTGTCATGGATTATGTTGATGTCATGGTGTATGTGGATTTCATGGTGTATGTGGATGTCATGGCGTATGTGGATGTCATGGCTGATGTTGATGTCATGGCGTATGTGGATGTCATGGTGTATGTGGATGTCATGGTGTATATGGATGACATGGCGTATGTTGATGTCATGCGTATGTGGATGACATGGCGTATGTTGATGTCATGCGTATGTTGATGTCATGGTGTATGTGGATGTCATGGCGTATATGGATGTCATGGCGTATGTTGATGTCATGGTGTATGTGGATGTCACGGTGTATGTGGATGTAATGGTGTATGTGGAAGTCATGGCGTATGTGGATATCATGGCGATTTTTGATGTCGTGGTGTATGTGGATGTCCTGGTGTATGTAGATGTTATGGTGTATATGGATGTCATGGTGTATGTGGATGTCATTGTGTATGTGGATGTCATGGTGTATTATAGATGTCATGGCGTATGTGGATGTCATGGCGATTGTGGATGTCATGGTGTATTTGGATGTCATGGTGTATGTGGATATCATGGTGTATTTGGATGTCATGGTGTATGTGGATGTCATGGCGTGTGTGGATGTCATGGCGTATGTGGATGTCATGGTATATGTGGATGTCATGGTGAATGTGGATGTCACGGTGTATGTGGATGTCATGGTGTATGTGGATGTCATGGTGTATGTGGATGTCACGGTGTATGTGGATGTCATGGTCTATGTGGATGTCATGGCGTATGTTGATGTCATGGTGTATGTGGATGTCATGGTGTATGTGGATGTCACGGCGTATGTTGATGTCATGGCGTATGTGGTTGTCATGGTGTATGTGGATGTCATGGTGTATGTGGATGTCATGTCGTATGTTGATGTCATGGCATATGTGGATGCCATGGTGTATGTGGATGTCATGGCGTATGTGGATGTCATGGTGTATGTTGATGTCATTGTGTATGTGGATGTCATGGTGTATGTGGATGTCATGGTGTATGTAGATGTCATGGTGTATATCGACGTCAGGGCGTATGTGGATGTCATGGCGGATGTGGATGTCATGGCGGATGTGGATGCCATGGTGTATGCTGATGTCATGGTGTATGTGGATATCATGGCGTATGTAGATGTCATGGTGTATGTGGATGTCATGGTGTATGTGGACGTCATGGTGTGTGTGGATGTCATGGCGTATGTGGATGTCATGGTGTATGTGGATGTCATTGTGTATGTGGACGTCATGGTGTATGTGGATGTCATGGCGTATGTGGATGTCATTGTGTATATGGATGTCATGGTGTATGTGGATGTCATGTTGTATGTGGATGTCATGGTGTATGTGGATGTCATGGCGTTTGTGGATGTCCTGGTGTATGTGGATGTCATGGTGTATGTGGATGTCATTGTGTATGTAGATGTCATGGTGTATGCTGATGTAATGGTGTATGTGGATGTCATGGTGTATGTGGATGTCAATGTGTATGCTGATGTAATGGTGTATGTTGATGTCATAGTGTATGTGGATGTCATGGAGTATGTAGATGTCATGGTGTATGCTAATGTCATGGTGTATGTGGATGTCATGGCGTATGTTGATGTCATGGTGTATGTGGATGTCATAGTGTATGTGGATGTCATGGTGTATGTGGATGTCATGGTGTAGGCTGATGTCATGGTGTATGTGGATGTCATGGTGTAGGCTGATTTCATGGTGTTTGTGGAGGTCATGGTGTATGTAGATGTCATAGTGTATGTGGATTTCATGGAGTATGTAGATGTCATGGCGTATGTGGATGTCATGGTGTATGCTAATGTCTTGGTGTATGTGGAGGTCATGGTGTATGTGGATGTCATGGTGTATGTGGATGTCATGGCATGGGTGGATGTCATGGTGTGTGTGGATGTCATGGTGTGTGTGGATGTCATGGTGTATGTTGATGCAATGACGTATATGGATGTCATGGTGTATGTGGATGTATGGTGTATGTGGATGGATACACAGTCTGGACACTCTTCTAACCTGCATTAACATGCTCTACTTGTCTTTTTCTCTTCACCTATTTCATAAACCACAATTACTGTCGCCTGGGGACCTTAGCAAAACCAAATAACTTAGGCCCAGGGCTGAACCCCCACCCCTAAATTAGCTTTGTCTAAGCAGTAAATTGTGGCCGGCCACACGGGGACTGTGGGACTGAATTTATTCTGGCCACCAGTGGTCACCGCTTGTCGACGTTCAGACCGGACTAATCGAATACTCGGGACCAGGGCATCGCGATAAATTCAAATGAGTGGCATTGTTGTAATCAAGGAGGAAGAAAATGTTTGAAGTTCGTCCATCTCACTGGTTTACATGCCCGTACTTACACTGAGAGAGTGGGAGCCCCTGTTAACGGACAAAACTTCGACAACAGCTAGAGTCACTCTGTATTGTTGAGCTGGACAGCATTGAAAGATATAAAATGTCTAATATGACTTCACCAGGCATCATGCCAATCTGTTTTTTTAGAGCCGAGAAAACTAAATTTCCTGCACTAATTTTTATTTATTATTATTTAGAAATTATAAGTTATTTGGTTTCAATTAATGATTTTTTAAAATCTTATTATTTTATTTTAGTGAGAATGTTTATAATAAATTAGAAGAATTACAGAATAATTGAATGAAATTTTAAATTATTAATCTGATAATCTGATATGTGGTATTAAAGTTTGACAGGAACCAACAGCCCCACAACAACAGTACTGTTGTTGTTTGTGAGCAATGAAGGCCTATCGTGTTCTAGTCACTGTCTATCGAGAGAGGCAAGATAGTCTTTTTAATTCTAGAGCAAGGATCAGGCCATTTAATCTTTAAAACTATGTAGAGCCTTATAGTCGCGTCAATCATGCGCCAAACCGTGCATGCGTTCCTGCGACGGCTCAGGACATAGGAAGCTGGCCAACCTGTCGATGCTTTTCTGACTAAACACATTTTCTGGACGCATGAGATCACGCTCTTAACGCTTTGGGTAACACCTGAGCAACCTGCTTCATCTGATGACCAGTGCCATACAACATTGTCTGAGCATAGGACTCAATCACTATGTCCAGCGCGGGGCACGAAGTGAACAGGGGAAGAACTGTTTCAGAGATTATGCGGCAATGCCGGTGTTGCAAAATAAATCCTCCCCCATACAGAGTCTCCCCCCGGAGACTCTGTTTTAAAACAAATCCTCCGGGGGGAGAAAATGTTTTCCTCCCGATTAAAATAATTTCGCCCCTACCCTGTAAAATATTGTCTCCCCCAAAATAAATTCGCCCCCATCATACTTTCGATATAAAACAAAGAGATCATTAAAAATCAAAAGAATAAAGAATACTTACTTGTGTATTGCTGTAATATTCACACATGTTTAATGTAATACTATTTATGGTAGTGGCGTAGATATAGAGAGATAAGAGGGGGGTGCGGTCCATACCGTTTGACACCACTCAGGGGCGTGACATAATATTCACACATGTTTACTGTAATACTATTTATTGTAGTGGCGTAGAAATAGAGAGATAAGAGGGGGGGTGTGGACCATACCGTTTGACACCTCTCATGGGCGTGACATAATACTCACAGATGTTTACTGTAATACTACTTATTGTAGTGGCGTAGAAATAGAGAGATAAGAGGGGGTTGTGGACCATACCGTTTGACACCTCTCAGGGGCGTGACATAATATTCACACATGTTTACTGTAATACTATTTATGGTAGTGGCGTAGATATAGAGAGATAAGAGGGGGGAGCGGACGATACCATTTGACACTTCTCAGGGGCGTGATATAATTTGAAAAATTACTTAATTACTTGATTTTTTCCCGCTGTACAAATTGACGCACAGGCAGTTTTGGGGTGTAAAAAGGGCAGTTGTTTTGTTTCATAAAGCAAGGATTATGTCTTTATAGGCATGGGTTTGTGTTGTTACTATAAATAGTAAGTTTGTACAACGTCGGGTGTTCAGACGATGAGAAGGTTTCTTAATATCTAGAGTCGGGGGGAAAGGGTGGGAGTGACCCAATTAAGTAACCGCACGGAGGGAACAAAAATCGGGCTACGACACTGACCTGTTTAACTTATGACCTGATTATAAAGTCTTTTTTTTTAAAAACTCTGTGGGCTATGCATTGTTATTTGTGAGACGCAGAGGCGAGGCGTCAATGGAGGTGGGGGGGGTACTGGTGGTGCTGACTGCACTAGCTGACACTATCACAAGGGGTAAAACAAAATCTAAAATTAAGTTTGTTCCCGTTATTTGGCACTGGAAGACTCGGAGGAGGACTATGAGTTTAGTCGTGAGGGGTGACATATTGAGCTGATATACATATATATATATATATATGTATGTGTGTGTGTGTGTGTGTGTGTGTGTGTGTGTGTGTGTGTGTGTGTGTGTGTGTGTGTGTGTGTGTGTGTGTGTGTGCGCGTTAGATATTACAAATGCTTTTGTACGGAATAAACGTGATTTCAGTTTCAGTTACTGTTATTTAGTCAAAAGTTTGCGTACACACACAGACATAGATTTTTAAAATTAAATTATTTTGTAAACATTCAGAAATACAGAGCAATTATTGAACCTTATTTTCATAACATCACCATGCACGAATAGATTATCTCATATCACGATTGTGAAATTATCTTTTACTGTACACGTGTATTATTTTTCTTTATGAATTTGAATTTTTAAATGCCATAACAGTTTTAAATACAACGAATATATTAAAACTTCAAAGCATTTTACACATGTTACAAAAAATTTAGACGTTGGCTCCAATAATCATGACTAACATTAAATTTTCTGCCTATAATTTATACCGCCCCTTTCTAGAGTGTCTAAACTAATTATGACATTATGGACTGGACAGCCCAATCTAGAGTTGTGTCCATAAGAGAAAAAATAATTAAGAAAATTGTATCTATCCGTTAACACATTTTACAAAGTCTTTAAATGGTACGTTGATTTTACTATTTTTATTGCTAGATATTCTAAAATATTAGAAAGCTTTAGGAGATAAAAAAAGAGTATTAACACAAGAGAATCACAACTACAGGTTATTATTGTCATTTTAGTAGGTATAAAATACTTCGAGGATAACAATTAAGCTACAATTGCAAATTGCATAGTGAGAAAAGATTCTTTTTAAAAAAATGATCAATGCTTTCATTACAAAAACTAGTACATGTATTGCAAAATTTATCTTTCAAATATTAAAAAAAATTATTAAACAAAATATTAAACATACATGCATACATATATAACATACATACATGCATACATGCATACATACATGCATACATACATACATACCTACATACATAGGTACATACATACCTACATACATACCTACATACCTACATACATACATACTTACATACATACATACATACATACATACATACATACATACATACATAAATGTATACGTACATACATAAATTCATACATACACACATACACACTCATATAAATTACTCCCTAATGCCTCCCTTTGCGTGATTATTACATTATAATAACTTATTAAACTACAGGTGACCAGACCCTGAGTAATTGAGAGCCGTTTTAAAATATATAAAAATTGTTGAGAGTTGCATTGAAGAATTATGAGTCATAAAACCTGACTTGGAAATCTTTCAGTAATCCTTTTAATATATCTTTCATAAATTGCACGCGAGCCGCAATGTGAACACAGAAGAGCCGCATGCGGCTCGCGAACCGCGGTTTGACCACCGTTGCCTAGAACGTGAAGGTTTCCTAAGCAGACTTCTTCATACCTCAGCTTACTATGACTCGATAGACAACTTAAATGGCCAATACGTGCCCACCTTGAAGCAATCTATCTACTAAGACATATAGCTAGTCTTTACCCGCTCAACAAATGACGCTTCATGTTTTCCTGTCGCATTTCATCAATAAACAAGCCCACCTCTGTGTTACCCCTTAAGTCTCCAGGATTCTAACATTCCGTAAGGTCATTGACCTTATGCCTAACTAATTCAGCGGCACACCTAAACGGGAATCTCAAGCTAACTAAGCGCCTCATCTCAACCCAGATCTCCACAACACTTTGATCTGGGTTATACTGTGAATTTAACGCAATGGGTATCACCAACCCTAGCTAAGACACTGATTGTTAAATCGTGTAACCTGTTTTTTTACTTTATTTTCTAAATTTAAAAACCTTGGCTACATTTGATTTGTTAAATTTTCTCCAGTAACTTTAGTAAACGCTACCGATAATAGACAGTAATAATGTGTTTAATTATTTTAATGCACAAATAGAAATCGGTAATTTCGTTTAGGTCCTTAACACATGATCTACCCACAAACGTAAAGAGTGAATTCTTGTTCCGAAATATCGGTGTCACGTTCTCGTATTACTTGATCATCTTTGTGTTTCAGTTCATTTGTCTGATATTCTTTTAAATAACTGTGGGCAATTAACCAACTCTAAATATGTGTCTATACGGGCATACACCCACTTAGCCCGCAAATTGCTACGCCCCTGACAAAGCTTAAGATTGCTCAATTTCCAATAATCATACAGAAATGAATGTAGAACAAATATAAATTATGTTTTACGTCATAAAGTTTAATAAAACAATTATTTATAATTTCCAATAATTAAGGGGAGGGTTTATTTTAACCCTGAGACTTCATTTTAAAACAAAGTCTCCGGGGGCGACTTTGTTTTAAAATAAACTCTCCGGGGGAGACTTTATTTTGGGGGAGACTTTATTTCATGACACCGGCAGTTTTGAGTCCCTATTGTGATCTTATAACTAAATGAGTCGAACACTCAAGATCCCGGACCTTAGCTTTATATGCTTTTTCTTTTACATTAGCTGCCAATATTTAAACTCCACCTTTGGTCGTGATATAACAGCCGTACCTTATGAAGCTAAGTGGCTGAAGATATGATCACCCAGTTCGTTAGGAATGTTTCTACTGATGCAAACTACCAGGGTTTGGACCTTAGCACTTAGCAGGAGGAAATTATATTTATCTTTTCCTCTCCCAGTTGTTGTTGGTCCTTGTAAGAGCTGATGGCGATAACTCTGTACATTGCCGTGCCGTCTGCCAACAGCCATGCTTAGAATGTTAACTTCTTGGGTTAGCTCTATGCTTATATTATATGAATAACTTAAATACAGTGAGAGAAAATATGTCAGATATAAATAGTGAGCTATTACTATCCTAAAATTTAAACAACAGTAAATACAACTTCATGTTTCTTTCCCAAAATACAGAAAACTTTTCCTATCTTTGAAACTTTCTCGTTGTTAAAGTTAATGATAATAATAATAATAATAAAGTTAATGTTATTCCGCTACTTAATTTCAATTAACCTAACCATCAAATGGGTGGAATTAAATGTTTAAGTTACTGATCAATACGTAGATTCAATATTCTTCTCTCATTTTTAATATTTTTACTTTAGCATGTGTTTTTTAACCTTAAAATGGAAAGAGTGTGTCCCTGAATGGAAAGAGTGTGTCCCTGAATGGAAAGTGTGTGTCCCTGAATGGAAAGTGTGTGTCCATGATACATTGGGGAAAACTGAGTCACAGAGTCGTCAACCAAGACTTTTATACCCCCTCCCCCCCAAAAAAAAACTGCTGTAAACTAAGCCCCTGATCCCACCCGCCCACTGGTGTAAACTAATCCCCTGATCCCACCCGCCCACTGGTGTAAACTAATCCCCTGATCCCACTGGTGTAAACTAATCCCTTGATCCCACCCGCCCACTGGTGTAAACTAATCCCCTGATCCCACCCGCCCACTGGTGTAAACTAATCCCCTGATCCCACCCGCCTACTGGTGTAAACTAATCCCCTGATCCCACCCGCCCACTGGTGTGAACTAAGCCTCTGATCCCAGCCGCCCACTGGTGTAAACTAATCCCCCAACTGGGGATGCCACCATCGTTACCAACTTCTAATGAATGGCCAGCGACTTTACTGTTATCCTTTCTATTTCTGGGGGTTTAACATGTCTGGAAGTGAGTTTAAATAATTTATAGACCGTACTCTTAGGGAACAACAAGCTTCATCTTCGGAAATCTAAAAGATGTATCGCTTACGTTAGAAAGTATAATTTACAGTGAGGAAAATCTCTGACTCATCTTCTGTATAAACCACCGATCTCAAGGGATTTAAGCTGTTTTCTCTCGAAAACCGTTACATCGTATTTTTCAGAGTTCAACTGTAAGATTTTTAACAACGCCCTTTTATGTTTTTTTTTAATTCTTTTTTTTTAAATCCAATAATAGCTCTTGTCAGATATAAGACTATAAATCAAGATGGTTATGATGCTGACCTATATTATCGCAGTCTTCTCACTGTAAGACAACAGTAACATCAAGCAGCAGCAATCCTCTTGTTTTCGGATTGGTTTGTTATACAACGACTCATCTAAAAGCAGAACTCAGAACTCCAGCCCTGACATGGACTCCTGTGGAGCAGACTGTATTGACTTTGACTCAAAGAAAATTGCGGTAACTCCTACAAACGCTTCTGGCGCCTAGTTGTATTATCCGCGTGATGTTCCCATGGGTCATCCAGATGTGTGTGTGTGTGTGTGTGGTGGAGGGGGTGGTGAAAGGGGTCCGCTGACAAAAGAGGAACCAACTTACTCCCTACAAACCCAGGCCTTGTGATTTTGTCCAGCCAAGTTCGCACTATAGTCCCATTAAGAGAGGAGGTTTTGGAAAAAGTTGGAATAACCAATAAATTGCATATTTATTATTTGGGGGATTAAAGCCTGTTGCCTTTGACCAACTAGTTCTCCGCGTTTAGGAACTTGGCTGCCATGATTAATAAAAAAAAATTCGCTTTATATCTATTAGGAAAAGACACTTGTGCTGGGCCGCCAAGTGTTGCGCTTTTAAATAAACACAATTTTAAAATAAAATAACGCAACTATTTCTAGAATCAGGAAAACAACTCTTTTAAACGCTTTTTGAAAAAATGAATTGATGGTTAGGTTTAATTTTCAAGGCTTCGTGTTTTTGGTCATTGTGGATTAAGGTCTAGCAGACCTCTTACCGGAACAAAACTCCCAAAATTACGCTCCCTCTTTCACATTATTAGTTCTGACAGTATAAGTAGTTGCATTTTCATCATTTATAGCCAAATTATTTTTAAAAAACTTACGGTTTTTTATACAATAATACTTCAATATAACTTATACAGATTTGTACATCATCTTTAAATTTACATGCTACTATTGCTACTGAAAATTTATTGAATTTTTTTTTCGGAAAGACAACAATGTGTAAATCTTGGCAACAGGAACTTATTACCATTGTTTGCTTTGAATTCGTATGAGTAAATAGAGGACCCGATATAAGCAGCGATGTCATTGCCATCAACTTTATAAAGAAACTGTTGAAACTGGGACACCTCAGACAGATAGATTGCCTTGACAGAATTTGAGGAGTCTAAAAACGGAGCGTGTGAGTTGTAAAACGTTTGAACTACGTGATAACCACGCTTTACATAATAATAATAATAATCCCCTTTCCAGTCCATCACGGACTATGGGGCAAGTGAAGTAGCGTTCACAAGTTTTATTTAGCCACCACTAACGAGCAAGGGATTGTGTGGCCAGCACAATGCCCTGGGGGCCATGCCAGCACCGCGAATGGAACCCGCGACTCTCTTCTACCTCGGTTCGGCAGTCCAGCGCGCTAAACTTTGATAGGGTGGGTTGTTAGAGAGTGAGATCGAAAAACAAAACTCTATTTTTATCTAACTGCAATATCATCAGAGTTGTATTTGACGAATGCTCTTCTCTACTAAGACAGTACACGTGACAGGCCATCAACAGTACACGTGACAGGCTATCAAACAACGGACAAAATTATCTAATTTCAAGCAAAAAAAATCTTTAATATATATAGCATTTCAAACAAGATGTACAAAAAATAGTTCCAAGATAATGTTACCCTGAAGAAAAGATATTTAGCAAGTTTTATTTGTAAATCAACTCTTTAACTGCAGGCGAGTTGAATGTAAAAATAAATGTTGCTGTATATAAATTAATGAAAGACACGTGAATAATTCTTAATTTTAAAAAAATAGCATTGATCAGTGGTTAGAGGGAATGGAACTAGTAGTAAATCATAGGAACACATTTTATATGTATGACATATTGTATGATCTCTATTTTAGATTTGTTATAAATTTTAAAATATATAAATTATAATACAGTGAATGATATTAAAATTTTAAATCATTTAAAAGGTATCTAAAAGTGATGCTTGGTATCTGTCATAAAATATCTCCTATAACAGTGATAGCAAACCTATGGCACGAGTGCCACAGTCGGCACGCAGAACCTCTTAAGCGGGCATGCGACTAAAATATTATAATTACTTCATTAATCAAACCAGCTAAGCCAAATCACCATTTTCGGGTTCCACTGGAGTGTTGGCACTTTGATATAAATAAGTGGGGTTTGGTTGAATTTAGGGCACGCGGCCCCAAACAGCACGCGGCCCGAAACATGTTTGCCAAATATTTAAGGCTGAACTCATCTGTTATTTTTAATTCAGTTTAGAATTCCTGTTTGGTGTAGTTTCAATTTTTTAAAAATAAATGACAAAGTAACAATGCAATGGATGTCAATGTAACAATGAAATGGATGTCAGAGTAATAATAAATGGGTGTCAAAGTAACAATGAAAAAATATTTCAAAGTAACAATGAAATGGATGCCAAAGAAATAAATGGCAACTAAAAATGGAATAGATGGTAAAGTGACAATGAAGATAATCGCAATGTAACACAAAAAAAAGATTAACAAAGGGAGGTAAGTATTTTTGTATAAAGAACTCCATTTGTTTGTGGGACATCTATGTCTGAAGAATCTATGTCTGGGGTCCTTAGGGTGGCTTGGTAACCTTATTTGGAGGAGGGAGGGGGATTCAATAGATGAAAACCATATACATAAATAATTTCTTGTGTTGTTCAGTCTGAATAGAACAACAAAATATAGATCTATTTGAATGTTATTTCTTAATCTGAAATATGCAGATGATGAAATTCAATTTACGCTTTTGTACAGTTTGGAAATAGATATAATTGCAATTTTGATTGTCTAGGGAACATGTATTTATATTTTAATTGCCAATTAAAATGCAATGATAGAAAACAAAATTAAAGGTTTCATATAAAAAAGAAATGCAAAAAAAACGTAAAACATTTAAAGATATTCACCTGAATCAAACGTGGGAGGCTGCAGAAGTTTAAGTAAAATATTATATATAACTTTATCTTATCTTCTTCTTATCTTATCTATACAGACGCTCCTTCTATGCAGAAGATAGTTGCGTCCACAGACCATGACAGATGATCTGTTGGCAAGTGATGCAGCATTCACAGGCCACGGCTTTGTGGGTTCTACGCATTACCCAGCCGCCTAACTACATGTAGTGTTAGGTACCCATTCAGAGCGGGGTGACTCAGGGACGCCCTAGGCCCCCGGAACAAACCCTTGCCTTCACATGGATTCGAACCCGTGACCATCGGTACGACAGTCCAGTGCGCTGCCACTCGACCACCGCTATCAGAGATCATCTGTTTGATGGAAACTGCTAAGCCTTGTTTAACCACATTTACAATCTCTTAGAGAATCTGTTGGTTGTTACATTGTTTAACCACATTTACAATCTCTTAGAGAATCTGTTGGTTGTTACATTGTTTAACCACATTTACAATCTCTTAGAGAATCTGTTGGTTGTTACATTGTTTAACCACATTTACAATCTCTTAGAGAATCTGTTGGTTGTTACATTGTTTAACCACATTTACAATCTCTTAGAGAATCTGTTGGTTGTTACATTGTTTAACCACATTTACAATCTCTTAGAGAATCTGTTGGTTGTTACATTGTTTAACCACATTTACAATCTCTTAGAGAATCTGTTGGTTGTTACATTGTTTAACCACATTTACAATCTCTTAGAGAATCTGTTGGTTGTTACATTGTTTAACCACATTTACAATCTCTTAGAGAATCTGTTGGTTGTTACATTGTTTAACCACATTTACAATCTCTTAGAGAATCTGTTGGTTGTTACATTGTTTAACCACATTTACAATCTCTTAGAGAATCTGTTGGTTGTTACATTGTTTAACCACATTTACAATCTCTTAGAGAATCTGTTGGTTGTTACATTGTTTAACCACATTTACAATCTCTTAGAGAATCTGTTGGTTGTTATAAGTCAAATAAAGAAGATACAATACAAGGCAATGTGTAGATAACAGATATGTCCCTGCAAGCATCTAGTACTTTAAAGATGAATGACAAAGAACAACTCGCCATATATCATCTGACAAGAAAGCCACAATATAACATAACAGCCTTCCTTATCTATGTCTCTAGTTTGGCTCTCCATAAAAAAAAATAGGAACACCTCTAGCTGCGTGAACAGTCAATAAAAATTCTTAGTTAACTTGTAACAACATAATTTTAAGAAAAAGTAATTTGATTTTGTACCAACAATTAGCACTGGTCTAGGGTTTAACTGAACAGAGCAGTCAGTCCTGCAGTAAAGTAAGTGGGGACTGAAGTTTTTGTTAAAACTTCTTTTTAAAAAACATGAAAGAACAAAGAATACTAAAATGTGGGATATGGAAATAAGCTCTAATTATTTTGTAATGCTTAAAATATGTAATTTTTATACAATTTAACAAATTCTTAACAATTTGATATGAATCGAAAGGTACATCTGATTTTTTTAGAACTAAATGCACATTTATAATTTTTAAATCTATATTTTTCAAATTTAATCATATAACAAAATAACTTCATATAAGAAGCCTGAAGGTTTTGATATAATGGATGCAGTGGTACAATAGCTTGCCAACTGCTGTTCTAGAATATCACAAATAACATCTAGTATCTAAGCACATTTAGGTTCAATTAAAATAGCAACTATGACAAAAGAATTAATTATAGAAATCTTCCATCACACTTTAGTCGTATATCACTCGTGGCTATGCTAGAATATTATCTGGTAAAAAATACACATTTGACAAAAACACTTGTTAAACTTTTGTCACTTGGGAATAATTTCATGCATTTCCATTACAGCGTGTCAGATAAAAGCAATGTTTTCTGTAACTATTTTTACTTTTGTTTATCACAACAGATTACAACATGGTCTTATCTTGTAATTCTTTAATAGTTGTTATCACTTCAAATACTGCTGTGTTTATCTTTCAAAATAAAATTTAAAAATACTCCTGCTACAGTAGAATTGTGGTGCTCACATCAAAAGAAATTTTTTATAATTATTTAAGTAGAATGAACATATATAATAGTTACATTTTATTGGACCGATTTAATATCACAAGATATGCTATTTTCTTAAGTATATAAAATCGGTTGGGCTCAGTTTGTTGAACACTGCTGACCACAAACATTGATTGCAAACATTTTTAAGTGCAGTTGAACTAAAAACGACAGAATTAAATATTATATCAGACAATTGATTGAGTTAAACCATCAGGCAAAGTGTTCATTGAGTTAAACCATCAGGCAAAGTGTTCATTGAGTTAAACCATCAGGCAAAGTGTTCATTGAGTTAAACCATCAGGCAAAGTGTTCATTGAGTTAAACCATCAGGCAAAGTGTTCATTGAGTTAAACCATCAGGCAAAGTGTTCATTGAGTTAAACCATCAGGCAAAGTGTTCATTGAGTTAAACCATCAGGCAAAGTGTTCATTGAGTTAAACCATCAGGCAAAGTGTTCATTGAGTTAAACCATCAGGCAAAGTGTTCATTGAGTTAAACCATCAGGCAAAATGTTCATTGAGTTAAACCATCAGGCAAAGTGTTCAGTAAGTAAACAAAGACAAGAGAATTTTGACACACAAATATGGCACAAGAGAGTAGGTAGAAACATTGAAGACAGACATTAAATCTGTTGTCTATTTGTTTATATGATTTTATGTTATTTTTAGAAGAGAGGGGAAATGGGGGGAGGGGTGGTGGTGTTTTTTTTCTTCATTAATTATGAATAAACTATACCATTAAAAAGAATAATTAAATTTATTATAATTATATGGTAAAGCACAATTACCGTATATACTTGTTCTATAGCCCGTTCGTTCATAAGCCAACCCCCCCCCCTCTTTTTGGAAGAGAATAATATAGAAAGTGTGTAACCCGCTCGTAAGCCGACCCCAAGAGTTACCGGTATTTGTTTGTTTCTTTGGTAAACAGTGGCGAAAGCTCGTACATTAAAATCTGTTGTTGAAAACTAAACTTTTAAAACAGTTTATTAAAACATTCACAAAAATAAATAAAAGGAATAAATAACTAATTGAAGATGTTTAATAATATTTTATAGCTTCTGTTAGAGCAATCGAATCTTGTAGAATGTAGACAAACGGCTTTAAAACGAGTATATGTGGTATTTTCTTTTTAAAGTGCTCACTGGCTTAGACAGGGACATTTGCTTGTTAATTAACAAACATTTATTTCAAAAGCTTCTTACAAAGTTTTTATTTTGAAAAATAAATTAAAGTTAATCTATGTTTTTTCTGTCATGTTCTTGCAGTTATTATAAAATTCAGACATCTAAAATAATGAACAAACAAAAATGAGACAAACTTATGTACAATAATACTGATAATGAAATCAAACCACGATATTTCCTGTAGGCACTTTTGGAGGAGGCGACCAAAGTTTCTTTCTTTGAAATGTTTCTTCCTCCTCACCCTCCTCTATTTGTTGCTTGGCAAAGAACAGGAAAACCTGTTGGGGAATTTTGGAAAAAAATAGGAGATGAATCAACTCAGGTTGGAACACCGACCTTTGTCCAGGTGGAGTGGAATGTTCAGCAACTTAAACTTATTTTAAGGAGAAGGTAACCCAAAGTAAAAAAACAAAACATCCAGAGTTCATATGACAGTGGCTCTCTTGGCATAAAGTAAAACAAAGTTGATATGACAGTAGCTCTCTTGACATGAAGTAAAAATTTTCCCATCTAAAAAAAAATAAATATATATATCTATTGCTTGCCAATTAACTTCAACACTTCCAGACAAAACATTAAACATATGTGACATAGACATTTTACAGAAGTCTCAAAGAAACAATTTGTGACTTTTCTTCAATTTTTTAAATAAATAAAATTGCAAACTTCTCTAAATTGTAACCACGAAGTTGGGTAAAAATAATGTACCTGCTCAAGTGTACTTTGACTGAAATTGTATTCCTCGAGACAATGCGTTTTTTTACCTGTAAAAACAGATAAAGATAGTTTAGACCTATTTATTTCAATATTGCCTACATCTGGACAGGTCTTGACAAAAAGGTTTGCTTATAAAACTATCACCAACAACAAATAGCAGAACTCACAATTCTCTAGGTTGGCGAATGTTGATCCCAAGTGTTTGACATCTTCCCTGGGGATGGAGTATTGAGCTCTCTCTTGGAAGCGTTCAATTTTATCCAAACCTGTCAAATATGCGGAACAATTTTATTTCTTCTTAAAACTGAATTGTGGCAATGTTTTTTTTAATTTATGACAATTAAATTTTAAGAGTTCTTATCAAAGTAAGTTTAATTGTTTAAAAAATCTTTTAGATTTAATTTCATATTTATGAAATAATTTGTGGTCATGCACATTTGACAAAAACACTAGTTAAACTTTTGTCACTTGGGAATAAGTTCATGCATTCCAATTACAGCGTTTCAGATAAAACCAATGTTTATCAATGGTATTAATTAACAGAAACTATACAAGTCTAAGACACTGACCAGGGAATAAACTCTTGAGGTGTTGCTCCAAACTGTCCATCAAAGATTCCACCTGTGCTGAGTCATGGTAGCCCAGTTTGATCTCAAGAATGTAGCCACTGCCATACTTGGACTTTAAATGCTGAGTGGAACCAAGGCACCTGCAGTAAGAAAGAGGATTGACATTTTATGTCTCAAGTTCTTATGGAAAAAATAGATAGTAATTGTCTGAGGATTTTTAAATTGCACTTCCAACTAGGGCTGTCAATATTGTTGAAAAATGCTGCCCGGGTACCCGTCCAAATTTTGAACGGGTACCCGGGTTACCCGATCGAAATATCACATAATTTTCCCCGTCATGACCGCTATACAATGCTACCTAGCCACCTTCCATACACCTCATTTCATACAGTAGCTACACAGCCGACATCTAAGGGGCCGTACATAAATAAGCGATTTTGGCCGATTCCGCCCCCCATACCCCCGTCACAGGTTGTCACAAAAACTTAGAACCCCCTCCAATATGACATCACAAAGCTTTGCGCGCGCCCATAAAGGCCGTACTTCCTTTTTGAAAATGAGCATATTTCAAATAACTTAATTGTCATTTAATTTTGTATTTAATGTGAAGTTGAACTCTTAAAATCGGTACACGCTTAAATTCATGTAAAACGTCATTAAATAAATTGTAAACAATCAAATATTTCATTGGAGCTTTTATTTAAAGTTGCGCATTTTGATGTGACGTCACATTTATTCTTAAACACATCACTCCCCCTCGTCATAAATGTGTGACCCCCTCCTCCCCTAGGTGCATAACGTCATTTATGAAAAGGCCCTTATCCATCTTACACTGTTTTATTGACTTTAAAATCTAACAAATTTTGGTGTATTATTAAAATCCCGTTGACAGGTAGAATAGTTCTCCTTAGACGTATTTCACAGCATATATTTGAAACAAAAATTTTCATTTTATACATGTAAATTGTTTCACGAGCTGTAAATTAAACACAAAAAATCCGCATGCCAGCCGAAGTTTGGTTAATATAGACATTGAAGCCACATTTTCACGGGTACCCGGGCGAATTTTACTACCCGGGTAATCTCAAGGCAACGGGTACCCGGGTCCCGGGTACCCGTTGACAGGCCTACTTCCAACACACAAAAAACACAAAATAAAGAATTTCCGAAATTTCTAGGTCTTTATACTTTTTTTACATTATTTTTTTTTAAAGTCCCATAACCGATGGTCGTAGTCAGCGGAGGACTTTCTTAGCATTAGTCATTCATAATTTTTATTGAGGCTTTAACGCAGGCTAGATCCCACGCACCTCAGGCGAGCGTGCTTTTTTACATTACAACTTATTTTACCAAACACTGAGCTAAATTAGCCTGTAGACCATATGGTTTTTTTCTGGATATTTTTATTTTTTGATGGACATGTATTGTCCTTTGAAATCAGCTTACATTATTACCCACACCATCAGCTGACATTATTACCCACACCATCAGCTGACATTATTACCCACACCATCAGCTGACATTATTACCCACACCATCAGCTGACATTATTACCCACACCACCAGCTGACATTATTACCCACACCATCAGCTGACATTATTACCCACACCACCAGCTGACATTATTACCCACACCATCAGCTGACATTATTACCCACACCATCAGCTGACATTATTACCCACACCATCAGCTGACATTATTACCCACACCATCAGCTGACATTATTACCCACACCATCAGCTTACATTATTACCCACACCATCAGCTGACATTATTACCCACACCATCAGCTGACATTATTACCCACACCATCAGCTGACATTATTACCCACACCATCAGCTGACATTATTACCCACACCATCAGCTGACATTATTACCCACACCATCAGCTGACATTATTACCCACACCATCAGCTGACATTATTACCCACACCATCAGCTGACATTATTACCCACACCATATAAATGTGACTGTAACTTACTCCAACTGTCCATTGATCATGATTCCAACTCGCCCACACAAGGCATCCGCCTCCTCCATGTAATGTGTGGTCAGTATGGCACCTCTGTCCGTGTCTTTAAAACTGCTGCTTATGGTATCCCTACAAGAAAGGCAGAAAATATTCATCACATTCAATTGTTATTATTGCCCAGAGTGTTAACTATCAAGAATGAAACACATTCAATTGTTATTATTGCCCAGAGTGTTAACTATCAAGAATGAAACACATTCAATTGTTATTATTGCCCAGAGTGTTAACTATCAAGAATGAACACATTCAATTGTTATTATTGCCCAGAGTGTTAACTATCAAGAATGAACACATTCAATTGTTATTATTGCCCACAGTGTTAACTATCAAGAATGAACACATTCAATTGTTATTATTGCCCAGAGTGTTAACTATCAAGAATGAAACACATTCAATTGTTATTATTGCCCAGAGTGTTAACTATCAAGAATGAACACATTCACTTGTTATTATTGCCCAGAGTGTTAACTATCAAGAATGAAACACATTCAATTGTTATTATTGCCCAGAGTGTTAACTATCAAGAATGAACACATTCAATTGTTATTATTGCCCACAGTGTTAACTATCAAGAATGAAACACATTCAATTGTTATTATTGCCCACAGTGTTAACTATCAAGAATGAACACATTCAATTGTTATTATTGCCCAGAGTGTTAACTATCAAGAATGAACACATTCAATTGTTATTATTGCCCACAGTGTTAACTATCAAGAATGAAACACATTCAATTGTTATTATTGCCCACAGTGTTAACTATCAAGAATGAACACATTCAATTGTTATTATTGCCCACAGTGTTAACTATCAAGAATGAAACACATTCAATTGTTATTATTGCCCAGAGTGTTAACTATCAAGAATGAAACACATTCAATTGTTATTATTGCCCACAGTGTTAACTATCAAGAATGAAACACATTCAATTGTTATTATTGCCCAGAGTGTTAACTATCAAGAATGAAACACATTCAATTGTTATTATTGCCCACAGTGTTAACTATCAAGAATGAACACATTCAATTGTTATTATTGCCCAGAGTGTTAACTATCAAGAATGAAACACATTCAATTGTTATTATTGCCCAGAGTGTTAACTATCAAGAATGAACACATTCAATTGTTATTATTGCCCAGAGTGTTAACTATCAAGAATGAACACATTCAATTGTTATTATTGCCCAGAGTGTTAACTATCAAGAATGAAACACATTCAATTGTTATTATTGCCCACAGTGTTAACTATCAAGAATGAACACATTAAATTGTTATTATTGCCCAGAGTGTTAACTATCAAGAATGAACACATTCAATTGTTATTATTGCCCAGAGTGTTAACTATCAAGAATGAACACATTCAATTGTTATTATTGCCCACAGTGTTAACTATCAAGAATGAAACACATTCAATTGTTATTATTGCCCAGAGTGTTAACTATCAAGAATGAACACATTCAATTGTTATTATTGCCCAGAGTGTTAACTATCAAGAATGAACACATTCAATTGTTATTATTGCCCAGAGTGTTAACTATCAAGAATGAACACATTCAATTGTTATTATTGCCCACAGTGTTAACTATCAAGAATGAACACATTCAATTGTTATTATTGCCCACAGTGTTAACTATCAAGAATGAACACATTCAATTGTTATTATTGCCCAGAGTGTTAACTATCAAGAATGAACACATTCAATTGTTATTATTGCCCAGAGTGTTAACTATCAAGAATGAACACATTCAATTGTTATTATTGCCCAGAGTGTTAACTATCAAGAATGAACACATTCAATTGTTATTATTGCCCAGAGTGTTAACTATCAAGAATGAACACATTCAATTGTTATTATTGCCCAGAGTGTTAACTATCAAGAATGAACACATTCAATTGTTATTATTGCCCAGAGTGTTAACTATCAAGAATGAACACATTCAATTGTTATTATTGCCCAGAGTGTTAACTATCAAGAATGAACACATTCAATTGTTATTATTGCCCAGAGTGTTAACTATCAAGAATGAACACATTCAATTGTTATTATTGCCCAGAGTGTTAACTATCAAGAATGAACACATTCAATTGTTATTATTGCCCAGAGTGTTAACTATCAAGAATGAACACATTCAATTGTTATTATTGCCCAGAGTGTTAACTATCAAGAATGAACACATTCAATTGTTATTATTGCCCACAGTGTTAACTATCAAGAATGAAACACATTCAATTGTTATTATTGCCCACAGTGTTAACTATCAAGAATGAACACATTCAATTGTTATTATTGCCCAGAGTGTTAACTATCAAGAATGAACACATTCAATTGTTATTATTGCCCACAGTGTTAACTATCAAGAATGAAACACATTCAATTGTTATTATTGCCCACAGTGTTAACTATCAAGAATGAACACATTCAATTGTTATTATTGCCCACAGTGTTAACTATCAAGAATGAAACACATTCAATTGTTATTATTGCCCAGAGTGTTAACTATCAAGAATGAAACACATTCAATTGTTATTATTGCCCACAGTGTTAACTATCAAGAATGAAACACATTCAATTGTTATTATTGCCCAGAGTGTTAACTATCAAGAATGAAACACATTCAATTGTTATTATTGCCCACAGTGTTAACTATCAAGAATGAACACATTCAATTGTTATTATTGCCCAGAGTGTTAACTATCAAGAATGAAACACATTCAATTGTTATTATTGCCCAGAGTGTTAACTATCAAGAATGAACACATTCAATTGTTATTATTGCCCAGAGTGTTAACTATCAAGAATGAACACATTCAATTGTTATTATTGCCCAGAGTGTTAACTATCAAGAATGAACACATTCAATTGTTATTATTGCCCACAGTGTTAACTATCAAGAATGAACACATTCAATTGTTATTATTGCCCAGAGTGTTAACTATCAAGAATGAACACATTCAATTGTTATTATTGCCCAGAGTGTTAACTATCAAGAATGAACACATTCAATTGTTATTATTGCCCAGAGTGTTAACTATCAAGAATGAACACATTCAATTGTTATTATTGCCCAGAGTGTTAACTATCAAGAATGAATACATTCAATTGTTATTATTGCCCAGAGTGTTAACTATCAAGAATGAACACATTCAATTGTTATTATTGCCCAGAGTGTTAACTATCAAGAATGAACACATTCAATTGTTATTATTGCCCAGAGTGTTAACTATCAAGAATGAACCACAGTGGTACACTACAGAATAATTTTCTGTAATTAAATTAATAATTTTTTTTAAATTTTGTAAGTGTTTCCTGCTAGAAAACTTAAAATTTAAATGGTTTAATGAGAAGACAAAATGGCTTGGCAGATTGACTTTAAATTGTACAATTAAAGCTAGTATTCTGTTAACTCTAATAAGGTTCATAGACTATTACTAATCTAAGTACTTAATTGTGAATTAAACACATTATTTTAAGAATGTGTCTTCATTTTAAAGTTATTTCATTCTTTGAAAATTAAAAGAAGAAAATAAACAATCACAAAAGCAACAAGTAAACACTTTTAGTGCAGTTTTTATAAAATACTTAAACCAATAAAATGTCTAAAATGAGCTGACCTACAAAGTAAAATATTATATAACTCAAGCTTAACAATTTTTAGGTTAATTGCAGTGAAATGAAATGAAATTATTTTTAAAATTAAATTTAATCGTACACAAATCCAGGTCCAAGCCTTCCTTCAACTAAAATATTAAAGCTCAGTCAACAAATATTGACATTTAAACAACAAAAACTTCCACTATTGTTTGACTGCTCCATGATACACCACATTTAAGTAGCATAAAAAAGTGTTATGGAGTAAAGCTCTGCAACTAACTTTAGTTCCCTAAAATGTGATGAAGCTGTTCAACAGTCATGAGTTCAAACTTTCAACTCAATTTTTTTTTAAAAACTTGTAAAAAAACAAAAGCATTAAATATTGAATTTTCCATTACCATAGGAAGCGTTTAGATTGCGGATCCATACCAGTGGATGGTTCATCCAGTAAAACTAGATGAGGAGATCCCAGCATGCTCATTATGTAACTTAACTGTCAAAATAAATCAGGATGAAATGTTTTCACCAAAAAATATTCTTAATAATATAAAGTCTTTAAAAAGTCACATTTCATTGTTACGTCATAACTTCCATCCTCATTAAAGAGAAAATATGGTTCCCAGAAATAAGAATAGTTATCAGTGAGATATGTTATTTTGGAGATTAATTAAAATTTAGATGGAAACTTATGCTAGTATTAATAGGTTTTATTTTAAAACTCAGACGCAACAGACATCTTGTTGAAATAATTTTAAAATGGCACAGGCAGTTGATTAAATCGATGAAATTAATTGTTTGATTCTATAAACTATATATATAAATACCACATGACATAATATTATTCATAACAATACTGAATAAAGTTATTAAATAAGATTAAAACTCCTAAAAATGATAAAACTAGCCAAATGTTAAACACAACAAAACATCACCCTGTATAAAACATAACTGAGTATAACAAAACATCACCCGGTATAAAACATAACTGAGTATAACAAAACATCACCCGGTATAAAACATAACTGAGTATAACAAAACATCACCCTGTATAAAACATAACTGAGTGTAACAAAACTTCACACATAAAAGTAGAAGTGTGTAATTGTAACCTTCCTCTTGGTGCCACCAGACAACTTCTTGGCATGTTTCTTCCTGTGCTCCTCCAGCTTCAGATTGGAGATATAGCTGAGGATGAGATGATCAGAATTGGAACTTATCTATTCAACAAGTGCACAACTAGTCAGATTGGAGATATAGCTGAGGATGAGATGATCAGAATGGGAACGTATCTATTCAATAAGTTCTCATCTAGTTAAGCCAAGAAAACAGAAGCTAACATAACATTATAAGATACAATAAGTAATGAATTTTATTTATCACTAGCAGACCCGTCGTGCGTTGCAACGATCTCAGTAAAAAGCAATACATATAGTTAAAAAGGAATTAATTTAAGGGTCACCAGGCCCATCAGTTTAAAATATGAAGTTTGAAAATCTGTTCATTTCAATCAATTTCATAACAAATATATAAATATTTGTATCTATATTTCTCAATATCGTGTAAAATTGAATGGGGAATACAATATTAAAAGTTTAGTTAAAAAACACACATTTAAGGCCCCCAACCCCGAGGAAATCGACATTATGAGTTCAGTGCCCTATAGTAATTTAATATAGGCTCTTAAGTTTTTAAATACGGAGATTGGTCAAAATCCAGTTATTTTCTCATTATCTAACTCTTAAACTATTTTTATATAGCTAATATGGGGAAAAAATACATTAAGAGGCCCCCGGGCCCATTCAGTTCAAGATGTACATTTTGAAAACCTGTTCATTTAAATTCAGTTTCATCATTGATATATTTCTGAAGTTCTTTAAAAACTGAATGGGAGATAATATCTTAGAGTATACAACAAAAAAAAGACATTTGGGGCCCCCGGCCAATTCAATCTAAGGTGTAAATTTCAAAATGCTGTTCATTTTAATTCAGTTCCATCATGGATATATTTCTAAAGATCTTTAAAAATAGAATGGCTAATAATATCTCAAACATATACGAAAAAAAGGCATTTGGGGCCCCTGGCCCAATCCATGTAAGATGTAAATTTCAACATGCTGTTCATTTTAATTCAGTTTCATCATGTATATATTTCTCAAAATTGTTAAAAATAGAATGGCATATAATATCTCAATCATATTCGAAAAAAAGACATTTGGGGCCCCCAGGCCTGAATGATTGGACATTAGACGTGCAGTGCCCTTTTTTTATTTTAATATATATTCTAAGTTCGGTTAAGATCCATTCATTTACTCAGTAGCTATTCATAAACTAATTTTTATATAGCTCATATAAGCAAAAAAATGACATTAAGGGCCCCAGGGCCCAATTAGTGCAAGATGTCAAGTTCAAAACACCTGTTTATTTCAATCATTTTCATAGCGGATATATTTCTCTTTATTTATCTAGATCTTTAATACTTAAATGGGGAATAAAGCCTTAAACGTTTATGAAAAAATATATTTTGGGCCCCCAGCCCCGAATAAATCGACATTAGGAAATTAGTGCCTATAGTATTTCAATATTGGCTACCAAGTTGTTATATACAAAGTTTGGTTAAGATCCATCAATTTTACCTAATAGCTAACGCTTAAAGTAATTTTTATATAGCTCATATCAGACAAAAATCATATTATGGGCCCCCGGCGCCCCATGAGTGTTAAATATTGCAAAAAAAGTTGCCAGTTACCATCCCAGGAGAATACTCAAAAGTCTCCAAAAGTTTCATGGCGATCGGATGAATGGTTTAGTCAGCTATAAAGGACATACATGTACATACATACATACATACATACATACATACATACATACATACATACATACATACATACATACTTTGATTTTTATATATATAGATTACACATTCATAGTATTCTAACTACTCAGGCTTTTAAAACTGCACTAAAACACATCTCTTCAAATTTTAGTTTCAAAATTAATTAAACAACAATCAAAGATTTCTTTAAATTATAAACGTATCTTATGCACACACTAATGTTGTGACATTTGTAGCTAGGATATAAATGTTTTACATCATTGGATGCATTGATAATTATATGTGTATTACTATTGGTATGTGAAGCCCTGTGAGCCCAGCTGCTGGCTGGGATACTGCACTATATAAATTATCAAATTATTATTATTATTATAAGTAAAAGAATTATCTAGCTAAAAATATAGTAGATAAATTGACATACTAAAAGTTTGAAGCATTTTTTCAAATATATTTATTAAAGTTTTCATTAGCTATTAAAAAATTTAAGCCAATAGAAATTGATTGAAAGCAAAATTTGAGTTAGTAAATGGATTGCTGCACACATTTACACTTTTAAAAAAATTTACTTTTTTATAATATAGAACACATGTTGTGATACATGATTTAAGATATAACACATGTAAGTTTTCTCAACTGAAAATTGAGCAACACTAGATCTTTTAAGGAACATTTGAAAAGAACAAACTCAGGAGATAGAGATGCGCTCCTCAATAATAAAGGAAATGTTCTCTAAGACTTACTAATTGACAACATTGTCCAGTTGCTTGGGGTCAATGCCCTTGATTGCAGCAAAGCATTTAATGTGTTCTTCCAATGTTATTGTTTCCCAGAGGGCATCATGCTGAGGGCAGTATCCTAGGCATTCTAACACGGTCAGCACATTGGTGCGGACATTGTGTCCAGACACTACAACCTACAGGATCAAAATTAGTGATTTTTATCAGCAATCAACAGAATCAAATTGTTAGGTATTTCTTATCAGCAATTCAAGTTGAAAAGGAAACCATTTAGCAATAGTCTACGTTCATGGTTAAAGGATCACAATAATAATTGTACAACCCTGCCAAAGATGTTACAAGGGAACATATGCAGGGCCAAAGATGTTACAAGGGAACATATGCAGGGCCAAAGATGTTACAAGGGAACATATGCTGGGCCAAAGATGTTACAAGGGAACATATGCAGGGCCAAAGATGTTACAAGGGAACATATGCAGGGCCAAAGATGTTACAAGGGAACATATGCAGGGCCAATATGTATTTAAATAAAATAAACTTTAAAACATTGAGTGAAGACCTCATGCAGTATTAAATTACAACTTTATTATGACTCTCTAACACCAAACAACTAGTTACAAATCAAATCATACAAAAAAAAGTTTGCTTTGTAATATTGTGGAAGGGCAGCAATGCATCTAGTTCTTCAGCCTTTTCCTCCCACTCTGCAAACTACTTTCTTCTAATCATTACTTTGCTGGGTAAGAAGTCATCAAAGGCTGTTCATCAGACATAACAGATCAACAATACCTTCCCTGGAACAAAGGCTGTTGATCAGACAACAGATTAACAATAACTTCCCTGGAACAAAGGCTGTTCATCAGACATAACAGACTAACAATACCTTCTCTTGAACAAAGGTTGTTCATCAGACATAACAGACTAACAATACCTTCTCTTGAACGAAGGCTGTTCATCAGACATAACAGACTAACAATACCTTCCCTGGAACGAACGCTGTTCATCAGACATAACAGACTAACAATACCTTCCCTGGAACGAAGGCTATTCATCAGACATAACAGACTAACAATACCTTCCCTGGAACGAAGGCTATTCATCAGACATAACAGACTAACAATACCTTCCCTGGAACAAACGCTGTTCATCAGACATAACAGACTAACAATACCTTCTCTGGAACAAAGGTTGTTCATCAGACATAACAGACTAACAATACCTTCTCTGGAACAAAGGTTGTTCATCAGACATAACAGACTAACAATACCTTCCCTGGAACAAACGCTGTTCATCAGACATAACAGACTAACAATACCTTCTCTGGAACAAAGGTTGTTCATCAGACATAACAGACTAACAATACCTTCTCTGGAACAAAGGTTGTTCATCAGACATAACAGACTAACAATACCTTCTCTGGAACAAAGGTTGTTCATCAGACATAACAGACTAACAATACCTTCTCTTGAACAAAGGTTGTTCATCAGACATAACAGACTAACAATACCTTCTCTTGAACAAAGGTTGTTCATCAGACATAACAGACTAACAATACCTTCTCTGGAACAAAGGTTGTTCATCAGACATAACAGACTAACAATACCTTCTCTTGAACAAAGGCTGTTCATCAGACATAACAGACTAACAATACCTTCTCTTGAACAAAGGTTGTTCATCAGACATAACAGACTAACAATACCTTCTCTTGAACAAAGGCTGTTCATCAGACATAACAGACTAACAATAGCTTCTCTTGAACAAAGGTTGTTCATCAGACATAACAGACTAACAATACCTTCTCTTGAACAAAGGCTGTTCATCAGACATAACAGACTAACAATACCTTCTCTTGAACAAAGGTTGTTCATCAGACATAACAGACTAACAATACCTTCTCTTGAACAAAGGCTGTTCATCAGACATAACAGACTAACAATACCTTCTCTTGAACGAAGGCTGTTCATCAGACATAACAGACTAACAATACCTTCTCTTGAACAAAGGTTGTTCATCAGACATAACAGACTAACAATACCTTCTCTTGAACAAAGGCTGTTCATCAGACATAACAGACTAACAATACCTTCTCTTGAACAAAGGTTGTTCATCAGACATAACAGACTAACAATACCTTCTCTTGAACAAAGGCTGTTCATCAGACATAACAGACTAACAATACCTTCTCTTGAACGAAGGCTGTTCATCAGACATAACAGACTAACAATACCTTCTCTTGAACAAAGGCTGTTCATCAGACATAACAGACTAACAATACCTTCTCTTGAACAAAGGCTGTTCATCAGACATAACAGACTAACAATACCTTCTCTTGAACAAAGGTTGTTCATCAGACATAACAGACTAACAATACCTTCTCTTGAACAAAGGCTGTTCATCAGACATAACAGACTAACAATACCTTCTCTTGAACGAAGGCTGTTCATCAGACATAACAGACTAACAATAGCTTCTCTTGAACAAAGGTTGTTCATCAGACATAACAGACTAACAATACCTTCTCTTGAACAAAGGCTGTTCATCAGACATAACAGACTAACAATACCTTCTCTTGAACGAAGGCTGTTCATCAGACATAACAGACTAACAATACCTTCTCTTGAACGAAGGCTGTTCATCAGACATAACAGACTAACAATAGCTTCTCTTGAACAAAGGTTGTTCATCAGACATAACAGACTAACAATACCTTCTCTTGAACAAAGGCTGTTCATCAGACATAACAGACTAACAATACCTTCTCTTGAACGAAGGCTGTTCATCAGACATAACAGACTAACAATACCTTCTCTTGAACAAAGGTTGTTCATCAGACATAACAGACTAACAATACCTTCTCTTGAACAAAGGTTGTTCATCAGACATAACAGACTAACAATACCTTCTCTTGAACAAATCTGTAACTTCTTGAAAGTTTAATAAATAATATTAAGTATCAGATGACAATGTTCTGAAAACAAAATAAACTGTTTTACTTCTGTTCCAGGTTAATATCTTACCTTTCCACAAGTAGGTTCTGTCTCTGCTATAATCATGCCCAGCGCTGTTGTTTTGCCAGCTCCATTGGGACCCAGCAGCCCCACCACCTCCCCTTCATCTACACCAAAGCTCAAGTTCCTCACAGCTACTTTAGTTCTGTGCTTTGAGTCTCCTGAGGAGCACAGCTTCTTCTTCTTTATACGCTTGACGTATGTTTTTCTTAATTGAGAGGTGAAGGCCACTGGTTCCTATAAGGAGAGAAAAAGAACAAATTATAATTATAGCCATAAATAAAGATGCCAAAAAAAATTATGTGGAATTAGCATTCAAAGATAAAAAAAAATAGGTTGCCCTAAATATTCCTTTTAATTGAAAATGAAAAGTTTTTTTTTAATATCCCATTTATTACGTAGCAATTTGAAGACATTGTTCACAAGGCAGAAAGTGCTAAAACAGTTTCATGCTTTGAGAAATAAAAAAAGGAAATGTATTAAACATTTTAAGTATCTGATTCCTTATCCTTCCTTTAATTCCTAATTAATATTTAAATGTAAAGCTTAACAAAAAAAATAACTTATAATTATAAAAGATCACTAAAAAAAATTAAGAGTTGCTTTAAAAAAAAATGGAATTTTACAAATTTCCAGATGCACTTTAAGTTTGACTTGCAAGCTCTTAATGTTTAAGTGTTCTTTTATAAGTTAATTTTTTTGTTTAGCTTGACATTTTTAATATCTGCCGATTTCACACCGAAACAGTGAAATAGTTACATCAATTGAAATAAATACAAATAAATCAATAAGACAATATTATTTTTATTTATTATTTCAATTGATGTAACTATGTTTGGGTGTGTATGAAATTGGCAGATATTAAAAATTAATAGCAGCTTGTGGGAGGTAGGTGTTAGCTAACTTTAAGATGAGCTCAGGGCCTAAGAGCAGCTTGAGGGAGGTAGGTGTTAACTAACTATAAGATGAGCTCAGGGCCAAACTGCAGTGTGAGGGAGGTAGGTGTTGGCTAACTATAAGATGAGCTCAGGGCCAAACTGCAGTGTGAGGGAGGTAGGTGTTGGCTAACTATAAGATGCGCTCAGGGCCTACCTGTAGCTTGTAAAGCAGGTATTTTGACTGTACAAACATTTTTACAAAAATCCAACAAAACACATTTGTAAGAAAGTCAGCAATAAACAGCAAGAAAAGCTCATTACAAAGGTTGATTGTAACACTACATAAAATATGTTAGAATTATAAATTATGTTAGTATAATATATTTTTGTGAGGCCTCTGTGGTATGTATATTTTATTTTGGGATCCAAGCCTACATATTGTGACAGTGACATTTTTACTTTTGAGAAATTCATATATTTAGATATGTATTTATTAAAAATAGATATTGTGATTATATTGACAAAAAAACAAACACACTCTGAGCAGAAGAGCATATGAATATATACAACAAAAATATTCTCAGGTATAATAATGAGTAGTACCTTAGTTGTGGCTTGATTTAGGCCCCACTGTGGGGAAAAACTCTGTGTAAAAAGTGGGGGGGAAAAGTTAGACCACTTAAATGGATTTAAAACTCATTAAGATTAATCATTCATCGAAAAGTGTTTGTATATAAAACAGATATGATCTCAATGATTGCTGTCATTTTGTTTCCTGAAACTTGTAATTGCTAACATTCTTATTGATTATTTGTTTTAAAAGCGAATCTTTTTTTTTGAACTAGTAATGTTAATCTTCAATTTATTGTACTTCTTTTTGCTGTTATTTGCATTACAAAACAAGTAGCTTTTCTGATTTCACATTATGAATCTAAAGATGATTTCAAATTATGAATCTAAAGATGATTTCACATTATGAATCTAAAGATATTTGTAATGAATATAGGGACCCCAGATTTCATAAAACTACCCAATTTAAAATACAAGTGAAGACCTCAAGGGAAGAAACGGCTATGTGACATTTTTGAATTTTTTAAGTTGTCACTTGTATCTGATAGAGGATCAAAATTAGAGTGCTCTGAAAGAGGTTTAATGAAAAAATTATGTCTTTGACTCAATTAAAAATTTAAATCTATTTAGTTAATTTATAAGAAATCTGTCTAGTTTTGAACTTTAAAACTTGAATATCTCAAAACTACAAAATTGTGACATAGTCGTTTCTTCCCTTGAGCTCTTCAAGTTTCTAGTATTATGTTAATATTTTTAATATAGAATACACATTTCTTGGTATTATGTCAATATTTTTAAGATGATGTTAAAGCTTTCCATTACATTGTTTAACAGAAAAGAAAATATTCTTGTTAAAAATATTTATAGAGGTTAATGAATTTAACCATAAGACTGAGTTTCGTAAGACCTCTTTGAAAAAATTTTATGTAGAATATCTGTCAGTAAATTAAAGCATTTTTATTTTATCACTTGTTAAAAGTTAAGCATTATTTGAATTCCATAAAAGCCATCAGAAAAATAAGGTTAAACATTTATAGAGCTCAATTATTTTGGAATGAAACAATTTTTACATTTTTAACATACAAAATGACTTTGTAAAAAAAATTTGTTTAAACAATTAAAGTTAGAAATTCATTTACACTTTTGCGTCATAATTATTATTAATCATCTTTAATACTAGGACGCAATGAGCGTCTGTAACAGATGAGATAGTACTAATTTCACTGTAAGACATATTTTTTTAAAAAGGAACATTTCATCTCTAATGATCTCTTCAATTCTTTACATTAATTTTAAATAAAGTTGTTCAACACAACCTCTTAAAACTTTATTGTTAAATTCCGAAAGGTTCAAATTAAAATTATTGTTAGCAGAAACGAACTTGATTTACCCACACAAAATGTTATACCAAAAGGCAATAATACATTACTTAAGAGGTAGGGGGGGGGGAGGGGGGGTGGGGGGGAGGGGGTTCTGGACAAGTGTTTTGGTGGGTGGGTTTTTGATGAATGATAATGGGGGGGGGGGGGGGGGGGGGGGGGGGGGGGGGGGGGGGGGGGGGGGGGGGGGGGGGGGGGGGGGGGGGGGGGGGAGGGATTGTGTTGGTGTAATGGGGGAGTAGGGTTTGTGTCTTGTCTTCTCTGTGTAAATCGTGGCAGGGTGGTTATGGTTAGGGTTGTATGGGTTATTGGGAGGATTATGGTTGATTTAGGGTTGTTTAATGGATATTTCTCTCTATCTCTCTCTATGGGTAGTTGGTAGAGTTTTATTGTAGGGATTGGGGATAGATGGGAGAGATGAGGATATGAGGATGAAAGATAGGATTACACAGGTGAGGGGTTATATGGGAGGGGATAATAGAAAATGTGTATAGGGGGGTTATATTGGTTTTGGGAGGAATTGTTAGGTGGAAGAATGGGGGGGTGTTATTAATATAAAGTATAATTAATGGTATGAATTTTTTGTGTAAATAGGGAGGGGTTAATAGAAACAATGATATTTCTTAGATAGAGGCTTTTTCATCCATGCTGGTGTTGTTTTAAGTGATCCACCTTACATGGGATGTAAAATATTGCCCACAATAAATATTTTCCTATGAGGTATAGATGTCATATTGTAGAGTCAAATTAAGTCTTTGACTGTTGTTTATATGTATATTTTACTGCAGCTATTTAGGTCAAATTTTCGTCACTACCATACAATTCAATGGATCACAATTAAATGAACTCTCCTAAAATTACCCAATGTTAACTTGGTAACATGGCTGTCATACTTATAATGAAACTAAAAATAAATGATTTATGGTTGTTTTTAAACAAAAAGTATGTAAGAAAAAAGAAAATTGGGACTCGATATTTCCATAAAGCTGGTATTATTTATAACAATGTATAACCAAGAATGTGTCTTGATTTAACTAATTCTAAAGCCATTACTACAGATTATTTTTTCCAATGCAATCTATTTGATACTTAGAAACACAGAAAAACTATTAAATGTATAATAATCAATCAGTAATTGAATAGTCTGCCTACCATAATTATAGCGATGATTATGTGGTTATTAAACAGGAAGTAGTCACTTGTCTTGGCTTCCAACCCGCTCAAAACAGAAATCAGGTTGATCTGAATATAAGAAATGTTAGTTCTTCATAACAATAATCAACCTTGAGGTCTTACATAATAATTAAAGAATTATTGAGTTAATATTACTTTAACCCCCCAAGCCTATCTTCAATGAGAATTTAAGTCAATGTTATCTTATTCCAAATGGAAATGTTATTTATGACAATGTACAGATTCGTTTTCAGCAAAATAACATACGCATATAATAACACAAGACACAAACATACACATAAAATAATGTAGCACACAAACATACAAATATAATAAGGGATACAATTTTAAAAAACTACAAATAAACAGGACATTCAAAGTTTTTTTTAAATTGTTAAAAGCAGACATTAAAAAATTACACTCTGGACATTGAGAGAAGCTTTTGATTGCTCCAAGATTTTGAAACCAAGATAAACTGAAGAATCTTGCTGTGATTTTGATTTAAAGCATTTCATTCATTTGCAGTAAATGTTTTAAGACAAGAGAACTAAGTACAGCATAATTTTTCAACAAATTTAAGATTTTTTTAAATTAAATTTATTTTTTTTAAAAACCTTTTTTCTTTATTTCATTTGAAAGTAAGGAATAGAGTTGTGTGTAAACAAAAAACTAGTGTGAATAGAGTTGTGTGTAAACAAAAAACTAGTGTGGTACTTTAAGACTTATAAATAAATAGATCCCTAAATCATTTTTTTTTAAAATAAAAGATACTTTGTGTCTTTACAGAGTAACGTCTAAATATATATGTTATTTTAGATCTAATGTAAGCAACTGTCTGATCCCCAGTTAAAACAGAAACTATATGTTTGCTTCAAATCATGACAAACTTACTCTAGAAATGAAATAAAATCCTCCAAAGATGATATATGGTGGGTCAATGACACAGAAGATGTAATGTAGATAAACAGCAACACTGCTTCCTGAGATCATGTCCACCAATGACACTGTGAGGTACGGAAGCATTGAGCCCTGCAAGGGAGAACACAAGGAATAGCAGTTTAAACAAAGTCTCTACAAGGGAGAACACAAGGAATAGCAGTTTAAACAAAGTCTCTACAAGGGAGAACACGAGGAATAGCAGTTTAAACAAAGTCTCTACAAGGGAGAACACAAAGAATAGCAGTTTAAACAAAGTCTCTACAAGGGAGAATACAAAGAATAGCAGTTTAAACAAAGTCTCTACAAGGGAGAACACAAGGAATAGCAGTTTAAACAAAGTCTCTACAAGGGAGAACACAAGGAATAGCAGTTTAAACAAAGTCTCTACAAGGGAGAACACAAGGAATAGCAGTTTAAACAAAGTCTCTACAAGGGAGAACACAAGGAATAGCAGTTTAAACAAAGTCTCTACAAGGGAGAACACAAGGAATAGCAGTTTAAACAAAGTCTCTACAAGGGAGAACACAAGGAATAGCAGTTTAAACAAAGTCTCAACAAGGGAGAACACAAGGAATAGCAGTTTAAACAAAGTCTCAACAAGGGAGAACACAAGGATTAGCAGTTTAAACAAAGTCTCAACAAGGGAGCATACAAGGAATAGCAGTTTAAACAAAGTCTCGAATCACGATAGGTAAAGTTTAAAAATTTGCTAAAAGAAAATAACATCAAGTTACAAAATCAAGTTTACACACAAATAAACCGGATGTGAGATCTGTTTATTTTCATGTATGACATGACACTAATCATGTGTCCGGTTAATGAAAAAAGTTCATACAAGAATGGCGTTATAGAGCTTTTGTTTTACATGTTTTCTCAATTTAATAGGAATTAGTCTTCTAGACGGCTGAAAAGAGAAGTCAATAGTGCGCTATTGTAAGTCACACTAAAACATGGTGATGAATGACAATTGCTAGAAAAGTCTCCGCTGACTTGAAGAGGAAATGGGTGCCGCCAAGTCTACCAACCCCGAGAAAGATCTAGTGGAAACATTAGAACCCCCTACGTCGCCCTACGACCACGAGGTTATGGGACACAAAAAAGAAAAAAAAGTCTTCTACTTGAAATTTTTTCATTACTAAGACTATAAATTACAACTAAACAGACTAATTCAAAATTTAAAAATACATTTTTAATGATCAAGCAAGAAAGATCCCCCTAAGCTGTTGTTTAAAAAGATTTAATTACAATCTTAAACAATCATGTTTCAAATGCATAATTAAATTAATTTTTTCATACCAAACTTTTCATAAATGGGCTCTTATTTTATTTTTTTAAATTTCTTCAGTTAAATAAATGTGTGGGTCCCATCTTACAGCTAATGACTAACATTGTTCAGACTTACAATGCTCATAATTTGAGGCAAGTAGGCCAAGCAGGACTCTGTCTTGTCAAACATGAAGGACAGTACAAAGCCCAGTAAGATGTTGAAGGGGATATTTGTGATGAAGAGTAGAACCAGTGTCGCCATGGCACCAGAAGAATTCAGGCCAGGAACCTGTGGGAAAACACCCCAGGATGATGCATCATAATTATCAAATTAAAATAATTTGATATGTCTAAGAAAAGATAATAGTTGACAAGATATGTTATTGACTTTAAATAAAAACACTTAATGGTTTCCTTTATAGCCTTCATAAATTGAAATATCTTATCAGCTATTAAAGATATCTGAAACAAAAGCAAATTTGTCTTTGCTCATCCAAAATATTAATTTTTTAAAAATATTTCCCAAGCATTACTGTAGTTACCTGCATTGCAAGCACAATGATGAGGACTGACACTGAAGGGATGAGGTAAAGGAGGATATCGACCAGGTAGATAGAGCCCCAGTACTCTCTGAACCTCACACCAGAGATACGCAACTGTCCCCTTAATTTCCACTGAGAATCACACAAAATGGAAGGATGAAGTGTTCGATAAACCATAATGTGTTCCAATAAAATCCCCGATAAACATAATAATTGTAGAATGTATGTGTCAAAACATTATAAAATATCTATTAGCAGTGGGTGTATGTAATATTTATTTAACGTAATTAGAGATTGTGCGGAGAGATTCACAGGGTTATTTTTGTGCAGTTAACTGTTATAAGAAAACATCAAAATATGCACCGCTCTGTTATAAGAAAACATTAAAATATGCACCGCTCTGTTATAAGAAAACATCAAAATTTGCACTGCTCTGTTATAAGAAAACATAAAAAAATGCACCTCTCTGTCCTGAACTATGTCTGCAGCGAATCCTGGGATGACAAGAATAAATGCCAGTCCAACCAATAATGGAGTGGTCATAGACGCAGAGTTAAATGAAATCACTTTGCTGTTCCCTGGCCAGGGAAAACTGTAGGCGCTGACCTTGGCCTTGAGGTTGGAGCTTCTAAGAATACTCTGTGTGGCCATGTTGATAGCCACTGGGATGCTGTGTAGTGCTGTGTCATTGTAGTGGATCACAAAATTCCTAAGAAGCTTAAAACAGTTTTAAAAGGAAACAATTTTTAAAAACTTTAGGTGAAATTAAGGGAAATAAAATAAGATAAAGCTGTTAATGATGTTTAATTATGCTCGTTTAATTTTTACCCAAAGATATTATAGAATTTTCGAATTTTTCTCAAAACTTGAAGTTCGGACTAGATTAACACATAGATGCTCTTACAATTTTAAGGCTATATACATTCCATGTGAATAATACTAGTTCCTCCCAATACCAAATGTAAATTGTGGATAATGAGTAACTATCATATCAGTCAACTATGTGCAAATTATGCTGCTTTCTAAAATGGCTAGTATGGATGGTCTTCAGATCAGGAAATAGCCTTTACGAAAAAGTTTAATTTTGTAAAGCAAAGAATAATTCATGCATATAATTTCTGAGACTCACATCTCCTGTTACACTGTTGATTTGCATTCCAAGAAATGTGGTGCCACATCTGAGGTGTTTTTAGTTCCTGCAGGATAGGTTTCAACCTTGAACTCATCCTGCCAGTCTGATATTATCTTACGAGAACTGGGGGACTCTGAGTAAGCAAACACATAATATATATTACATATAATTATTTACATATATATGTGTGTGTTTATGTGTGTGCAAAAAAAAATCAAAAGTAAAAGAAATTAAAATTATTTTAAGCATGTAGAAAAATAAGAAAAATAATCACTTGCACAAAGAACTTTACAAATTCTCCAAGAATCTGTTAATGTATCTTCTTTTAGCAAAGTTCATAAGTGTGGCTACAAAGACTGCAGGAATTTTATGGGTACAACTTGGCTTCTAAAGCTATATAATTTGTTATAAAATAGACATAAATAAAAAATATAATTTGTGCACAATACATTTATAGAAAACTGACCGACACCATCAAATGGACAATACAATTATAGAAAACTGACCGACACCATCAAACACCAGCAGCGATGTCAAGTTTGTGCCTGTAGCAGATGTCACATAGAGGTCAGGTGTCATTTCTAGAGGTGTAGGGTAGGGAGCTGGAGATGCAGCCTGGTATTTGGCCAGCATTAAACCAATCACAACAAATAACACAGGCAGCACTATTTGGAAAAACACGGCCTTGACATTACGTATAATTAGAAGGAATCTTATCTGAAAAAAAAATATTTAATTTATTTTAAAGTTTTAAGAAGAAAAAGTGATAATGATTAGGCACAAATAATTCAAAATTTGTTTACCAACAATTTATAAAAAATTTTGAAAAAAAATAATTCAAGAATAATGGCATTAAGACATTTTAGAACCTATTATTTACTCTAATAATTTTAAAGAGTTACTGTGGATTTATAAACTGTGTTTTTAGTTGGATGTGTGGCTAGGTGGATGTGTGGCTAGGTGGATGTGTGGCTAGGTGGATGTGTGGCTAGGTGGATGTGTGGCTAGGTGGATGTGTGGCTAGGTGGATGTGTGGCTAGGTGGATGTGTGGCTAGGTGGATGTGTGGCTAGGTGGATGTGTGGCTAGGTGGATGTGTGGCTAGGTGGATCTTTGGCTAGGTGGATGTGTTGCTAGGTGGATGTGTGGCTAGGTGGATGTGTGGCTAGGTGGATGTGTGGCTAGGTGGATCTTTGGCTAGGTGGATGTGTGGCTAGGTGGATGTGTGGCTAGGTGGATGTGTGGCTAGGTGGATGTGTGGCTAGGTGGATGTGTGGCTAGGTGGATGTGTGGCTAGGTGGATGTGTGACTAGGTGGATGTGTGGCTAGGTGGATGTGTGGCTAGGTGGATGTGTGGCTAGGTGGATCTTTGGCTAGGTGGATGTGTTGCTAGGTGGATGTGTGGCTAGGTGGATGTGTGGCTAGGTGGATGTGTGGCTAGGTGGATCTTTGGCTAGGTGGATGTGTGGCTAGGTGGATGTGTGGCTAGGTGGATGTGTGGCTAGGTGGATGTGTGGCTAGGTGGATGTGTGGCTAGGTGGATGTGTGGCTAGGTGGATCTTTGGCTAGGTGGATGTGTTGCTAGGTGGATGTGTGGCTAGGTGGATGTGTGGCTAGGTGGATGTGTGGCTAGGTTGATCTTTGGCTAGGTGGATGTGTGGCTAGGTGGATGTGTGGGCTAGGTGGATGTGTGGCTAGGTGGATGTGTGGCTAGGTGGATCTTTGGCTAGGTGGATGTGTGGCTAGGTGGATGTGTGGCTAGGTGGATGTGTGGCTAGGTGGATGTGTGGCTAGGTGGATGTGTGGCTAGGTGGATGTGTGGCTAGGTGGATGTGTGGCTAGGTGGATGTGTGGCTAGGTGGATGTGTGGCTAGGTGGATGTGTGGCTAGGTGGATGTGTGGCTAGGTGGATGTGTGGCTAGGTGGATGTGTGGCTAGGTGGATGTGTGGCTAGGTGGATGTGTGGCTAGGTGGATGTGTGGCTAGGTGGATGTGTGGCTAGGTGGATGTGTGGCTAGGTGGATGTGTGGCTAGGTGGATGTGTGGCTAGGTTGATCTTTGGCTAGGTGGATGTGTGGCTAGGTGGATGTGTGGCTAGGTGGATGTGTGGCTAGGTGGATGTGTGGCTAGGTGGATGTGTGGCTAGGTTGATCTTTGGCTAGGTGGATGTGTGGCTAGGTGGATGTGTGGCTAGGTGGATGTGTGGCTAGGTGGATGTGTGGCTAGGTGGATGTGTGGCTAGGTGGATGTGTGGCTAGGTGGATGTGTGGCTAGGTGGATGTGTGGCTAGGTGGATGTTGGCTAGGTGGATGTGTGGCTAGGTTGATCTTTGGCTAGGTGGATGTGTGGCTAGGTGGATGTGTGGCTAGGTGGATGTGTGGCTAGGTGGATGTGTGGCTAGGTGGATGTGTGGCTAGGTGGATGTGTGGCTAGGTGGATGTGTGGCTAGGTGGATGTGTGGCTAGGTGGATGTGTGGCTAGGTGGATGTGTGGCTAGGTGGATGTGTGGCTAGGTGGATGTGTGGCTAGGTGGATGTGTGGCTAGGTGGATGTGTGGCTAGGTAGATCTTTGGCTAGGTGGATGTGTGGCTAGGTGGATGTGTGGCTAGGTGGATGTGTGGCTAGGTGGATGTGTGGCTAGGTGGATGTGTGGCTAGGTGGATGTGTGGCTAGGTTGATCTTTGGCTAGGTGGATGTGTGGCTAGGTGGATGTGTGGCTAGGTGGATGTGTGGCTAGGTTGATCTTTGGCTAGGTGGATCTTTGGCTAGGTGGATCTTTGGCTAGGTGGATCTTTGGCTAGGTGGATGTGTGGCTAGGTGGATGTGTGGCTAGGTGGATGTGTGGCTAGGTGGATCTTTGGCTAGGTGGATGTGTGGCTAGGTGGATGTGTGGCTAGGTGGATGTGTGGCTAGGTTGATCTTTGGCTAGGTGGATCTTTGGCTAGGTGGATCTTTGGCTAGGTGGATCTTTGGCTAGGTGGATCTTTGGCTAGGTGGATGTGTTGCTAGGTGGATGTGTGGCTAGGTGGATGTGTGGCTAGGTGGATGTGTGGCTAGGTGGATGTGTGGCTAGGTGGATGTGTGGCTAGGTTGATCTTTGGTTAGGTGGATGTGTTGCTAGGTGGATGTGTGGCTAGGTGGATGTGTGGCTAGGTGGATGTGTGGCTAGGTGGATGTGTGGCTAGGTGGATGTGTGGCTAGGTTGATCTTTGGCTAGGTGGATGTGTTGCTAGGTGGATGTGTGGCTAGGTGGATGTGTGGCTAGGTGGATGTGTGGCTAGGTGGATGTGTGGCTAGGTGGATGTGTGGCTAGGTGGATGTGTGGCTAGGTGGATGTGTGGCTAGGTGTATGTGTGGCTAGGTGGATGTGTGGCTAGGTGGATGTGTGGCTAGGTGGATGTGTGGCTAGGTGGATGTGTGGCTAGGTGGATGTGTGGCTAGGTGGATGTGTGGCTAGGTGGATGTGTGGCTAGGTGGATGTGTGGCTAGGTGGATGTGTGGCTAGGTGGATGTGTGGCTAGGTGGATGTGTGGCTAGGTGGATGTGTGGCTAGGTGGATCTTTGGCTAGGTGGATCTTTGGCTAGGTGGATGTGTTGCTAGGTGGATGTGTGGCTAGGTGGATGTGTGGCTAGGTGGATGTGTGGCTAGGTGGATCTTTGGCTAGGTGGATGTGTGGCTAGGTGGATGTGTGGCTAGGTGGATGTGTGGCTAGGTGGATGTGTGGCTAGGTGGATGTGTGGCTAGGTGGATGTGTGGCTAGGTGGATGTGTGGCTAGGTGGATCTTTGGCTAGGTGGATGTGTTGCTAGGTGGATGTGTGGCTAGGTGGATGTGTGGCTAGGTGGATGTGTGGCTAGGTGGATCTTTGGCTAGGTGGATGTGTGGCTAGGTGGATGTGTGGCTAGGTGGATGTGTGGCTAGGTGGATCTTTGGCTAGGTGGATGTGTTGCTAGGTGGATGTGTGGCTAGGTGGATGTGTGGCTAGGTGGATCTTTGGCTAGGTGGATGTGTGGCTAGGTGGATGTGTGGCTAGGTGGATGTGTGGCTAGGTGGATGTGTGGCTAGGTGGATGTGTGGCTAGGTGGATGTGTGGCTAGGTGGATGTGTGGCTAGGTGGATGTGTGGCTAGGTGGATGTGTGGCTAGGTGGATGTGTGGCTAGGTGGATCTTTGGCTAGGTGGATGTGTGGCTAGGTGGATGTGTGGCTAGGTGGATCTTTGGCTAGGTGGATGTGTGGCTAGGTTGATCTTTGGCTAGGTGGATGTGTGGCTAGGTGGATGTGTGGCTAGGTGGATCTTTGGCTAGGTGGATGTGTGGCTAGGTTGATCTTTGGCTAGGTGGATGTGTGGCTAGGTGGATGTGTGGCTAGGTTGATCTTTGGCTAGGTGGATGTGTGGCTAGGTGAATGTGTGTTTAGGTGATGTGTGGTATGGTTAGGCAGATGTGTGTTTAGTTAGATGAATGGTTGGTGAAAAATGTGGTTAGTTTGGATGTATGATCTCTGGAATGAGTTGTTCAGTTCATGGGGGGTTAAGTGTATATTTTGTTAGGTTCACATGTGATACGGTGCATGTGTGGCTAAGTTGGTGTGACAACATTTTTGTGGAGTGAGATACTAACAAGGTACAAAATATAGCAATACAATGAAATTAGTGAGCACAACCAAAGGCAGATTGGCTAGTTGAGTATCAAGTGATGGTTCATAAACCTCTGCTGGACGGTAGTTATACCTTCTTAGGTTTAGACAGGGTGATTAAGACTATAAGGGTAAATCTTAGTATGGCAAGAAAATTCTGGCAACGGAATTGTAAACACAGTCTGACATTGAATCAATGCAATGAGTATTTGACATCACCCTGGTTCAGACAGCCTGCTTAGCTCACGGTCCATTGTCATAAAACAAGTGGTCTTGAAGAGGCTCAAAATTTATTAGACATTGCCAATGAGTAACAAATTTCAACAGCAATAGCAATAACTAGCACTGGCACAAAGATGTTCTTACAAAACTAACAACAAAATGAGCTTTGGGGCCAGTCTAGGAGATTTGACATCCGGGGTTATGTCCTTTTTGTAAGGGAAGTCAGAAGTCAGGATGGATAATCAATAGCAATACCATACAACCTTGTGCAAGATCACAATATAATGTTTCCAATGACATACACAACACAATACACCCCAAAGAATCCCTGACATACACAACACAATACACCCCAGGGAATCCCTGACATACACCACACAATACAACCCAGGGAATCCCTGACATACACTACACAATACACCCCAGGGAATCCCTCACATACACCACACAATACACCCCAGGGAATCCCTGACATACACCACACAATACACCCCAGGGAATCCCTGACATACACCACACAATACACCCCAGGGAATCCCTCACATACACCACACAATACACCCCAGGGAATCCCTGACATACACCACACAATACACCCCAGGGAATCCCTGACATACACCACACAATACACCCCAGGGAATCCCTGACATACACCACACAATACAACCCAGGGAATCCCTGACATACACCACACAATACCCCCAGGGAATCCCTGACATACACCACATGATACCCCCAGGGAATCCCTGACATACACAACACAATACCCCCAGGGAATCCCTGACATACACAACACAATACCCCCAGGGAATCCCTGACATACACCACACAATACAACCCAGGGAATCCCTGACATACACCACACAATACCCCCAGGGAATCCCTGACATACACCACACAATACCCCCAGGGAATCCCTGACATACACAACACAATACCCCCAGGGAATCCCTGACATACACAACACAATACCCCCAGGGAATCCCTGACATACACCACACAATACACCCTAGGGAATCCCTCACATACACCACACAATACACCCCAGGGAATCCCTCACATACACCACACAATACACCCCAGGGAATCCCTGACATACACCACACAATACACCCCAGGGAATCCCTGACATACACCACACAATACACCCCAGGAAATCCCTGACATACACCACAAAATACACCCCGGGGAATCCCTGACATACACCCCACAATACACCCATCCCATTAAACCTTTACACATCCCAGACTCTCCTTGGACCGTTCAAATCTCCAGATCCCGGTATCTCTCGCAACACAAATTTTATCACAATCCACACTCTCAGTAATACATCCATACTGAAAGTCACAGCAGCCTGCTAAATAAATGGCAAACATTTCACCACTTATGACGAACAAACAAACATCACATTACTACCACAAGGAATCCGCAAAAATAACCAGATCAGGATGTTATAAAGTACAACATAATCATAACAGAGATTTTTAAAAAAGGAAATGTTTTTAAATGTTCTATTTCAATTGAATGAGCCTAATGAATGCACCCACCCTTAACAGGGCCATGAATCTTTGCTTGGTCAAGCGTCCACCTCTAACAACAGATTTACACAGTGATGGGTCAGCTAGGACTCTGCTGCGCTGTGTGTCAACGTTGACAATGTTAACCTCATCAGCATTAGCAGAAAATATTGGATTGTTCTGACCAGAGTCTTCTTCGGCCTCCACAGCCTCATCTCCTTCTGTTGAAATAAAACAATGTTTTTGTCAGCTCAGTGTTAGCATACACAGACTTGAAAGGCAAGCATGATAAGAAAAATATTTCAAAATAAAATATTTATCACAGACTTGTTTACCTAGAAACTAGCAATTTAGAAAACAATTGTTTTAAAATGGTAAAAATGTGGATGGTAATATTCGCAAATAAATATAAAGCAAAATTGATCAAATGATTGCTTGCATTGCATGTCAAAAAATGGAACTTTCAAGAGCATTCAACAAAAAATTAGTTATTTTACAGTTCTTGTAAATATTTAAAAGTATGTAAGTTTTTGTAAATAAAAAGTTGCGCATAATTGTCACTTTGATAGCCAAAGTAATAAGTCCCCCATCCCTAATGAAGTATTAAACTCAATTAAGTCATTTTAGTAGGTGACGAAACGCAGCCCTGAACATGTACAGAAAGCGGCTGCCCTTGAGACGATAGAAGGGTTCGCAGGAACCCAAGTGAAAGTGTTCACGGATGGGTCTGCCAGTTCAAGTGAAGGAATTGCAGGATATGGTGCGCTCATCTTATACCCAATAGGAGGGCCACCAAAAGAAGAACTTCTAGGTCCCTGTGTGACTATGGCATCGAATTACGATTGGGAGCTTGAAGCTATACACAGGGCCCTGGAAAGTGTGCACCGGACACAGCAGGGGTTGGATATTTTCGGTTTCGACACGGTACTGTTTTGTGACTCGAGATCAGCCCTCGAAGTCCTGGCTAGTGAGAAGCGTAGTACCCACTTGGTTGACGCCATCTTGGAGGACGTGGGTAGACTCGAAAGACTTGGAGGTAAGGTAACAGTGCAGTGGATCCCGAGCCATGAATGTTAACGGCAATGAAAAGGCAGATTCCCTGGCCAAAGCAGGAGCAGCCCTGCCCCAACCAGAGGCCCCAGTCACTTATCTTGGGGCTAAAACCTGGCTAAAGGACCACTTCCGAAATAAGTGGTACCAGGAGTGGGCTGACAACACGACAGCCAGAGGGGTATTCGCTAACATGCCCAGGCCAAGCCGTTCAGACCAGTGGTGGAACCTGAGTCGCAAACACCAGAGTTTAGTGACTCAGATGAGAACAGAACATTGCCCAACCAACTCATACTTTCACAGGCTAGACCACAACAGGGACTCGAACTGCAGTCATTGCAGCCAAGCCCCTGAGACAGTCGTACACCTGGTGACGTCTTGCCCGGCACTTGATATAGCCGGGGGGGGTGAGGGAGGCGGAAGAGTCCCATGTAAAGACAATGTTGTATGGCAATGCTCAACAAATGGAGCAGATTGCCCAGGTACTAGCCAAGGCCTTAAGAGATTAGTCTCAGGCCTACAGAATATGTGTTTAGTTTAGTTTAGTAGGTGCTGAATAATATGGAACTTTCTATTTTTTTACTTGTTGTAATATTTTATTTACATATGTCAAAATAAAGAGCTGATTTACAAAAATAGCACCCAAATATGTAAATTATTGATATTTCAAATGTGTATTTTTAGTTAGTAACTGGCTTTATAAATAAGTTCATTACTGAAACATGCTCATGGGTGTAAGCCACCAGTGTATTAAGCATTGAGCACCTGATTTATTTTCTATTATTCCATTAGCTTATTTATATCTTCTGTTAACTGTATTGGGCGAAGAGAAGAGTAGTGCTAGAACTAATCTGGGTTTTAAATTGTTACAGCTGCTTTGTAAGTTGTAAGCTGGACAGTTGCAAAGGCATTCACACATAAAATATTGTTTGTAAAAGGAGCAAAACCTCTGTCCATAATTTGTTCAGTTTTTGCGAAATAAACAATCAAGTCACTAGATTGACTGCGTGGAATATTCCATATGTCACATCTTGCGATGTTATGGAGAAAATACAAGACAACTATGTGAGTTCATCACTATAAATATCAAATGTAGCTCCATGATTAAAACACTACTTAAAAAATTTGGTAAAGTCACCTTTTAAAAACAATGACATATTACTAAATCTACATTAAATAATGATATATTACTAAATCTACATTAAACAGTGATATATTACTAAATCTATATTAAACAATGATATATTACTAAATCTATATTAAACGATATACATGTATTACTAAATCTATATTAAACAATGATATGTTACTAAATCTATATTAAACAATGATATATTACTAAATCTATGTTAATCCATTCATGGCTCTAAATGCCTTATTTCTCTGTCCACCTCATGTTTAACAAGCAACTGATTATGGATTTTTATCTGAAAATCTATCCCAGTCACTTTAAACATGATTCTCACAAATCTCGTGAACAGTTGTTAAAAATGTCACATGAAAAAATTAAAGTCAAAAGGAGAGAAAATTAATTTTTAGTTTTATAATTATTAGGGAGAGATATTGCAAGCAAGAATATGCAAATATTTTTTTCAATGTAACTCACCCAGATTTAGAAACACCTCTTCAAGTGTTGTCATGGAAACACCATAGCTTTTGATTCCTAGGTAAGATGCATCCGCGTCCAATTTCTCAAACAACGCTAAAATGTTGAGTAAAATAGGTATAATAATCATTTTCATTTCTGTTGTGTTGCTATCAATGTATCAGCTCACACTGAATGCTCATAGAATAAGGTTGCTTTTATTAGGTTGAAATATTTAGTTCATAACATTCATTTCTCTATTTCACAAGATGTTGAACTCGCTTCTGAAATTATGAATTGCCAGAAAGTGAAGTCAAAGTCAAAGTATTATAATCAGATTATGTATCTCTAAAACACAATTATGTATTAACTTTTCCATTTATAGAATCTTTAATACTAGGCTTTTGATTTCAGTCCTGCGAATGTCATCTTAGGTATGAAGCTTTTCAATTTTTACATAAATGAGTTGTTGAAGTTTAGTTTCTCTTGTCTATTGTGTTTTCTGGTAGATTTTTGTTCAAGGCATCTTTTAATGTAGATTTTTCTTACACTTATTCAAGCCATCTATTAATTTAGATTTTTCTTACATTTATTCAAGGCATCATTTAATGTAGATTTTTCTTACACTTATTCAAGGCATCATTTAATGTAGATTTTTCTTACACTTATTCAAGGCATCATTTAATGTAGATTTTTCTTACACTTATTCAAGGCATCATTTAATGTAGATTTTTCTTACACTTATTCAAGGCATCATTTAATGTAGATTTTTCTTACACTTATTCAAGGCATCATTTAATGTAGATTTATCTTACACTTATTCAAGGCATCATTTAAAGTAGATTTTTCTTACACTTATTCAAGGCATCATTTAATGTAGATTTTTCTTACACTTATTCAAGGCATCATTTAATGTAGATTTTTCTTACACTTATTCAAGGCATCATTTAATGTAGATTTTTCTTACACTTATTCAAGGCATCATTTAATGTAGATTTTTCTTGCACTTATTCAAGGCATCATTTAATGTAGATTTTTCTTACACTTATTCAAGGCATCATTTAATGTAGATTTTTCTTACACTTATTCAAGGCATCATTTAATGTAGATTTTTCTTACACTCATTCAATGCATCATTTAATGTAGATTTTTCTTACACTTATTCAAGGCATCATTTAATGTAGATTTTTCTTACACTTATTCAAGGCATCATTTAATGTAGATTTTTCTTACACTTATTCAAGGCATCATTTAATGTAGATTTTTCTTACACTTATTCAAGGCATCATTTAATGTAGATTTTTCTTACAATTATTCAAGGCATCATTTAATGTAGATTTTTCTTACACTTATTCAAGGCATCATTTAATGTAGATTTTTCTTACACTTATTCAAGGCATCATTTAATGTAGATTTTTCTTACACTTATTCAAGGCATCATTTAATGCCTATAAATTGTCCTAACATAAAACTAACAGCACATACATTTTTGAGAATGCATTTGTATTTTGACAACATAAATTACTACGTAAACTATTTCAATTAAAAATATTAACAGTAGCACACCGTTTATTGGTAGCAATATTCATGAGTGGATTAACCTCATACACTTTTCAGAATAAAAAAACTGCAACTATGCCTACTAAAATTTGTCTAACAAGATATATAAAAATGTAAAGCGACAGCGGAATGAAAATCTGTGTTGATGTGGGTAAGGCCATGGTGTAGGCTGATGTTCTATGTTGATGTGGGTAAGGCCATGGTGTAGGCTACTGTTCTATGTTGATGTGGGTAAGGCCATGGTGTAGGCTACTGTTCTATATTGATGTGGGTAAGGCCATGGTGTTGGCTACTGTTCTATGTTGATGTGGGTAAGGCCATGGTGTAGGCTACTGTTCTATGTTGAAGTGGGTAAGGCCATGGTGTAGGCTACTGTTCTATGTTGATGTGGTAAGGCCATGGTGTAGGCTACTGTTCTATATTGATGTGGGTAAGGCCATGGTGTAGGCTACTGTTCTATGTTGATGTGGGTAAGGCCATGGTGTAGGCTACTCTTCTATGTTGATGTGGGTAAGGCCATGGTGTAGGCTACTGTTCTATATTGATGTGGGTAAGGCCATGGTGTAGGCTGATGTTCTATGTTGATGTGGGTAAGGCCATGGTGTAGGCTACTGTTACCAACCCGACCCCTGACTAAAATTAAACATCATTTAACAGTTGTTCATACTTGAGAACTTGGAAACGTCAGTGAGTGGAACTGTGTAGGCCAACTCCTTGCCGTGAGATCGTTGATGTTTGATACTTGGAATGACAGAGTGTAAGTAAGATGTCACTTTGTCAACTAGGCAGTCAGGTGTTATAACCATACTGAAATGCAGTAATGAGGGAACAGTCAGTTTTAATCTTTTTTTTAAAACCATTTACTTAAACATGAATTCAGAAAATAAAAAGAAAAAGAAACTTCTTTAATCAATAAATTGTTACTGAAATTTTTTTTTCTTTTTTCTATCCCTGATTCCCAAGCCCATGGGTTGTGAAAGAGTTGCAGATGTTTCTATTCTGGAATTATAAGCTGCATCAGCAAACATATAAAACTAATTGACTTTACAAAAATAATCATTCTTATAATTGCCTTAGAATATTATAATAATTTCTTAGTGCATCAATCTTAGATGTTAATTTTCTTCAATAAGTTATTTTCTTAATGTAATGGGTTAGCAGTCACATTTGGTTTGTAATGCCCCTCACTAATGCAAAAGAAATAATAATTGATTTTATTATTCATTGATTTAATTTGTTTTTAAAAATCTATTTATACTATGATTTTAACTGTTATTAGTTGACTTACGTCAAGTGATAACCTATGCCAAATTATTAGTTGACTTACGTCAAGTGATAACCTATGCCAAATTATTAGTTGACTTACGTCAAGTGATAACCTATGCCAAATTATTAGTTGACTTACGTCAAGTGATAACCTATGCCAAATTATTAGTTGACTTACGTCAAGTGATAACCTATGCCAAATTATTAGTTGACTTACGTCAAGTGATAACCTATGCCAAATTATTAGTTGACTTACGTCAAGTGATAACCTATGCCAAATTATTAGTTGACTTACGTCAAGTGATAACCTATGCCAAATTATTAGTTGACTTACGTCAAGTGATAACCTATGCCAAATTATTAGTTGACTTACGTCAAGTGATAACCTATGCCAAATTATTAGTTGACTTACGTCAAGTGATAACCTATGCCAAATTATTAGTTGACTTACGTCAAGTGATAACCTATGCCAAATTATTAGTTGACTTACGTCAAGTGATAACCTATGCCAAATTATTAGTTGACTTACGTCAAGTGATAACCTATGCCAAATTATTAGTTGACTTACGTCAAGTGATAACCTATGCCAAATTATTAGTTGACTTACGTCAAGTGATAACCTAAGCCAAATGCTGACTTACGTCAAGTGACAACCTATGCCAAATGCTGACTTATGTCAAGTGATAACCTATGCCAAATTATTAGTTGACTTACGTCAAGTGATAACCTAAGCCAAATGCTGACTTACGTCAAGTGACAACCTATGCCAAATGCTGACTTACGTCAAGTGATAACCTATGCCAAATTTGTTCTTCAGGAACAAAGAGGATCCACAGCACCTCAGCTTGCCTTTACGAATGAAAGCTTTTCTGTCTTGTTAAAGAATACAAGAAGTAAAATAAGCTTCTACTTCAAATTAAATGGCAGTTTTGCTTTGAAAAGTTTGTTTTGAAAATATCAGTAACAATTCTTTAATAAATCGCTTTTTTTATCCCTAATTTGTGTAGCAAAAAAAAACTTTATTTTAAAAAAACTTGATTGAAAAAATCACTCCTTTTTTATCAAGTAAAAATAATCAAAGCATTCCTACTGTGACTAATAGTGAATGTTACTGGCCAATTTTGTGTCACCCAAATCTGAGATACATGAAGGCGATGATTAAAAGTACAAAATTCTCCATCTCACCTGCTAGAATGTCAGCCTCATCCATGAAGTGGGTCGTAAGAAGGACAACTCTCCCTTCTTTCCTCTTCTTTAATAAGCTCCACAGATGCCGTCGAGAGAATGGGTCCATGCCAGCAGTAGGTTCATCTAAAAACATGAGCTGTGCAATGGATAACAAAAATGACGAGATTACTATTTTGGGAGGACAGCTGATTTAATTTTGTTCATTGCTCAAAAAAACAACAGTGACCAAGAAATGCAGTTTTTTTTTATTTATACATAAAAAAAAACAATTTTTCTAGATCTTCAGTAATTCTAAATTGTACACAAACCTTTGGATCACCAATTAGGGCAATGGCCACTGACAACTTCCTCTTCTGGCCTCCACTTAAATCTTTAGCAAAAGTGTCTGCCTGGTTTTTCAGATCTACATCTTGTAAAGCGCTCTTTACCTTTTTTTTTAGAATAACAAATACTTGACAATACAAAATGACTTTTTAAAAAGATATAGTCATTAAAATTGTTTAAAATATTATTTTTCACATATGCAGAAAAAAGTAAAGCAAACCTATGGTTATATTTATGGCAGCATAAATTATATATTCATTATTTAACTGGGCAGCTTAGTCATGTAGCAAACTAACAACAGGAGATTAACAGAAAATTTTCACATTTTAATCATTTTATAGAACTTTTAAAACAGAAAAAAAAGGGAAAAAAAGATCAGTTACCATTTAAAAAATAATCAAACTCAAATGTTGTTAAAAATTAATTCAAAGAAACAATAAAATTAATCAGTTTAGGCTGGGAGTAGTGGGAGGGGACTGATATATTTCTAAAGAGGGGAATAAAGTTGAGCTATACACAAAAATCACCTGTTAAGACTTGGAATTGTTCTTTCAATTGGCCAACAGTAAGTTTATATTTGTATATGAAAGTCCCAACTTTCTTCTAATCAATGCAAAGTATTTCTAGAGGCCTTGTTGCAATATATGTTGACTTTTGTTTGATAAAATCAATATTAACTAGGAATAAGTAAGTTAGATATTACATACTAACTTTCTGTGCAACTTGATCCGCTGGAACACCTTTTATATTGGCAAACATCTCAAGATGTTCAACACAGGATAAGTTATCATACAAAATGTTATGCTGGGGACATATGCCACAGACCTTTCGAATGTTCTCTAAATCTCTTGAATTGGTGATGTCCTGTTGAAATAAAGTCAAAGTGATGAGGAACATACTTTAAGCTTCTTCTTGTTGGCTTATTGTTGTGTATTAAAAAAAATATGTTATTTAAACAGGGTCCTGTCAGGCTTATACATACCCTGTTTAAATAACATATTTTGTTTTTATGTAAAAGCCTGATTGCAGTCTCACCCATATTTAGCCAAGTATTAAAAGCTGGAAATGTTTATTTTAAAGAAAACTGGACCTATACTTACAATAGAATTCATTTTTACAATAGGATATTGGAGTTTTTTTTATTTACCATGCCCAAAATCTTAGCATATCCTGAGGTAGGAGGAACAACTCCAGTCAACATGTTTATGAGAGTAGTTTTGCCTGCTCCATTATGTCCCAGGAGACACGTGATTTGACTCTCATAAATATCCAAGCAGAAACCTGGGAAATTTTATTTTTTTTTAAATCAAAACATACAGCCTTTAAATCTAAATCATTGCTAAAAGGGAATAGTTTTAAATATTAGCATCTGAGTAAAACTATAAAGAAACACTTTTTCCTGACTATTTCATCAGGTAAGATGACAATTTTTCCAACAGAATAAACTATTTAAAAATTAACTTACCATCTACAGCATTGACAACTTTTTTGTCCTGTTTAAAAGATTTTGTTAATCCAGAAATTCTGGAGGGAAAAAAAATATTTAAACAATGCTTTTCAAAATGAATATAGTTATCTACTTATATTGCATCAATTTTTAATTATCAATAGATCTAAAATCATAGAATGAGGTGTAAAAACAATTCCAAAAAAAAATTAAATATTTAATATCAAGGCAAATAAATTCTTCCCTACCTCATGGAAACTTTATCTTCCATCTCTCTAGGCACAGCTTCTACATCTGCCAATTGGGAAATTCTTCTCCTAGGACTGACTAACTTTGTCATCTCTCCAGTGTGCTTAGGAGGAAACCAGTAAGAACACTGAAGGAAATAGAAAGGTGAGTAGCGAACTCCATATTCACCTGTCAGAAAATAGATTCAAGTTTAGTTGATTACTGCAATCAGGTTTTAATTTAGTAGTTCAAAATTTTTGCCTTCAACTTAATTAATTTTTTTATTTCAATAATGAAAAAATTTGGTCACTTTTAAAATAAAAAAAAGAAAGTACTGCTTGCATAGGTAGTCATTAAATTTTGTTAAACTTCTTGATAAAAACTGCTTTAATATTTAATCAAGTTAATGCGAAAAATAAGATATTTAATGAAGCTATTTAATGAAGTATAACATACCTGGTATGACATGGTCAAAATATATGGTCAGTATAGCATACCTGGTATGACATGGTCAAAAATATATGGTCAGTATAGCATAGAGGACAGTGTCTACAACTAGCATCAAGATTGGAGCATAGAGCGGAAACTTTCCAAATGTAAGGCTGTCATCAAAACTAAATCCATGATTATGAACATCCAGAAAAATTCCCTAGAGGAGAAAAAAGATTCATCTCAATTATTTATTAATAAGTCAATGTTACTTGGAAAATATTTCAGGGGACCAAGTAAGATTGTTGGCTTATGAGCAGATGATTATAGTTTTTCCAGTTGCATTGACTTTATTAAAGACAACAGTTCAGTTCAGTAAAAGGTATATAAGGGAGTCAACTTAAAGCCTTGTGCATAACAGGGTCACATTAGAAACTGTTTTCAGAGTATTTCAAGCTAGTGTTTTTGTTATACATAATACTGTAAATTTGTTTTCAACTAGTTCAAATAATCAATTATTTAACTATGTTTTAGTGTTAAGAAGATTCTTACTCTCTTTAAAACAAAACAGCACTTTATTTAATATTACTTGTATGCTGTACACTTATGAGCCGGTAAAAATTATCCTGATATTTCAGGCTTAAACTAAGGTTTTTGGCTTGTGAACAAATGGCTTTATGAATGTGTGTATACAATTAGTATACAATTAGTTGAATTTCTTATCAAACAAAAAAGTCCAAATTGAAGAGGCTTCAATTAAAATTACAATATTAACAAATAAAGAATAGAGTGATTTAAATCAAAGCCATACATTTTCCTGGACATGGTCATTAGTGTAGATATCCCATTAAACAATTATTGTTCTCTCCAGTCATTAGTGTAGATATCCCATTAAACAATTATTGTTCTCTCCAGTCATTAGTGTAGATATCCCATTAAACAATTATTGTTCTCTCCAGTCATTAGTGTAGATATCCCATTAAGCAATTATTGTTCTCTCCAGTCATTTATGAAGATATCTCTATTTTGGAATGATCATTATAGTAAAAAAAAATTTTTTTACACCATCTTCATTTCCAAATGTGTTCATAAAATCATTTCTAAGATGCTCAAATCTAACTTAACAAAAAATTTCAATAGAATTTCTGGATGCCAATAAAAGTGAACTACCTGGTCTATGAATGTTGACAAGGCGATGGGTGAGAACAAACACATGAGCCATTGAACTCCTGGGGGTATGTTAGCGTCATAGCTTCCTGTGTCACGGGTTTGGCTCACCGCAAGATGGACGCAGCTAATGATAACTGTGGAAAAGCCTGCGACAGCCCCCGCTACTTTGGCCTTGTTGAAAAACGGTGTGATCATGAAGGCAAAGGCAATGAAAGAACATCCGTAGCAGACAAAAATGAGGAATAGCAAGAACAAGTTGCTCTGTTTGAAAAAGCTGCTTAAGTTGATGATTAGAATCATCATGCCGGAGGCTACAACAACCATTGCCAAATAGATGAGTGTCCAGGACAACCTGAGAAACAGAACCAAAAGATTAAAATTATATTAAACTGCATTTCTGTAATTGTCTTGACTAAAAATGACAGGTGGTTTATAATTGAATTTTTTTTCTTCTTAATTCAGCCTCATGACAATTATCAAAACAAGATTGATTCGTTTGGAACTGAAAAATATTTATATCCAAATTTACATGCAAAATATATATGTATAAGCTCATCAAGCTTACATATCAATGATTTGTAAGATGCATAACATTTGTCAACCTTATAACCCTTTAAGAGACAAGACATTTTGTATCCATTTCACACCAAACTAATAACTTTAAAATGGCCCACCAGAAAACAGAGCTCCTTAGTCCCATCATCAACATCCCTTCTTTAATTTTCTTTTCCTTCTCAGCCACTATGTTCACAGCCAGGTAGTTGGCCAACACGGAGAATGAGAAGACAAAATAAATGGACGACAAGGTCTGTATGTAGTTGGTATCAGGGGAAAAGTTGGCTTTGTCCATCAGTTGGACATCAATTTGTCTGGACTTTGGATCCAGAGTTGTGACTCCTAAATTCTGGGATTATATTAATAAATATTGAACATTGTTCCATTAAAATGTCCAAGATTTGTCAAAAATGAGAAGACAAACATGTGATGATTACATAAGTTAAATCAAAATATTTATTAACCTTAGTGATGAGAATTTGATCCGTTCTTGGTGCACTTTTTAGCAGGCTTAATTGGTAAATACTAGATGAAACTTGAGTTTTAAATAAAAAAATTAGTTTGTTTCTTAGGTAAACAGTTGTGAAAGCGCTTGCATAAAATTCGTTGTTGAAAACAAAAATTGTAAAACAATTTATGAAAACATTCACACAAAGAAATAAATAGCATAAATAAGGTAAGTGCAGACGTTTAATATTTTATAGCTTCTGGTAGAGCAGTCAAATCTTGTAGAATGTAGACAAGGACCTTGATTATCTACAATAACAACACCGATATTCAATGTACATGCAGAAATCACCTAGACTCTCGTAGGCCAACCCCCAAACTATTTCCACAAAGATTATGTGCAAAAAAGGTCGGCTTTAGAACGAGTATATACAGAAATCACTTTAACTAACCAGGACAAATCTGGTAAAGATGAAAAATCTATCAGACATTAACTAGCTCACTCTAAAGCCAGGACATGCCAAATCTATCAGACATTAACTAGCTCACTCTAAAGCCAGGACATGCCAAATCTATCAGACATTAACTACCTCACTCTAAAGCCAGGACATGCCAAATCTATCAGACATTAACTACCTCACTCTAAAGCCAGGACATGCCAAATCTATCAGACATTAACTACCTCACTCTAATAAAAACAGGACATGCCAAATCTATCAGACATTAACTACCTCACTCTAAAGCCAGGACATGCCAAATCTATCAGACATTAACTACCTCACTCTAAAGCCAGGACATGCCAAATCTATCAGACATTAACTAGCTCGCTCTAAAGCCAGGACATGCCAAATCTATCAGACATTAACTAGCTCACTCTAAAGCCAGGACATGCCAGATCTATCAGACATTAACTACCTCACTCTAAAGCCAGGACATGCCAAATCTATCAGACATTAACTAGCTCACTCTAAAGCCAGGACATGCCTAATCTATCAGACATTAACTAGCTCACTCTAAAGCCAGGACATGCCAAATCTATCAGACATTAACTACCTCACTCTAAAGCCAGGACATGCCAAATCTATCAGACATTAACTACCTCACTCTAAAGCCAGGACATGCCAAATCTATCAGACATTAACTACCTCACTCTAAAGCCAGGACATGCCAGCTTGATCAAATCTCATTGATGCTTATCTCAGAATGGCTTATTTCTAGCAAGAACTATTACACAAGTTTCAATAAAGACTAGTTACACAAGTTTCAATAAAGACTAATTACACAAGTTTCAATAAAGACTAGTTACACAAGTTTCAATAAAGACTAGTTACACAAGTTTCAATAAAGACTAATTACACAAGTTTCAATAAAGACTAGTTACACAAGTTTCAATAAAGACTAATTACACAAGTTTCAATAAAGACTAGTTACACAAGTTTCAATAAAGACTAATTACACAAGTTTCAATAAAGACTAGTGACACAAGTTTCAATAAAGAGACTAATCACACAAGTTTCAATAAAGACTAATTACACAAGTTTCAATAAAGACTAGTTACACAAGTTTCAATAAAGACTTATTACACAAATTTCAATAAAGACTAGTTACACAAGTTTCAATAAAGACTAGTTACACAAGTTTCAATAAAGACTAGTTACACAAGTTTCAATAAAGACTAATTACACAAGTTTCAATAAAGACTAGTGACACAAGTTTCAATAAAGAGACTAATCACACAAGTTTCAATAAAGACTAATTACACAAGTTTCAATAAAGACTAGTTACACAAGTTTCAATAAAGACTAATTACACAAGTTTCAATAAAGACTAGTTACACAAGTTTCAATAAAGACTAGTTACACAAGTTTCAATAAAGACTAGTTACACAAGTTTCAATAAAGACTAATTACACAAGTTTCAATAAAGACTAGTTACACAAGTTTCAATAAAGACTAGTTACACAAGTTTCAATAAAGACTAATTACACAAGTTTCAATAAAGACTAGTTACATATGTTTCAAAATCTATTTCAAGTGCAACTCACTTTACTCTAGTTAATGATATGGTATCTTGCAAGTGAACAAGTTAATGCTTTTGTTATCAATGTTATGACTTCTATGTATAATTTTAAAATATACACATACCTTCATTAAAACATTATCAATAGCTATTTGTAGTGTTGCAAAAGCTGTATATAAATAGGAATTAACAGCACACGTCTGACCAAACTCTTTTCCTGTCGGATCCCCACGACAAGAACCTGTTGAAATTAGATGACAATTCTTTGCATATTTGTTCAAATTCGTTCATGTCAATTATCATAATTAATGGCACAAACTATTAAATAATTGTTGAGTGTAAACTTTTTGTAAATAGTTTTTAAAAAAACAAAGATTGACGTACTGCCGGCAAAGTTGAAAAAAGTCTTTGTCCCAGGAACCAGATGATAACCCACACGAATAGCATAAGCATTGGGATCACCCATGTAACTGAAAATGATCCCAGCAGCGACCCCTGAACTACTTTGTTTATACTGTGCTTCAGCTTCCTCCAGAGTGTTGAACATTTCGTAGCTAAAACGAATTGGACTTAACTGATTCACAACACCTTCCATCAACTCCAGAGTCTGAAGGTAGTTTCAAGTGAAACAAAGACAACTAAATTATAACACTTGGCTTTAAGATGACAACAATTTTATACATACATTTATAATATCACCAAATTTACATGCAGATAACATTTTATTAAATAACTATGTTATGTCAATATTTTTTTGACATCTTATGTTTAAACAAGGTGGAGTTAAAGCTTTAGAATTTATTTAAAAAATTTAAGTCAATTTAAAATTTCTTTGTCTTGCAAAGATTTTGTGTACACAAGAATAAATGTAAAGGATTACATTATTGCATTCTTGAATTTCATAATATAGAAAAGGAATGACCTGGCATATCGTTTGATCTACCTGATTAGTATTTGGAACCACATAAACACTGCCCCCATACAGAACATTTTTGAACTTGTGGATGTCATTAGCTGGAAATTTCATGGCGGGCTTGTTTTCTGGTTTGGTTATCTCTTTAACCATAGCGAGAATGGCAACAAAGTAGATAGGGAAAAAAAGTTCCTTTAAAGAAAAGAAAGAAAGAATGAAATATAAAGATAATCCACTCACACACAATCAAAGTACATGTACTTAATGCTCTGAGTAAAAGATATATTTAAGTAATTCTACTATATCTTTACAATAAAAATCAATAAAAATAGTGTAGGATAATACGTAGGTCAATGGGAAGACACAAAATGCAATTACTTTTGATTGGCAGGTTATTTTTATTTTTTCATTGTTTTTTTTTATTAAAGTCCAATAAATCTAAAGTAAACATTTCAACACACCTATTATTTGAAAAAACCATGCTGTTTTCTAGTTTCATTTTTTTATACATAGAAATATATATGATAAAACCCATATATGATCATATATGATATGAAAGTTAATTTAATACTTATAGGTATGTTATTTCTTTCATGTAAAGCGCTGTGAGCCCAGTTCCTTACTGGGATACAGCGCTATATAAATAATCAATTTATTATTATTATTATTATTTAAACCCATGTAAAATTATTATATTTGTAAATGCATTTTAAAAAAATTAAATAAAACTTGGTCTCAAGGTTGTTGAATACAAAATAAATGTCATGCAGCACAAGTAGAATATGCTCACTTGGAACAGCTGGCCTTTGTTCCTCTTTTTTAACAAGATGTTCCGCAACAACAAAGCTTTTAGCTGTTGCCAGAAAGAGGCCATGTTGGTCTTTTTTATCTCTGAATGGACTTGGTTATCCGTTGTTAGTCTGAAATTAAAAATCTTGTGAAATAAAAATAGTTATTCTGGTAGCTCGACCAATAAATTGACATCTTCATCTTGGTAAATGTGGATTTCAGTTGTAGATATACATATATATATATATAATTCACCAGAACAAGATCAAGAGGGAGTATTGTGCAAATAAGCATGACGAATGATCCTCACTGGGGTCAAACAATCAAGCGAAGTGGGTTCAAAAAAGGGGGGTTTCTAGACCAAGAATGTTTCTTGCGTTTACTTGCGTTGTTCCTTCACAGAATAACATGTTGCTTGTAGTGTAGTGGTTATCACGTTCGCCTTACACACGGAAGGTACTGGGTTCAAGCCTCAGCAGAAACATTATTTTTTAATTTTTAAAAATGTTTGTTTGTTACTGTTCTTTACCTCCTTTTTTTGCGAACATAGCTGACCCTCGCTAGGGTCGGCCAATCACAGTTTATGGTTGGCAAGCTAGGTTGGTGCAGGGTGAGGGAATGTAGATAACCACAGTGCTCATGTCTCGAGACCATCAATACCACTGCGGTGTCCCACAACGTTCATTCATGTTGTTCTGATTTCTTCATGCTAGAGTTTGTGTCCATTATTTGCCTCATTTCTTTGCACTATCTATGAGCAAGTCTGTGGAGTATCCTACGCCATGGGTCGTATCTAGTATTTATTAATATTAGGTAAGCGTTATTCGCACGGTTTTGGCAGTGCGAATAATGTCCAACATTATCCGCATGGTAAACCGTGCGGATAATGCCTAGCATTATTCGCACTACCGCACGGTTTTGACCGTGAGAATGATGCCAAACGATATCTAAATTCTTATTACTAACTGCTTATTATTTATGTATCATTGCTTATTGACATATTTTGGTTTGGAGGGTATAAAAATAATTAAATTGTCCTTTTAACCGTCTTTCGAGTGACTGGAATGTTATTTTTTTTAATCCATTTTAGCAATAATCTGAGTGGACCTGCATAATATCGTTAGTTAATCATTAGTTAATTAATCAATTAGTAACACTATGGATTTAGCTGATATTAAACTATTATTAACTGTTCCAGTGCACTCAAACTTTGTATTTTTATTCTATATATTATAAAGTACATTTATTAACTTTCATTCATAATTGGAGGAGGCTCTGTAATTAAAAAGGCTAGTTATTATTCTCCCCAAAACTAGCATTGTACCTGTAATCATCATAAATCAATTAAGTTAATTTAATTTAAAGCAGCAACAGCGAAAGACGATATAATATTAATGGTATAGCATAGAAATTTAAAAGTGAGAGTCTGTAACAGTGAGTAATATTAAACAGAATAGATAAGACAGGCATGGGTGGGGGGATAATAAAATGTTTCTGGGAAAGAGCCTGCTTGAGTGTTTGCAAACATTCTCACTGTGGTTGTAAAACAAACAAAAAACACAAAAAATAAAAAAATAACTAACCCCCCAAAAAATATTTAAAAATAAAACATAAGTAAGACCGTCCTGGGATTCGATCCGCATACCATTATGCTTCATGGATCTGAGCTATGACTAACCACTCACCTGGAGAAGCTGACGATTAAAGTGCGTTATTTTAAAATAATAAGAGTTATCATTAATTGGACAAAAATCATTTTTTATGGCATTGCTACTTTAAAACTTCAGTAATCATGAAATTTTAATTTGTATTAGCATATAAATTACACATTTTAGCCGAAATCGAGTTGTAATAGAACTTATGCTAGTCAAGAGACAAGTCTTTAACACACTGTGGTCTGGTTAACAACTGTCTTTAATCACTATATACAATTCACTGTGATCAACTGTACAATCAACTACCTAAGCAGCTCGTATGCAATCAACCCCGGTTGCCTCTTGAACCGTACATCTATAGCCAGCTATTCTCTCAGTCCTCGACCAGCACGCTTACAGTTCAACTCTCAAACCACGTGTTTCAAACTAGGTCAAGTCATTTCATTCTCATACAATGTAAACACAACAACACGTCTCTCACAGAGTGGTATCGGCTTTTATTTTGTCTACACCGGGCGCGTTTTTTTTTCACCCCCTAGAAGACGCATGCACTGACGACCAATGCGGATAATACTCGGCATTATCCCCACGGCCAAAACCGTGCGAATAATCACTTCATTATTATATATTTATGAAATTTATATTTCACTATATTATTAATTTTTTTTATTGTCTCATGTAAACTTTTAGTTTTAGTAATTCTTTATTACATTCAGGGAGTAATCTTTAAGGAATAAAGTAAAATTATTAATTCATAATAATTATGAATTATGATAATATAATAATAACAGTAATACTGTACTGTATACTATTATACTGTATTACTCACTGTCTATAGTTAATTTATTATCAAATACATAACAAACACTCCTGTGACAGGCTGTGCAGAAGTGTAAGTAAATGAATAATTGAACGCTTTAGGACGTCTAACTGTAACTGTAACTTAACTAAATGTAACAGTGTAACAGTAACTGCACTGTAACTAAAACCTGAAGTCAAGTCAATGAATAACAATAATAACATGATCAAGATAACTTCAGATAACGGCAACGGTCATAACGTCAACAGTTAGTCAATAGACAATGACAATAGACTCAATAGATTGACAATAGTTTCTTCTATTGCTACCTGCACATTCACATTCCATTAAAATAAATACAATAAACTCTTTAAAAGAAGTTGACGAAAAATGAAGTGCTAAAAATGTAGACCATACACAGTGTGTAGGTGTTGAATCGTTTTTTAAAAAAAACATTATAAAACTAAAATTAACGCCTACTTCTAATAGAAATTCTATCATGTCTGTCTGTGTATTTTTATGAAAGTTTATATGTGAGTTATCTTCCCTTTGTTTGTTTTTATAATGACGTCATAGTCATAAGTTCATGCAACTAAAACTTTTGGGATTCTCTGTTGTTCTTGTTGGTTGTTGTTTTAATTATTATTACAATTGTTCATTACAAGTTATTTATCGCTTTATTTTTTAAACATTGTCCTAAAATTACTGGTGACTTCTTGTCTTGTCTTATCTATACAGCCGCTCCTTCTATACATACACTTAAAATACAGAAGATTAATGCGTCCACAGACCGTCTGTTGGCAAGTGATGCAGCGTTCACAGGCCACGGCTATGAGGGTTCCACGCATTACCCAGACGCCTTTATATCCCTAACTAGTGTTAGGTACCCATTCGGAGCTGGTTGACTCAGGGACTCACTAGGCCCCGGGAAAAAATCCTTGCCTTCACATGGATTCGAACCCGTGACGACCGGTACGCCAGCCGAGCGCATATGCCACTCGGCCACCGTGGCAAAAATAAAATAAAAACCAAAGCACACATGGGCCGTCCATAAATGGCGTCACGCCATTTTTACACCCCCCTTCCCCCTTCGTCATAAAAACTTAGATCCCCCCTCTCTAATATTACGTCACAAAGCTTTGGACCCCCCCAGGCGCGTGACGTCATTTATGGACGGACCCTTAAAACATCAGAAAATAAACGTACATTCTCATGCTGTTCCTTCAGATTACGTCATTGATGTTGTCTTGGTTCCCATGGGGTCATAGTGAGGATCCTTCTTTGTTTACCTCGAAATGGTCACAATCACATGAGAATTCTTCTTTGTTTACCTCGAAATGGTCACAATCACATGAGAATTCTTCTTTGTTTACCTCGAAATGGTCACAATCACATGAGAATTCTTCTTTGTTTACCTCGAAATGGTCACAATCACATGAGAATTCTTCTTTGTTTACCTCGAAATGGTCACAATCACATGAGAATTCTTCTTTGTTTACCTCGAAATGGTCACAATCACATGAGAATTCTTCTTTGTTTACCTCGAAATGGTCACAATCACATGAGAATTCTTCTTTGTTTACCTCTAAATGACTAAATGTTCAGTCACATGAGGACTCTACTTTGTTTGCCTCTGAATGGACACAATCACGTCATATATATATATATATGTTACTTTTTTAAAAATAATAATTACGATTTAATTTAAACACACGACTGGATGACACTGACTTATACTTGGAGTGTTTTTGTTTTTTCCTCAATGAATGTGACTCAAAAATTATTTATAATTTATAGGAGTTATGTTACTACACATGAATGTTAAACTGGACCACGGTAGATTTCTTACAGGTGCTCCGAACTATATCTCGTGCGTCAACGGCGGATATATACAGAACTGAAGCGTTATTGGACGAGCTAAGCGAGACATGCCGAGCCTTATCGGCAGACTCAAATCTGTGAATAATAAGGCCCCCATAGATCATGTTGCTCATATTTAAATTAAATGGGGGCTAGAGGAGATCTAAAGAATAAAAGTTGTATAACATTCATTCTGAGATAAACTCAAGGTAAATTAAACGAAGGGGGTGGGGGAGTTGTGGGTAAATCAAAACCTGGCCCATAAGGCTCCAAAGATCACAAAGAAGTAGAGCTGTTAACGGTTAAATTAAATTTTATAATTAACTTTTGAAAAATTAACGATTAATTAATCGTTAATTTCGATTAAAGCCAAAAATTGAAATTTATGGTACCATAAGTAACATTTATTCAATGTACTTGTCGAAAATCGAAATAACACTGGAATGCCTTCTTTATATGACAGCTTTTAACCAACTACGCAAAAAGACAAGTGTGTTGACATTATTTGGTTCAAGTGATGAGCGGGTCTTATTGACAATATAACCAGCCAGCTGAACAATCGTTCACATAGCTTTAGATTGTCTCTACTGAAGTTTCTGATACTGTAGTGGATGTTTGGTTTGCAGGTGATATATAGCCAAGTGTAAAAACCATGGTAGACACGTTCCCTTTAAGTTTAAGCAGCGCGGCTGCGCAGATATTTGACCGACGTCACGCAGGAGTTTAGAATCACCGCGCAGCAAATTTTGCAAAATATTGCACAAAAAATGGACGTTGTGCAACTTTGCATTAGAGGTTTTTTTTTACTTTGCACACGGACCAATGAAGCTTAGACTTAGAGGGAACATTGCATGGTAGGCAAGCGATTTCTCTCAATGAACAAAATAACCTTTATTAACATTGTGAACAGTCACGTCAGTCAATAGTTTAAAACCAAAATGTTCGTCTAATCGTCCGGAAATTTGTTTATATTTATCGGCGGAAATCTTTTACTTTTTGACTTCCAGTACATTTATAAGTGGTGGTTCGATTAATCGTTTAACAAAATTATTTAAGTTTTATATAATATAAATGCAATTTTTTAAAATTGATTTTTTTAAAATTAATTAAAACACATAAATTCATGTTAAGTTTTCATTGACCCAAAGTGACTTTATTGTGTAGTTAGCTTTCGTTTACACATGGATTTCTGTGTTGGAGGTCAATGAATGTTGGTAGTTTGATGCCTCGTCATTACAATTCAACAGCAGTCTGCGCCTCTGCAAGTTGTTTACATTTGGGCGAGTGACTGTGTACAAATTGTGAATGTGTAAACACTTTGGCTGTGTACAAATTGTGAATGTGTAAACACTTTGGCTGTGTACAAATTGTGAATGTGTAAACACTTTGGCTGTGTACAAATTGTGAATGTGTAAACACTTTGGCTGTGTACAAATTGTGAATGTGTAAACACTTTGGCTGTGGGAAAATAACCTGCATCAATTTAAATGTTGGTTAAATATTATTTAATTACAAAGCGTGACCAAATTTTTAAAAAATATATTTTAATCTTTCTTATGAGAATGATCACCTTTCTTAAAATTATTTTGAAGAAAAAAATTGCTATGTCACTTCTTCCTCTTTAATATAATCAACAATTTTAAAAATAGCTCTTTAGTAACAATTCGTATACTTTCTTCCTCCTGTCACTGAAAATTTCTGGTTCTCAGTACTGTCAGTACTGATTAAATAATGCTACCACAACGCAATTATTGGTTTGAGTAAAAATAGAAAAAAACGTAATATATTTTCTTATTTGTTACAGACACTCCTTCTAATCTATGCAGAAGATTATTGCGTCCTACGCGTATCCTTGGTTTGTGTCTTCCTGTCACTGAAAATTTCTGGTTCTCAGTACTGTCAGTAGGGCCTACTGATTAAATAATGCTACCGCAACGCAATTATTGGTTTGAGTAAAAATAGAAAAAAAATATATATATTTTCTTATTTGTTACAGACACTCCTAATCTATGCAGAAGATTATTGCGTCCTACGCTTAACCTTGGTTTCTGTCTTGTCCTGCATTCTTATTAGAGTTTTAAATGTTGATAAAGTGTTGGTTTTCCTGGTTTAAATTCCTCATTCCTTGCCCGAATTCCAGACGGGAAGAACGAGAATTTGTATGTGCTTGTTCTTGCATTCGGAATAAGAAAGGTGTTTTTATCCTTATCTCTTAGAGTTGTATTAAGTTATCTCTGTGTTGTATTTCTAAATTAGAATTAATTGCCTTATGTATTATGACTACTTTACTCTAGGTTCTTCTATCCGCTAGTGTTTAAATATTTAATGATTTAACTAATGGTGTTATTCTTGTCAGTTTTGAATATTCTCCAGTAATGAATCTGAATAGCTATTTTGTGAATTTGTTCTAGTTTATACATATTTTCTTTTGTTGATGGGTACCATACAGAAGATGCATATTCTAGTTCTAGTACAGGTCTCACCAAAGTAAAGTAGCATTTTAGTTTTATATTCTTATTTCATCTGTAAAAGTTTCTTTTTATAAAGCCTAAGGTTTTGTTTGATTTTTAATAACTTCGTTGACATGGGGATTCCATGATAGTTTCTCATTTATTATTACTCGTAAGTATTTTGCATCTTTAGTTTGGATTAGTTGTTTTCCATGAATTTTGTAATAATTTAGTTTACATCTTTGTTTAAACTTCAAGAAATGTGTACAACTTCTATGAAATACATTAAGTCATGGAAAGTTGCTAGTAAAATTTATTCACCTTTTTTTATAAAGATGATATTAAATATTTATGTTAGTTTACACACCATTTTGATTGCTTTTATATTGGAGCTCTTGATTCAGGTGACCAAAAAAGAAGTTGCATTACATTTATGAGAAGTCGAAATTGAGGTAGTAGTGGTACATCAGAAATATTATTGCTCTCAGTGCAGCATTTTTTAGGTTTTATGGTTGACTCATGAAATATAATAAAAAAACAGACAAGTAAAAATCACCAAATAATAACGTTCTTGAAACAGATCACAACATAAAACATTACTAGGAAAAAAAACACTATTCACTAACTTCCTAGAAGAAGAACTCTATTCACTAACATCCTAGAAAAAGAACTCTATTCACTAACATCTTAGAAAAAGAACTCTATTCAATAACATCCTAGAAAAAGAACTCTATTCAATAACATCCTAGAAAAAGAACTCTATTCAATAACATCCTAGAAAAAGAACTCTATTCACTAACATCTTAGAAAAAGAACTCTATTCAATAACATCCTAGAAAAAGAACTATATTCAAATAAAATCCTAGAAAAAGAACTCTATTCAATAACATCCTAGAAAAAGAACTCTATTCAATAACATCCTAGAAAAAGAACTATATTCAAATAACATCCTAGAAAAAGAACTCTATTCACTAACATCCTAGAAAAAGAACTCTATTCAATAACATCCTAGAAAAAGAACTCTATTCACTAACATCCTATAAAAAGAACTCTATTCAATAAAATCTAGAGACAGTAACATACTTGAAGCAGTGCATTAAACACTAACATACTAGAAATAGAACATTAACGCTATTAAATTATAAATAGAACATTTCACACTAAAATACTAGAAACAGAACATTCAATACTAACATACTACAGTATAACTAAAACATTCAAAACCAACATCCTGCAAATAAAACATTCAAAATAAAAATCATAGAAAGAGAAAATTCAGCACTAAAATCATATAAAAAGAACACTCAACATTAACATCCTTCCAACAGAACACTCAACACACACATCGTAGAAAAAGAACACTCAACACACACATCATAGAAAAAGAACACACAACACACACATCATAGAAAAAGAACACTCAACACACACACATCATAGAACAAGATCACTCAACACACACATCCTAGAAAGAGAGGACGATATATCAAACTAAAGATCCCTCCACTGAACACAAACGATGCTGCCAGGCGAGGGCTGTTGTTGGTAGACAGATCTGCCTTGATATGAGAGAATACCGATTCATCAGCAGGAATGTCTCTCTTCGGTTCTGGAGATAACAAAGCACATGTTAAAACTACAGTGCATAAATAACTTAGGTCAGAATCCAATTGCAAGGCACCCCTTCCCCATTTTTTTCCTAGAAATATTCAATGTTCGTAGCCATTTTTAATTACATTCATAAATTAAGGAGCAACTTTTTCCAAATAATCCACGCCCAAATAGTTGAACATTTTTGTTCACTTAAAATTTTGTGCTCACTTTTAATATTTAATCATTATATACCTCAGGGGAGTCTTAACGCATAGGCCCGTTGGGCATTTGCACGGGGGCCACGAGCATAGGGGCCCCATGGGAATATGTTTATTTATATATATTATGTATTTTTTTTATATTCCTGCGGGTGAGGGGCCCAACACTATTTCTTTGCCATGGGGCCCAAAATGGTGTAAAGACGGCTCTGATATACCTACAGTTGGACTTTGGGCATTTGACTTGTGCTCACCTTAAAATATGAAGTTATCTTTTGTTTAATGCCTTGAGTTGAACTGAAGCACTTGTCTTGTGCTCTACTTTCGTGTTTTCTAAAACATGTTGTCATTGTGTGTTCAAACTTACATGTTGTCATTGTGTGTTCAAACTTACATGTTGTCATTGTGTGTTCAAACTTACATGTTGCCATTGTGTGTTCAAACTTACATGTTGTCATTGTGTGTTCAAACTTACATGTTGTCATTGTGTGTTCAAACTTCTAATATGTATTTATTCAAGCAGCATAAAAGTATTTGTAATACATTTCTTATTTAGTGAAAGTCCCTGACAGTGTCAGAGTTTATTGCTTATATCTTGGTGAGGACCCTATAACAGTCTAATACAACAACATACTCTATTGAGTCTATTGCTTTAGACTATTAGAAATTACGCTAAAACCTTTATTCATATCTTTACATTGAATCTCTTTTGCCATACATGTTTTATTGAAAATATTGGTCGCATATATATGGATGCCATTAAATGTATCAAAGATGGCCCGTCATAAACTTGTATCTGTCCTATAGCATTACTTAGCTGTTTATTATCCTAAAAGTGAAATGGCGTCAAAATCCCTGAGCCTAATGCTTTATTATCAAACGATTATCTTGCTATGAACATCATTGGTGATTGTCACCTGATAATGATTTCATTGTTTCGTTGATGTATTTTTTCCTCATTAACTCATCAAGATCGTCAGGGCAAGTTATGTTTCGCAGACATTCGATTTGGATGTTAAGGTCGCTGAAACGGACATAAAGATTATATGGACGAGTGAGCATCAGATGAAAGTGTAACACATGTCGATAACACGTCTTCTCTACACTTTACCTTCTGTAACTACCACCAGAGGCATTTCTATGGGGGTGTGGGTGGTGCGAACCGCACAGGGTGACACCATCACAAGGGTTGACACCAAAACGTAAAATTCTGTATGTTTTAGTTATTTGGCACAGGCAGACTCGGAGGAGGTCTTTCAGGTACTTCGTGAGTGGGTGATACAATGACCTCCCGCACTGGTTGACACCAATCCTAGTGACGCCTCTGACTATCACCATCAATATTGCTAAAATACTGCATTGAATATTGTGCTATCACTATACCCATCACTGAAAGCGCAGTACCACTTTACTACCGTTATTTCAACTAGAGTCCCAAACTACTATAATCACAATTTACCCTCATGCTGCTGTGTCCACTAGTGCAGTGCTTCTCAAACTTTTTAGTATGGCGGACCGGCAGGAATTTTTTCCATTGCACCAGGGACCGGTGAACTATTTTCCCTGCACTGACAATTTTTTCTGTCCTTTTTTGAGAACATCTGCGGACCGGCAGCGGATGGCCCACGGACCGGCACCGGTCCGCGGACCACCACGTTGAGAAGCACTGCACTAGTGTACCATGATAAACATTACCCTTAATCTACTCACCCCTGTATCCACCAACGTACTACTCATATCCCCTTCCAAACTCATTTGTACACAACTGCTTACTTGTACCATGACAATTCCAAATATACAACATTCTACTGTACCACCTCTTTGCTAAACACGTACCAATTATTGTACAAAATACTATAAACCGTTATCGTACTACCCTGTACAAGCTACCGTACCCGAAAATGTACGCGGTGTTGTATATATTTCTGTATCACAGTGCCTACTACTTCATCCAATACTTTACTCACTACTTAATCTAATATTGCACACACTAATCACTAATGTACCGAATGCTTTACCCACTACCTCATCTATAACTGTATCCATAACGATACCCCTAAAGTATATGACAACGTTATACACTGGTATCAAGGAGTGAACAAACTTTTGTTTTGGTAAGCATATTTTAAAATAATACCACATGCTTATATTACCTCTCCCGCAGACATTTGTTTATGGTCTCCAGACAGTTCCAGGGATCCTCAACAACAGCTTCACCAGCAGTCAAACATAGAATCAAACCAACTGAAAGCATATGTCACCAAATCAGTTGATCTATCAACAACTTCACCAGCAGTCAAGCATATAATCAAACCAACTGAAAGCATATGTCACCAAATCAGTTGATCTATCAACAGCTTCACCAGCAGTCAAGCATAGAATCAAACCAACTGAAAGCATATGTCACCAAATCAGTTGATCTATGAAGACAACCTGCTCCACGTGTGTCTTGTCTCACATTTTGGTTTCACCAAACGGACTAAAGCCGTATCTTATTCCCACTGATAGTTGTATTACCCATGACTTAAGGGCTTAGGGGAAAAGGAGTTGAGCTAACTTTATTTTATCCCATTTTAGATATCATTATAGTTACACACAGTTTCCCACCTAGCAAGAAATTTGTAAAGGGGCCGTCCATAAAGTACGTCACGCTCCAGAGGGGGAGGGGGTGTAAGAATGTGTGACAGGGGGGAAGGGGGGGTCAAGCCATGTGTGACGTCACGCTGTTTTTATGTTAAATTTTGATTATTTTGTTAATAAAAAAAAATTTTGTTCGAAAGTGTGACGTACTTTAGGGGGGTGGGGGTCCGAGATGTGTGACAGTTTGTGACAGGGGGAGGGGGGAGTTAAAAATTGTCAAAAATAGCGTGACGTACTTTATCGATGGCCCCAAAGGGACATAGAAGAATCTGATAATTAAAATTTTGAAATTTTTAATAGTTGTAAATAAAAAGGTTAAAGAATTTAAAAAAAACATTTTAAAGATATTAATTTACCCAATATAGTCGAAAAATGAATGCTTAGTTCATTGAAATATATGCATGTAAAGGTCATTTTCAAATAAGCAATCAAAGACTTATTGAAATGGACGAAATTTTGTCAACCATTTTGATGTTCACCGGAAGTAAATTTTTGACGCACAATTCGGTGACGTTGTCCACTTGTTTCATCTGCACTCATTTATTTGCTTTCTTTACAAAAATATATTTTAAAAATACTATAAATATTCATAAAGCTAGTGTATTAAGCAACTAAATAAATAAAGGTAAAAGAAGGATTTTTAAAAACCACGTTTTCACAAGTGGACTATAAAGAATACAATAATTTAAAACTTCAAAGTTCAAGTACTTTAATTTAATATGACTAAAAACGTGGGGCGGGCGCTTATGAGGTTTAACATATGCGGTTCACTCATTCTCTCACTTATACATCTCTCTTTTGCCTTCTAAATTATAAATCTTTAATTTTTATACCAAACACCCGCCCCACGTTTTTAGTCATATTAAATTAAAGTACTTTAACTTAGAAGTTTTAAATTATTGTATTCTTTTTAGTCCACTTAAGAAAGCGTGGGTTTTAAAAATCCTTCTTTTACCTCTATTTATTTTACTCTATTTAGTCTATGGGTAAAATCATAGAGTATATATTACTTATATTGTTCATAAGAAAATTCATTAAATACAAATTGTCTACATGGTTTCAATATTTTATGGATTGTCAGGTCTAACCGCATGGAGGTGAGGCATTTTAGACCCAACACAAATAAACACTAACATATCTTATCTTATCTTATCTTATCTTATCTGTTTACAGACGCTCCTTCTATACAGAAGATTATTGCGTCCTACGCTTATCTATGGTTTGTGTTTAGTCCTGCATTTTTATTAGAGATTTAAATGTTGATAAAGTGTTGGTTTTCCTGGATTCTTCAGGCAACCCATTCCACGCCCGAATACCGGACGGGAAGAAGGAAAACTTGTATGTGTTTGTTCTTGCATACGGAATAAGAAAGGTGTTTTTATCCTTATGTCTATCTGAGGGTTGTATTAAGTTATCTTTGTGTTGTATTTCTAAATTAGAATTAATTGCTTTATGTATGATTACTACTTTGCTATTGGTTCTTCTATCCTCTAGTGTTTCAAGGTTTAATGATTTAACTAATGGTGTTATTCTTGTCAGTTTCGAATATTCTCCAGTAATGAATCTGGCAGCTCTTTTTTGAATTTGTTCTAGTTTATCAATGTTTTCTTTGGTGGATGGGTCCCATACAGAAGATGCATATTCTAGTACAGGTCTCACCAAAGTGAGGTAGCATTTTAGTTTTATATCTCTATTACATTTGTTAAAGTTCCTTTTTATAAAGCCTAAGGTTTTGTTTGATTTTTTTAATAACTTCATTGACATGGGGATTCCATGATAGTTTCTCATTTATTAAGACTCCTAAGTATTTTGCATCTTTAGTTTGGGTCAGTTCTTTTCCATGTATGTAATATTTTGAATTTATTTATTTCTTTTTCTTTGTTACTCTTAACAGTTGACACTTTTCTGGGTGGAAAGACATACTCCAGTTAGTTTCCCATTTTATCAATTCATCTAAGTCTTTTTGTAAAATTTTGCTATCTTGTTCTGATTTAATTGTTCTATAGATTATACAATCATCAGCAAATAACCTAACTTTTGTACCTGTTGAGATGTTGTTGGGTAAATCATTTATATAAATTAAAAAGAGTAAGGGACCTAGCACAGTTCCTTGTGGAACTCCTGAGTTAACCTTTATTGGTTATATGAACAAACACCAACGCTTATCAATTGAAAACACTACACTAATTCTTCTTAAGACTGCTTTCTTATTCAATTTTCTTCAATGATGTAACTCCCCTTTTAAAAATATTTTTTACCTCTATTTATTTTACCAAACACCTCAAAAGCGCCGCCCAACGTGAGGTCACGGGGTTAACTGAGTTGGCACGTGAACAAAAATAGCAGACGGATAAAACATAGGCTTATATATAGATAAACTAAAAAGTTCAATAATTTAATAATGGTACATTCGATCGATCTGAAATTTTGATACAATGCATTGTCATCCAAGATCTATCTGTGCAACATTTTGAGCTTTCTATGACCATCAGAAGTGGTTTAATTTTACTTTGGCAGATTTGAAAAATTAAGGAGAGACAAACCACCAACAAACAAACAATGCCACAGGAAAGAAAGTGAGTTAATAAAAACGTGGTAATAAATAAACAAAGGTAAAAACATGATTTTTAAAAACCACGTTTTTATAAGTGGACTAAAAAGAAGAAAATAATTTAAAACTTATAAGTTCAAGTACTTCGATTTAATATGACTAAAAACGTTGGGCGGGCGATTATGGGGTTTTACATATGCAGTTCACTCATTCTCTCACGTATAGATCTCTTTTTTGCCTTCTTAATTATAAATCTTTAATTTTTATACCAAACACCCGCTCCACGTTTTAGTCATATTAAATGAAAGTACTTGAACTTATTAGTTTTAACAACAAAACGATGAGGTTACGGGGTGAACTCGCCACGTGAAATTAAACTACGGCAGGCGGGTACTGATGCTTATATAAAGATAAACTAAGAAATGCATTAATTTAATTACGGTACATTCAATCGATCTGAAATTTTGAATTTTAAGCGCTCTAGGACCATCAAAAGTGGTTTAAATTTACGTTGGCAGATTTGAATAATTGTGGACAGGCAAACCACCAACAAACAAACAATGCCACAGGAAAGAAAGCGAGTTAATAAAAAAGCAACCCCGTAAAAACAAAGTTTTTTACTATAAATCCCTTATATATGAGACATAACTAAAAGTATTGATTATGTGCAAACGCATGACCATCGGTACGCCATCCGAGCGCGCATGCCACTCGACCACCGTTTACCGTGGTAAAGTAGCAAATATATTATATACATTTGTTGAAACCTTTGTGTTTATTTGTTCTGATGAACGTTTGCATGATGTATTTTCCATTAATAATAATTTCCATGTATTGTTTTATCACACAAATGGTTTTTGTATCATGTATTTTGTCATATTGAATATCTTATCTTATCTGTTTACAGACGCTCCTTCTATACAGAAGATTATTGCGTCCTACGCTTATCTATGGTTTGTGTTTAGTCCTGCATGTTGAAGACATTGAAAATGAAGTTTTATGTTATTGAAAAAAAATGAAATTAAGAGCAATTTAGGAGATGTACTAAGTTAATTTCAAAATCAGACGAAAGTTTGGGTTTTTATTTATCTATTTGTATTTAAACGGTCCGGTGAACAGCTCAATCCCATGTCTCCAATTAGTTGCTGCTAGAAAGCCCAATGCAAACAAATATTAAACATGTTCACACATAAAAAAAATGCTCGTAAAACTGATTTAAACAAATGTTTTTAATGTTATGTCCACGTTATGCTTTTACTAAAAAAATAACAGCAAATAAACCTGGGTTAAGCTTATAAGGCTAAGTTTAGATCAATTCAGTTTCACATTAAACTCGTGAGAAAAGACGTCCCACAATCCACACCACACCACCGTTTCCCTCTCGCAGTTACTCTCCTGTAGTCAGTTGTACAAGTGACATTTGTTTTAAATTTATTTTTATTTTTATTATTTTTGTTGTTGTAATTTGTAGCGTGTTGTTACAAATAATTACATAATTTTAAAACAAAAATGGTATTTTGAAGCCATGCTTAGTCAGTATAACATAATGCTAGATTTGTTTCAATGCTAGATCTAAGTACTATGAATGGAATAATATTCTTTAGTCTAGTTATTCTAGTTAATGCTTGCTACGCAACACAGATGAGTATATAGTATCAATGCTTGATAATTCTTACAGAGTAGCAATTATAATATCAATGCTTTCTAAGTAATACAGTGTGATAAAAATTGTGGTATCCTTACTTGTAAAGTATTACATAAATATTTTCTATATCATTCACGCTTGCTTAGTAATACAGAAATAAATTAAATAGTATCCATGCTTTTAACGTATTACATAATAAAATTCGTTAGTATCCTTACTCGCTAAGCACTGAAGTTTGATGTTCTGTAGTATCCGTGCATTCTAGGTACTTCAATATGATATTCTATAGTTTCAATACATTCTACAAGTATTATATAAAAATATTCCATACTACAAGATACCAAGGTATATGTGAGCAATGCCAGGTAATCGACGCTGTGGATTTGTCATTGGTGCTTTTCATTGTATCTGTTGCAAGAGAGGGGAAGTTACAAGAATAAACCATTAATAATGATATGATTACTGACAATAGTCTCAACTAATACATGTATAAAGTTAAACTAAAATATAAAATAAAACAAGAGCATATCTATGGCACTAGGAATAAGGAGGTGGATTATCCACTTAGCGTTACCTCTAACAGAGGCGTAATGAGGTTTTTGGCGCCCTTGGCTAATTTATTTTTGGCGCCCTTGATAAATTGACCAGTTTTAGCTTTGGGATTTTTTCATTTGTTAGAAAAAATAATTGAATTTCTCTTATTTTATTTATGACAATAATTACGTAGTCTGTCAGTGACAGTCATACAACGTGAATATAAAAAATGCATAATATTATTTACTAAACTAAACACATATTCTGTAGGCCTGAGACTAATTTCTTAAGGCCTTGGCTAGTACCTGGGCAATCTGCTCCATCTGCTGAGCAGTGCCATACAACATTGTCTTTACATGGGACTCTTCCGCCTCCCTCGCCTCTCCGGCTATATCTAGCGCGGGGCAAGACGTCAGCAAGTGTACGGCCGTCTCAGAGGCTTGGCTGCAATGGCGGCAGTTCGAGTCCCTGTTGTGGTCTAGCCTGTGAAAGTACGAGTTGGTTGGGCAGTGCTCTGTTCTCATCTGAGTCACTAAACTCTGGTGTTTGCGACTCAGGTTCCACCACTGGTCTGAGCGGCTTGGCCTGGGCATGTTAGCGAAAAAAAAACCCTGGCTGTCGTGTTGTCAGCCCACTCCTGGTACCACCTGTTCCTAAAGTTCCAATATTATTTACTAAATAATACTAAATAAATTGTTGCATAAAACGGGATATTGTAGCGTTAATAAGGAATACAGCAAAACTTGAAGTAACGTGTATTATGAATAAAAACAATAGTGTCAATGTGTCATACTCATTATCTCATACATAACGATAGAAACTCACAAAAGTAAATTTAAGTAACGCTCCGCCGACTATAGCTCAGCACTTCCGTGGCATTATTGGAGGTTATTGGTGGCATTATTGGAGGTTATTGGTGACATTATTGGAGGTTATTGGTGGCATTATTGGAGGTTATTGGTGACATTATTGGAGGTTATTGGTGGCATTATTGGAATTTGGGGCATTGGGGACTTAGAAATATTATTAGATTCGTGAAGGCTAGATACTTCATACTCTTGTTATAGCCTTAGGTCAAACCTTTAATCCTACATTATGATCACTCCGGTTGACTATTGAAATGCAAAAAATAATACTTCGCATAATAATAGAAATATGTCCAAAAAATTATTTTTTTAAAATACAATCAAAAGATGTTCACAAAAATGGCAGTACCTGGCATATTAGCTCATTCAGTTTAATTTTTTTTTAATGTAAATTTAAAAAATAAATAATTTTTCTATCAAACTTAAAATCTAATTTGTGTTTAAAGGTTTTTGTATTTTGATTTTTGTCTAAATATCAGCGTTGTTGATGTCTGAACAAAGATTTGGTACCTCTAATTCCATATTGCAACTTCTTGATGATCTCCAGCCCTTCTGCACTTTGGCTGCAATCTTCCATTATTTTCTGCAGACAGTTGAGCAGCGTCATGCGCGTCTGTCTGCAAAAATGGCACAACAGAACATGAAGTCATGAAGGCAATGTTTGGTCAAATCACTGTTGTACTCAAGAGACGCTATTATTTAAAATTTCAAGTTTCAGAACGAAGACTCGTATATTTTTCTTTTAATGCACATGACTTAATTGTGAAGTGCCCCATGGTTTTACCAGATATAATCACCAATGTCCCCTCATAGCTCTAAGGTTCGTTGCTGAGTGTGCAAAGTAAAAAGACAATGTGGTTTGTTTTTGCGATATTTTACCAATTTTGCTCCGCGATAATTATAAGTTGCTGCGTGGCATCGGTCAGATATCTGCGCAGCCGCGCAGCTTAAAGAGAACACTGATCTTCGCAGAAAAATACCTTTATGGTGCGTTTGGCATGTTACTTGCGCCGCGATGTTCTTATATAAATAAAAATACTTCTTTAAAATACATACTTACTTCCTATTGAATAGGTTGGGTCTATTAATGTATCTAATTCTTGCTTATGATTATAACCATGGGTGTATTCAGGGGGGGGCAAGGGGGGCACTTGCGCCCCCCCCCCACTTAATTTTAGAAAAATCTCATTAAGTTGTTACAGTAAAACTGAAAAAAATTTCCTGACAGTTTATTACATTGAAGACAGCATTCATATATCAAACATAAAAAAAGAATTATATCTGCAAATAAAACTGATTACATTATTGTAATTTTTAAAATAATGGTTTCAGTGTCGAACAGTTACTATACTAATAAAATAGAGTATAAAATTATAAATTACACTGATACAGCGATAATATTGTAATTTTAAACTATTTATTATCGAACAAAAATTGTCTTGATATTTGTCCAAATCGATTGATAACATTTTCTTTAAACTTTTCCTTGTTTTCAGATATTCTTTTTCTGTGGATACTCATCATACAAAGACCATGATAAACGATCATCACCAGTTGTTGAGCGTAGCCACGTTTTTACTCGTCTTAGAATGCTAGATCAGGGGTGGCCAGACCTGTCGTTACTAAGAGCCATTTTAAAAACAAAAAAATTTCTCGAGAGCCGCAGTGAAGCCTTATGGGTCGCGACCAATGTTCCCTTTAACTTTAAGCTGCGCGACCGCGCAGATATCTAATCGACACCACACAGCATTTCAGAATTACTGCGCAGCAAATTTTGTAAAATATTGCTAAAAATGGATTCTGTGCAACTTTGCACGCGAGTTTTTTTGTTTTTTTTTACTTTGCACACGAACCGGTGAACCTTAGATGGAACATTGGTCACGACCCCATTGGCAATAAAAAAAAATCCCTTTGCGATTTATTTTGTAAAATTATTTTTATTGTCATTTAAAGTCGCAGACGTTTGGAATTATTGGGATCTAATATTGAACTAGCTTCCTCGATATGCTTCTTAATAAAGTCCCTATCAGAATAAGGTCGTTTAGCATGAGCTATATTCAAAGCGATGGCATAATTTGCATCAGTTGAAGTGATATCTTCTTTGCAAATAGAAGAAAGTTGTGGTTACTGCTGACACATTCCAGACTTCAACTCAGCAAGCTTGACTTTTTAAAATTCAGATTTCAGGGGAATGAGTAGATACCGCGATGCAAACTCTCCATGATTTTTTCATAGCTTCACCTAAAACTGCTAGCTTTGTAATTTGCTAGCGGTCTCAGTCAGATACGGCAAATTGGCTAACAGTCTTTACCAATAAATGCAAAGTCCTCTTCCCAATCTGGTGGAATACATCTATTTTCTTCTTTATATTTTCGTTTCCTGCACATTTTTGCCATATGTGATTAAAAATTTTCTGTAATAAGTTACTAACTTCAAAAGGACTAACAGTAATGCTAAATACTTCGAAATGCGGATTTTTAACGGAACCTGTCCTGAAATTTTTAGGTAACATCACCAACTAGTCAGAAACCGATCGCTCCTTTCAACTTTTAAAATGTAAATTAAGGCAACATTATTTTCAACGCATTGTTTTGGTCAAGTTTAAAAATAAATATAATTTATTATTGATATATATTTCTAACAAAATGTTTAAATTTCGTTAACTTTTCGGGAGTCGCAAGATGAATACAGAAAAGCCGCATGCGGCTCGCGAGCCGCAATGTGGCCACCGTTGTGATAGATGATCTCTCGATTGTGCATGTTCTTACTAGAAGAGCCAATGCTGTCAAAAAAGCCATCTTAATCGTGGGGAAAAAAATTGGTTTAATCTAAAACAGTGTTGTCCAACCGAAAATCGTTCACGGCACACTAAATTGGTAAAAAATTTGCGCCGCACACCTAACAAAAAAACAAGAAATCAGTGTTTATTTAAAAGATGTTTCATAATTAATGAGATACTTGAGCGTTTTCTTTGGAGCAGATGAGCTCAAAACGCGGCCCATTGCTGGATAAGCAAACTCTCATTTCGCTGTCTATCATCTGCAGCAGTATGCGAGCAATTGCGCCTTTCCGCTGATGTCAGTACTTTCATCGATTTGCATTGCCCAGAGCTTTTGGATGTCGTCGGCTTCCGCAAAATGCTCTTTAATTTGATTGTCCAAATCTGTCGAAATGTCAGCAATCCGACGTCCCATCGTCTGGTGAGACAGTGGAATCTTATTTATTTTTTCCACAGCATCGGGTCCCAACTCCAAAATCTCAACTGCGATTCGTAAAGACGGCAATATTATTGTCTCAGCGTCCAAATGAGATTTCTTTTGTTTGACCAAAAGATTCGCAATTTTATAGCTTGCTAACTGAGCTTTGACAGGAATTGGGGAAAATCTCTTCATTATTTTTGACTGCTGCTCTAAGTTGGACCGAATGGATGCGAAATAACTTTTCGGCTTGTCTTGCAATCCTGGATGATTTGAGTTCAGATGCCGCTTCAGTTTACTGGGGTTCATGGACTCGTTGGACAATGCCATGTTACAATTAAGACAAAACGGAAGAGAAGGATCATTTGCACATTGTATGAAACCATACTCAAGATATTCCTCGTGATATTTCCGTTTCGTAACATTCTTCTTGGATTTCGCAGCTCTCTCTCCATTTTGATTCTCGCTGGAATCCTTCTGGCTTCTCTTAAAAAAAGTATCCATAGCCGTCTGTAATTAAAAGTTTTTTAAAAAGCGAACAGCAGGAAAGGGTTTTTATTTACTTACAACAGATATTTATTCCAAATGGAGGAGAGAAATTGTGTAGCTTTCAAGAGATTCTCACAACCAGAACAATACAAACATGAAACGTTTTTATTCAATTCTTTTTCGGTTAAGGATATTTTTTTTCAATACTTGAAGGTTCGAAAAGCCATGCAATTTATGGTATTTTTGAAATCTTTCGCGGCACACTAAAATTTTCTCGCGGCACACTAGTGTGCCGCGGCACACCTGTTGGACAACACTGATCTAAAACCTCACATATAGTCATTGTTTTTTCCCTTTTACTAGTTCTACATTTCCATATATCAAACCAGGTTTCCCTCTCCTCGATTTAATTGTCAAATACGTAATATTCAGCTTGATCCTTAAATGCGAGTCTTTCTAGTTTTGTCATCAAAAAGGGATGCAAAACTAAATGAGAAAATGCTGGTTTATTTTCTACACAAAAACGAGTTTCCAGCGATGATATAATAGAATCAAGGTAAGGCATAAAAACAGTTATTCTAATTCCTCAGACAAAACAACTTTTGGATTTTCCCTGTTCATATGTCTTCCAGCTTGCCGTGGAGGTTGAATGTCGACACCAATGTCATCTGCAACACCTTTTGTAACTCTAAAAATTTCCTTATACCTCTCATCAAAATTCTGTCGATCAACAGCTAATGTAGTCAACAATACATCAATGTATTTTTGTACTGCCAGTCAATCTTAATATGAAGCAATAACTGCAATTTTTGGGTCACAGCTTCTAGCTTTGATGAATATTTTTGTATAATAACTAAACAAACAAAAAATGTAAGAGTTCTTACAAAATAAAGTATCTGATGTGCAACGTGCTTGCTTTTTCCAGATTATGCTAAAAATAATCCGCAAGCTTTTATATTTATGTGTCCATCTAGTTTCACATAGCAAAAGAACATTTGGAATAAGTTTTCTTCGTTGATTACTTTCTCGAAAAAAACTCTAATTGACTTAATTGTTCCTTTTGTGTTTCGTACAGCATTCACATGATTTAAATCGTTCACGACAAGATTTCGTTTATGTGAACTGCAATGTACAAATGCTTCTTTTGGGTATTTTTTCGAATTATTGGTTGGACATCTCCTTCTTTACCTGCCATTGTAGAGCATCCGTCGTATCCTTGACCAACAAACTTTGTCATATCTAATCCAAATTCTAATGAATTTTTAATGATGGTGTTGGCTAAACCTTCAGCTGTTCTATCGACAATAGGAATATATACCAGGAATTCTTCTGTGACCATCATTTTCCCATTTTTTTCTTTGACAAATCTAACACCAAGTGACATCTGCTCAATGCCTGAAATGTCATTTGTTTCGTCGGCAAGTATAGAAGATGCAACTGAATTATTTGCTTCACGAACAATGTCCTCACGCAAGAGACACCCACAAATTTCGCTTATAGTGTTTTGAGTAGTTGTCGAGATATACTTAGCACTACAAGAACCAACTGACAAATGATTACCAAGAAATTCATCTCCACATTCAACACGAAACTCTAACAGGTCATAAAAATTACCAGAATTTGATTCTTTTCCACGAATTGCTAAATCATGTATGCCCGAAAATAGGATTGTAGAAATGTTGGGACCCAGTTGATTGCGATTTTCTTCTAAATTTGTCTTCTAAATGACGAGTTCAACTGCTCATCTATAATAGAAACTGCTATGGCTTCCAATAATGCAACAAAATTGCTTGCATCTCCATGAGAGCCTTTGTGCCATGTGCTTTGCATGTGGCTACGTGCATCTTCGTTCAAATCTTTATATTTTGTGCATGGTTTGATGACAAATGCCCCGTGAACTCCTCGAATGACTTTTTGCGGAAACAACACGCAATATTTGCAAAAGGCACCTTTTAACATTTGCGAGTATACAAGCCACGGTGAATAGTCTGATAACCATGCATATACAAAAACTATGTTTACATCACTGTCAGCTCTAAAGTCATACTTTTTATCAAGGGTTCAACAATCACGAATCAGTTGCAATTTCAACTCATTTGAAAGGTCGTATTTCAAGACATACCTTCCAAGATCTAATTTAGGAAATGAAGAAGTGAAAGCGACAATCAAATTAGAAAGAGTTGCTTCAGTTGTGTCTGACTGGCTGTTGAACTTGTACAGTTGTCCTCAATGCCAATGATAAGTCAGATCTTGCAGACGTCCCAAAATCTTCTAATAACGGCGTTTCGGAATCCCGCGATTGCTCTACTTTTCGTGGGTTTTTTTAAGCCTGCAAAAACATTTCTGATATCCATCTTTTTTATATTAATTTTATTTTTGAATGTCTGAATTAATTTAGCATAAATTTTAAAATTCACTCAGTGGCAGACGATTGTAAACAAACAAGAGTTGCCAGATCAAAAATAAACTGAATGCCAAAAACATTTTCGAAGGTCAAATAAAGTTAAAGAAGGCCAAATTAACACATACACAAATTAAAATCGGAACCTGCTTGTGCTTGTTGCCAAAATGTTTGAATTTTCAAATGCATTTATTTATGCCAATATAAATAATTAATGTTAACTTGAATTTAATTGAAAAATGAACCTGTATGGCATTGTCATTAAAAAAGTGTTTTTGTGCACTTGGAAAAATTCCTAGCGACGCCCATGATTATAACTCATTATTGAGTAGAGTTTAACTTTTAACTAGATTCTAACGTGTTATTGTGACTTACTCTCCGGTACAGTTGTCCATAACTACTGAATCTATTTGTAATTATTACTTGGATCTGGGTATTCTTATTATTATTTGTTGTTTTTTAGGGGGGAAGGGGGGGGGCAATTTATTTACCAGATCCAGATATAAAAAGTTAATTTCTTTCTAGTTCTAATAAACTCCTGGATCTTTTATTTTAGCATATCATATATTACTGAAGCTATTTCTATGCACAAGATTATTTTGGCCTTCGCTTATCCGTGATCTATGTCGAGTCTTGTATTTTATTAGAGTTTGAATGTTGCTACAGGGGGTCCTCGGGTTACGACATTAATTCGTTCTTAAGAAACGTCGTAATACCCAAATTTCAGTGTAAGTGTAAGCCGGATCATTAAATCAGTACTGTAAAGTACTGTACGTACAGTGCTATAAAAATGTAACAGGTAATGGACATACAAAAAAAGTATTTTAAATATTTAAAAATCGTAAAACAAGTTTTTGACTATAAATCCTTTATGTACGAGAAGTAACTAAAAGAATTTTCATTGTAATACGCAGCGCAAGACCATCCAAAAATACAAAATTGCAGTTGTGTCGTAAAACATGTTTAATATAATGCGCACCTATCAGGAATATGTTTATAAAAAGTGTTGTCAATAAAATACGCACCTTATTGCGCGACAGAAAGGTTGTTCAATATAATACGCACCGCGACGCTCTATCTCAAAAAATTGCATGTTACATAGGAATAAATAAAATAATCTAAAAAATCAATAATTTAATTACGGTACATGCGATCGATCCGAAATTTTGATACATTGTTTTTATTATCGGTACCAAACTGCCTGCAAAATTTCAGCTCACTAGCTTACGAGCAAGTGGGATAAAAATCGATCAAAAGTTTTGGCGACACCACGAATTAATATAAAGGATTTAAAAAGAAAACAATTTCTTTCCACATGAATGAAAGTAATTACGTATCTTTAATTTAAAAAAAAATTTAAGAGAGAGATCAATTCCTTACCACTTGAATTAATGTTAATATTAACATGTAAAAAAAAAGAGACGGAATGACGCGTAACATTATTGTTTTTATTTTTTGGGAGCGCTTTCGCAACCACGAAACAGCGTAAGTCAGGACCGGCGTAATCCGAGTACTCAATGTACTGTGTTGGTTTTCCTAGTATGTTCAGACAACCCATTCCCGAATTCCGGAGGGAAGAATGAGAATTTATGTTTTTAGTGTATACAGAATAAGAAAAGTGTCCTTATACGTATATCTATCAGTTGGTTATAATAGTTTATATGTGTGTGTTGTATTTCAAAGTTATAATAATTACTTTATGTATTAATACTATAATTTTATGTTTGTTCTTCTATCCTCCAGTGTTTCTATATTTTGTAATTTAATTAGGTATTTTTTATTTATTTTTGTTTTAAAAAAAATTTAAAAAAAATATTCTCCAATATTGAGTCTTGCAGTTCTTAATTCGTTCTAGTTTATCTGCTATCTTAGGTCTTAGGTGGATGGGTCCCATATCGAAAATGCATATTCTATAATTAGGTCTGATTAATGTAAAATGGCATTTTAGTTTTTTTATTCTCATTGCAAAAGTTTCTTTTTATAAAGGCTAAAGTTTTGTTGGATTTTTGAATTATTTTATTAATATGGGAATTCCGTGATAACGTTTCCTTAAGTATAACTCCTAAGTACTTTGTTTCATTAGTTTGTATTAGACGTTAGTTTTAATAACTTTTTTTCTATCTAATTATAGGAAATGTTTGATTGTATTCATACTAAAATATTGGATCTAGCTGAAAGAATATCTGGAGGCTACTTTTAACTATTTTCATGTTCGATATGTAACATATGGTCCACAATATGATCCACAATATGGTCCACAATATGGTCCAAAATATGGTCCACAATATGGTCCACAATATGGTCCACAATATGGTCCACAATATGGTCCACAATATGGTCCACAATATGGTCCACAATATGGTCCACAATATGGTCCACAATATGGTCCACAATATGGTCCACAATATGGTCCACAATATGGTCCACAATATGGTCCACAATATGGTCCACAATATGGTCCACAATATGGTCCACAATATGGTCCACAATATGGTCCACAATATGGTCCACAATATGGTATATACCGATACAGAGATTGATGTTTAAATATGGCTCGGCCTCTACATTAGTTGACTTACTTTGTTTCATTCCTCGGCCTCTACATTAGTTGACTTACTTTGTTTCATGGCTCGGCCTCTACATTAGTAGACTTACTTGGTTTCATGGCTCGGCCTCTACTTTAGTTGAGTTACTTTGTTTCATGGCTCGGCCTCTACATGAGTTGACTTACTTTGTTTCATGGCTCGGCCTCTACATTAGTTGACTTACTTTGTTTCATGGCTCGGCCTCTACATTAGTTGACTTACTTTGTTTCATGGCTCGGCCTCTACATTAGTTAACTTACTTTGTTTCATGACTCGGCCTCTACATTAGTTGACTTACTTTGTTTCATGGCTTGACCTCTACATTAGTTGACTTACTTTGTTTCATGGCTCGGCCTCTACATTAGTTGACTTACTTTGTTTCATGGCTCGGCCTCTACATTAGTTGACTTACTTTGTTTCATGGCTCGGCCTCTGCATTAGTTGACTTACTTTGTTTCATTCCTCGGCCTCTGCATAAGTTGACTTACTTTGTTTCATGGCTCGGCCTCTACATAAGTTGACTTACTTTCTTTCATGGCTCGGCCTCTACATTAGTTGACTTACTTTGTTTCATGGCTCGGCCTCTACATTAGTTGACTTACTTTGTTTCATGGCTCGGCCTTTACATTAGTTAACTTACTTTGTTTCATGGCTCAGCCTCTACATAAGTTGACTTACTTTCTTTCATGGCTCGGCCTCTACATTAGTTGACTTACTTTGTTTCATGGCTCGGCCTCTACATTAGTTGACTTACTTTGTTTCATGGCTCGGCCTCTACATTAGTTGACTTACTTTGTTTCAAGGCTCAGCCTCTACATTAGTTGACTTACTTTGTTTAATGGCTCGACCTCTACTTTAGTTGACTTACTTTGTTTCATGGCTCGGCCTCTACATTAGTTGACTTACTTTGTTTCATGGCTCGGCCTCTACATTAGTTGACTTACTTTGTTTCATGACTCGGCCTCTACATTAGTTGACTTACTTTGTTTCATGGCTTGACCTCTACATTAGTTGACTTACTTTGTTTCATGGCTCGGCCTCTACATTAGTTGACTTACTTTGTTTCATGGCTCGGCCTCTACATTAGTTGACTTACTTTGTTTCATGGCTCGGCCTCTGCATTAGTTGACTTACTTTGTTTCATTCCTCGGCCTCTGCATAAGTTGACTTACTTTGTTTCATGGCTCGGCCTCTACATTAGTTGACTTACTTTGTTTCATGGCTCGGCCTTTACATTAGTTAACTTACTTTGTTTCATGGCTCAGCCTCTACATAAGTTGACTTACTTTCTTTCATGGCTCGGCCTCTACATTAGTTGACTTACTTTGTTTCATGGCTCGGCCTCTACATTAGTTGACTTACTTTGTTTCATGGCTCGGCCTCTACATTAGTTGACTTACTTTGTTTCAAGGCTCAGCCTCTACATTAGTTGACTTACTTTGTTTCATGGCTCGGCCTCTACTTTAGTTGACTTACTTTGTTTCATGGCTCGGCCTCTACATTAGTTGACTTACTTTGTTTCATGGCTCGGCCTCTACATTAGTTGACTTACTTTGTTTCATGGCTCGACCTCTACATTAGTTGACTTACTTTGTTTCATGGCTCGGCCTCTACATTAGTTGACTTACTTTGTTTCATGGCTCGGCCTCTACATTAGTTGACTTACTTTGTTTCATGGCTCGGCCTCTACATTAGTTGACTTACTTTGTTTCATGGCTCGGCCTCTACATTAGTTGACTTACTTTGTTTCATGGCTCGGCGTCTACATTAGTTGACTTACTTTGTTTCATGGCTCGGCGTCTACATTAGTTGACTTACTTTGTTTCATGGCACGGCCTTTACATTAGTTAACTTACTTTGTTTCATGGCTTGACCTCTACATTAGTTGACTTACTTTGTTTCATGGCTCGGCCTCTACATTAGTTGACTTACTTTGTTTCATGGCTCGGTCTCTACATTAGTTGACTTACTTTGTTTCATGGCTCGGCCTCTGCATTAGTTGACTTACTTTGTTTCATTCCTCGGCCTCTGCATAAGTTGACTTACTTTGTTTCATGGCTCGGCCTCTACATTAGTTGACTTACTTTGTTTCATGGCTCGGCCTTTACATTAGTTAACTTACTTTGTTTCATGGCTCGGCCTCTACATTAGTTGACTTACTTTGTTTCATGGCTCGGCCTCTACATTAGTTGACTTACTTTGTTTCAAGGCTCAGCCTCTACATTAGTTGACTTACTTTGTTTAATGGCTCGGCCTCTACTTTAGTTGACTTACTTTGTTTCATGGCTCGGCCTCTACATTAGTTGACTTACTTTGTTTCATGGCTCGGCCTCTACATTAGTTGACTTACTTTGTTTCATGACTCGGCCTCTACATTAGTTGACTTACTTTGTTTCATGGCTTGACCTCTACATTAGTTGACTTACTTTGTTTCATGGCTCGGCCTCTACATTAGTTGACTTACTTTGTTTCATGGCTCGGCCTCTACATTAGTTGACTTACTTTGTTTCATGGCTCGGCCTCTGCATTAGTTGACTTACTTTGTTTCATTCCTCGGCCTCTGCATAAGTTGACTTACTTTGTTTCATGGCTCGGCCTCTACATTAGTTGACTTACTTTGTTTCATGGCTCGGCCTTTACATTAGTTAACTTACTTTGTTTCATGGCTCAGCCTCTACATAAGTTGACTTACTTTCTTTCATGGCTCGGCCTCTACATTAGTTGACTTACTTTGTTTCATGGCTCGGCCTCTACATTAGTTGACTTACTTTGTTTCATGGCTCGGCCTCTACATTAGTTGACTTACTTTGTTTCAAGGCTCAGCCTCTACATTAGTTGACTTACTTTGTTTCATGGCTCGGCCTCTACTTTAGTTGACTTACTTTGTTTCATGGCTCGGCCTCTACTTTAGTTGACTTACTTTGTTTCATGGCTCGGCCTCTACATTAGTTGACTTACTTTGTTTCATGGCTCGACCTCTACATTAGTTGACTTACTTTGTTTCATGGCTCGGCCTCTACATTAGTTGACTTACTTTGTTTCATGGCTCGGCCTCTACATTAGTTGACTTACTTTGTTTCATGGCTCGGCCTCTACATTAGTTGACTTACTTTGTTTCATGGCTCGGCGTCTACATTAGTTGACTTACTTTGTTTCATGGCTCGGCGTCTACATTAGTTGACTTACTTTGTTTCATGACACGGCCTTTACATTAGTTAACTTACTTTGTTTCATGGCTCAGCCTCTACATAAGTTGACTTACTTTGTTTCATTGCTCGGCCTCTACATTAGTTGACTTACTTTGTTTCATGGCTCGGCCTCTACATTAGTTGACTTACTTTGTTTCATGGCTCGGCCTCTACATTAGTTGACTTACTTTATTTCATGGCTTGGCCTCTGCATTAGTTGACTTACTTTGTTTCATTCCTCGGCCTCTGCATTAGTTGACTTACTTTGTTTCATGGCTCGGCCTCTACATAAGTTGACTTACTTTGTTTCATGGCTCGGCCTCTACATTAGTTGACTTACTTTGTTTCACGGCTCGGCCTCTGCATTAGTTGACTTACTTTGTTTCATGGCTCGGCCTCTACATTAGTTGACTTACTTTGTTTCATGGCTCGGCCTCTACATTAGTTGACTTACTTTGTTTCATTGCTCGACCTCTACATTAGTTGACTTACTTTGTTTCATGGCTCGGCCTCTACATTAGTTGACTTACTTTGTTTCATGGCTCGGCCTCTACATTAGTTGACTTACTTTGTTTCATGGCTCGGCCTTTACATTAGTTAACTTACTTTGTTTCATGGCTCAGCCTCTACATAAGTTGACTTACTTTGTTTCATTGCTCGGCGTCTACATTAGTTGACTTACTTTGTTTCATGGCTCGGCCTCTACATTAGTTGACTTACTTTATTTCATGGCTCGGCCTCTGCATTAGTTGACTTACTTTGTTTCATGGCTCGGCCTCTGCATTAGTTGACTTACTTTGTTTTATGGCTCGGCCTCTACATTAGTTGACTTACTTTGTTTCATGGCTCGGCTCTACATTAGTTGACCTACTTTGTTTCATGGCTCGGCCTCTGCATTAGTTGACTTACTTTGTTTCATGGCTCGGCCTCTACATTAGTTGACTTACTTTGTTTCATGGCTCGGCTTTTACATTAGTTGACTTACTTTGTTTCATGGCTCGGCCTCTACATTAGTTGACTTACTTTGTTTCATGGCTCGGCCTCTACATTAGTTGACTTACTTTGTTTCAGCAGCGTAGTCAAACGCACTCCGACAAAAAAATATTTTGACTATGCAAATTGAAGGCAAAAAATCTGCGCTATGGTGGTGGTAGTTGGTAGCTCGTCCATTCTCTGAAAGGAGTAGTGAAATTCTGAACGACTTATTTATTACTCAAACTCACAGTAAGCACACACACACACACACACTCAAACACACAAAAATACACACACACATACACGTACACTTAGGCACACACACGATGATTAAAGTTTTGCGAAGTTGGTTAGTTGGAAGTTAGAGTGGCGTGTAGACGGCACGCATGTCTTAAAGGAACTATAAATAAAATGACTCCCAGTTAAGTGTATAACAGAATATAGTCAACGCCAACTTACGTATCACAAGCACCTGTCCGAGAAGACTGCAGAGGTAAAAGTGGTTTAATGTCCAAACGCAACCTGCCATTAGGCAGTCGGAAGCTGTTGAAGGAATGAGTTCGAGTCTGTTAAAATATCAGCAAATCTAAATATAAATTGCAACGTCATTAGAGATCTCTATGAACATGAGCATTTGTGGTAAAGCAAACACGAATGCCAGACAACTCTTGCCTTCAAACAGCAAATGTCATTTACAAGCTCTGTCAATATTTCTAGTGGCCTTTCAATATAATTAATATATTCCCCATTTAAATTATTATCTTCCCTTCAACAGTTTGGTCTGTTTTCCCTATTCAATGCTAGAAAAATCTTAAATTTAAATACTTACACTTGAAGATTTTTATTTTTTAAGTCGCAAAAAAACAAACAAAAGTATTTGTGTCCATTCATTATAACATCGCATTTAGTAGATTTTCCGATGTTCAACGAATTCTGCATGCGCGTCATGTGCAATCTAAATGTGGACACACATCAAGTGTTGACAGCATGCTAGAAAAGCTGGGCTGGCAACCACTGGAAAAAACAGCGACAATTCAGAATGAATAATGGATTAGTTCTATGCTTCGCGGGGCTGGATTTAGACTTGATGGGACCCTAAGCTATTTGAGATATGGGGGCCCCATTTGAAGTCCAGATATTCTGTCAGTGCCAAAATATGAAGAAAAAATACTAAGAGGGCCCCAAAGAAGGTGGGGGCCCTAAGCTATAGAAGGCGGGGCCCTAAGCTATAGAAGGCGGGGGCCCTAAGCTATAGAAGGCGGGGCCCTAAGCTATAGAAGGTGGGAGCCCTAAGCTATAGCAAGTTTACCAAATAGGTACATCCGGCACTGATGCTGAGGTTTAAATCGAAAACTCATCCCTCTCTTGCAGTGGCTTAACAACGGCTTGGCATTGTGGCAGTTGCCAAGGGCACCGGCCTGCGCAAGTTCAAAAGGGCGCCGCTAAATCTCTAATTTTTAAATTTTTATTTAAATAAAGGGCGCCAAAAAGGAATTAGCCAAGAGCCTCAAAATCACAGTCACGCCTATGCTCTCTAGCCAAGACAAAGGCGGGACCTTGGATATGCCATTCAGGCTGATAAGTATAATTCAGCAGATTCTCGTTACTGCCAAGGACTCATAGTAATAGTGACTGGAACAATCTTCAAAAGGAATCGGATGAGGCGACAAAAATCGACGCATTTGTGTCAATTGCCCCCTATTCCCAAACCTCCCGCACATGATACCCTGATGAGCACTCTTACAAAGTATTGACTTCACGGAGCTATGTACGGAACCTCAACATTCATTGGAGCAATAGCGATCGGAATATTTATCGTGTTCCCGTCATAAAAAAGAAAAATAATAATCTTGTGATATTACATATATTACTCTGAAGATTAGGAAAATGCCATCGTGGATTAGTTTTGTAAATAATGAACACGTGTAGACCGTAGTCTTATGTGGCCAAGGAACGAGGTATAACTTATCGTATAACCCCAAATCTACGAGCTCCGTCACTCTTGTTCTTCAGGTGTCATATCGCCTTTTTCAATGGAGTGTCAACTAAAAACACAACCTCCTCTTCTATTTCTTAAGGCCCATTATCAATCCTCTGTTCATTACTGGCCCCTACAATTTGAACGTCTTAGAATAGTATGACTTTTTAAAAAGGATATATCCACTTTACTTACCAATTTATTCATTTTAAATTTGTTTAAACCTCAAAATTAATTTGACTTTGATCGGGATTTCCCCCAATCGCAAGCACCACAGCGCACCCAGCATCAGGTTTTCCGAGTGTCAAATTGATGTTTTGATCAATAATGAAACCTAATAAAAATAACAAACATTTCACGTTGTAACAAAAAGCCTTTTAAAAAGGAGTCACTATAATATATGTGCCATTTGATTAAGCTTTAAAAAAAGACTTCGCATAAATTAAAATCCAAGTAACCAACACGCAGTGCTTTGAGCATCAGGGAAATACCGTGTAAACAAAACTGAACTAGTCGGATTCTGACTCAACAAGTGTTTCCAATCTGAATCTGAGATTGAGATGTCTAGGGTTGGAATTCCTGAAAATGGAAGGACGTGTTATGTTACTCTTTCCTGGTGAGTTTCAACAGTCGGAACTTATCTCTTGCAGTCATGATAATAAGAAGTTATTATAGATGTGTAACAACATAGCAGGAAAATCAACACACTATCAACATTTAAATCTATAATTAAAATGATAGACGAGGCATAAACCATGTATAAGCGTTGCACGCGATAATCTTTTGTATAAAAGAATGTAATGTATACCGCTAAGCTAAACGCGAGTTGGATAGTGACTTGTCTTGATAGAAATGAAGAAGTCGAATAAACTTTAAACGAATTTACTACTTTTACAAAGACGTTCTCTCACGACAGAACTTATGGTTGTTGGTGAAAATAATAAATTTGCTGGTCAGTTCAGAACTGAATTCCGATTCTCCTATCCATTGATTGAAAACGGCTTATAAAAGATTTTTTTTTCTTTCCTTTTTTAAATCATGTTGTTTTTTTTTAATTTACAAATCTGTCATGATTTGTTGTTTTCAAATTTAAAAAATTCTTACGCTGCTTTAATATTATAGGGCTGTTAACGGTTAATTTAAATTTAATCGTTAACTTTTGACAAATTAACGATTAATTAATCGTTAATTTTGATTAAAGCTAAAAATTAAAATTTATGATGTCATAAGTAACACTTATTTAACGTTCTTGTTGAAAATCTAAATAACACAATGGAATGTCTCATTTATATGTCAACTTTTAACCAACTACGCAAAAAGGCAAGTGTGTTGACATTATTTGGTTCAAGTGATGAGCGTGTGTAATTGACAATATAACCAGCCGATCTAAACAATCATTCACATGGAACTGAGGTAACTGGTATGCACAAAACGTTCTTGGCAAGGAATGACATTATTGGATTTCGGTGTTCATTAAGTTTCCACCATTGTAGAGGGTTAATGGATTCAGGAACTTTCATCTCCATTTTGTAACGCAGTATCAGTCATTCATCACAAGAGCTGTCGTCATTTTCTGTCTTTGAGTTAGACTCCATTACTGCTTTTAGCGTAATAAGCTTTTCATTTGGTTTGAAAAGTAGACGAAGTGTTGAACCATGGTAGACAAATGCTCTGTCCCAATAAAATATACGCGTCAGTCAATAGTTTAAAACCAAAATGTTCGTGTAATCTTCAGGAAACTTATTATTCATCGGCCGCTAACTTTTGGACTTCTAATAATCTATAATTGATGGGTCGATTAATCGTTAAAAAATATTTTCATCGTTAACATTTTTAACGATTAATCGAGAAATTAATCGTTAATTCCGCAGCCCTATAATATTAATTATTTGTCAAGTTCTAATAGTTGTTTCCATTGGGTCTGAGCTGGCCAAACGACAAGAAGGTTACGTGAAGCCCGACTACTTGTACTGCAGGTACAGACTGGAGTACTGTGAGAAAGATTACCACAAACAGACCAAATCAAGGTAAAGGACATCGGATTAGACACTCATCAAAAAGATATCCTCCTCCTACTCATACAAAAGTAATAACATTTAACTGTGCATTTCAATTTTGTTCTTATCTTATCTTATCTGTTTACAGACGCTCCTTCTATACAGAAGATTATTGCGTCCTACGCTTATCTATGGTTTGTGTTTAGTCCTGCATTTTTATTAGAGATTTAAATGTTGATAAAGTGTTGGTTTTCCTGGATTCTTCAGGCAACCCATTCCACGCCCGAATTCCGGACGGGAAGAAGGAAAACTTGTATGTGTTTGTTCTTGCATACGGAATAAGAAAGGTGTTTTTATCCTTATGTCTATCTGAGGGTTGTATTAAGTTATCTTTGTGTTGTATTTCTAAATTAGAATTAATTGCTTTATGTATGATTACTACTTTGCTATTGGTTCTTCTATCCTCTAGTGTTTCAAGGTTTAATGATTTAACTAATGGTGTTACTATTGTCAGTTTCGAATATTCTCCAGTAATGAATCTGGCAGCTCTTTTTTGAATTTTTTCTAGTTTATCAATGTTTTCTTTGGTGGATGGGTCCCATACAGAAGATGCATATTCTAGTGCAGGTCTCACCAAAGTGAGGTAGCATTTTAGTTTTATATCTCTATTACATTTGTTAAAGTTCCTTTTTATAAAGCCTAAGGTTTTGTTTGATTTTTTAATAACTTCATTGACATGGGGATTCCATGATAGTTTCTCATTTATTAAGACTCCTTAGTATTTTGCATCTTTAGTTTGGGTCAGTTCTTTTCCATGAATGTAATATTTTGAATTTATTTGTTTCTTTTTCTTTGTTACTCTTAACAGTTGACACTTTTCTGGATGGAAAGACATACTCCAGTTAGTTTCCCATTTTATCAATTCATCTAAGTCTTTTTGTAAAATTTTGCTATCTTGTTCTGATTTAATTGTTCTATAGATTATACAATCATCAGCAAATAGCCTAACTTTTGTACCTGTTGAGATGTTGTTGGGTAAATCATTTATATAAATTAAAAAGAGTAAGGGACCTAGCACAGTTCCTTGTGGAACTCCTGAGTTAACCTTTATTGGTGCAGATTTAGATCCATTAATTATTACAGTTTGCTCCCTGCCCAAAAGGAAGTCTTGGATCCAGTGATGTAAGGAACCTGAGATTCCAAAGTAGTTAAGTTTTTTAAGTAAACTAAGGTGGTGAACTTTGTCAAATGCTTTTGAGAAGTCTAGTAATATTGTATCTATTTGATCATTTTTGTCCAAGCCTTTTGATAGTTCATCTATTAAGCCTATTAATTGTGTTTCACATGATCTGTTTTTTCTAAAGCCGTGTTGATGTGGGCATAGGGCATTATATTTGTCAAGGTGGTTAACTATTCTACTATATATTATGTGTTCTAGTAATTTACAGGTGATACTAGTAAGTGATACAGGCCTGTAATTACCAGGGTCTGATTTATCCCCTTTCTTAAAGAGTGGACTTACATTAGCTAATTTCCAATCCTGGGGCACTTTACCCTGGTTTAGAGAGGCTTGAAAGAGAACTACAAGGATTGGGGACAGTTCATTGCTTAGTTCTTTTAATAATCTTGCAGGCAAATCATCTGGGCCAGTATCTTTGTTTATTTTTAAGTTTTTTAGGAGTGAATGTATACCTATCTCATCTACAGTTATGTTACCTATTTCCTCCATTTTATTTAAATTTATTAAAACTTCCTTGTCGCCTGAGGCAGAAAAAGATGATGCAAAATATGTGTTAAGGATATTAGCTTTAGTTTCATTATCATTATAGGTTTTATTATTTGAGCCTTTTAGTGTGGCTATTCCTGAAGGTTCCAAACTCACTTAAATCTACGGGATAATTCTTTAACTTTAGTCAGTGTAGTACCAATTCTATATTTTTTTAAAAATCAAAACTGAATAAGATGGGAAATATTGTCTCCTTGCTCAATATCATTATTTTACACTGTGTATATATTAATATGTGTGTTGTTGTTGTTGTTGTTCGTCCGTCGTGGTCGACGATGACCACTCTCATCATATTTGCTGGGCCGCCACATGTGTCCTCTGGTGGCTTATTAACCCTATTCTGGCACGAAAAAGGCGTCCGCACGTCGGACAAGAGATGGATGCGGTCCCTTCAGGGGGGTTTGGATACGGTCCTTTCTGACTTGACGCTTTAGCTTGGCAGCCTGTTGTCTGTTTGCCTCACAGACAGCCGCGCCATTCCGTATCATAGAGCGCCAGTGGGCTCGGTTTCTGGCTGCTGCTTCCCAGGAGTCATGTCCGATGTCGAAGGCCTTCAGAGCTGTTTTAAGTGCATCCTTGTAGCGCTTACGTGGACCTCCGCGTGCTCTATGCCCTTCTGTAAGCTAACCATGGAAGAGTCTCTTGGGGAGGCGATGGTCGGACATGCGCACTACATGCCCCGCCCAGCGTAGTTGGCCTTGCATGATGATAGTGTGGATGCTGGGGAGTCCTGACCTGGCTAATATTTCGGTGTCTGGAACTTTTTCCTGCCATTTTATATTGAGAATTTTTCTAAGGCTTTTGGTGTGGAAGTGGTTCAGCATTATATATATATAATGTATATTTGCCTTTTAACGTAGTTGTCACATTCCAGCATGACACATTTAAAAAAGTATATAAATACAAGTAATTGGTTTAGTTAAGAAACAACAAGAAGTTTGTAGATTTGAAAACTACATCTTTTCGACTTAATAACAGTTATATTTACATTGCATCACAACTACCTTTATGACGTTCAGGGAATCAGCCGAGGCACTCCTGCACTGTGTCAACAGAATAAACCAAATAGGTGACCCTGAGTGCGAGGTCATCAAAAACTCCATCAAGAAGAGAATGGATGGCATTCTAAGAAGTAGGTACCGGTATGACGTCATGTACATTCTTTTTGTAAGGGTGTGATTGTGACGTCATATACTTTCTAAGAATAATTTGCCACCCCACCGTGCTTCTAAGAAGTAGAAATTTAAATCCTTAATAATTAATGAGTTTTAGCAGTGCCTTATGCAATAATAACAATGATGACTTCCAAGCAATGATGTAAGTGTAAAGACGCTTCCACGCAGATTTTGGATTTTTGCTGCGAACAAACAGAACCTGCATCATGGCGTTCTAGTATTAATTATACACCACGTTATTGGATGAGTGCAAGTGACAAGCTTAGGCCTAGAGGTCAAAACGCAAAACGAAAGATTCAAACTAGAGAATAAACCAGACGTCGATAACTTTTTTTTTCTAATTTGTAAATGGGTGAAAATTTGAGTTTAGCATAGTGTTTGAAATACTGTGTCTACGGATCTGAAAAATTCAAGTATCTGGTGCTTTAAGAGACGGTAGACGATGCGTGGGTGTGATAACAAGCTACATAGACATAGAGTTTGTCTTTAACATATTCTTTTTTGGTTGAGCAATGTTTAACTGAAACATGCGCTTGCTGTAATTGTCCTCGTTCAGAATGTCATCAGTAGTTCTCAGAGGTCGATTGGATAACAGGATAGAGTTAGACGCATCGTTTTATACGTAATTGTAAAAAATATGTCTTCTTGCCTTACAAATACCAGCTTTAAATTTCACGTCTTTTAATAAAGGAGAAAACCATCTCACTGTGAACAAATATATTTTTTGTCAGAAGTGCATCTTTCTCTGAATTTCAGAACCCAGGCATAAAAGGTCCAAGTCAGAGAAGCTTAATTCAAATGTGCTTACAATGGTCGTGGTCGGTGTTGTGATTGTTCAGATGATGAAGCAGTAGGAGCCAATGATCCAGATCTGTATATTATAACCAGGTTAAGGATCCCTTGTGCGAGAATAGCCAACATGTCAAGTTATTAAACTTTGAGACTTTATACTTTTTTCTAGTGTAGCTTATTTAAGAAAACTAAATCAGTTTTTTTATAATTGAGTGGGTCTTACAAACTGTCATTCTCTAATATTTATAATATAGTCTCTTTTGTAAGCATATATATAATTTTTAATTACTGACATATTTAAAATAAAAGGAAATCGATTTTCATAGCTTAAACATTTTGAAAATATGTCTAAACTTTTACATCATGATCATTCTTTATCCTAAAAAAGTGAATGTAAACACAAACAACACTTTAAATTAAATAGAAGTAAATTGTGTTGTTTTTTTAATTTTACATCAGCTTTTAAAGCAGACGATTTTACATTTAAAAAAAAATTTTTTTTAACTAAAACATACTAACAGCATAATCAGTCACTATGGGTGTGGATGCTTTCCCTGGAAAGTACACTCTAAAAATTAGAGCTAATTATAATATCTAAATTTATTTCCTGATTTTTTTTTAAAAAATTGTAAATACTAAGTTATAAAAAAAATGACATTCTTATATTTAAAAAATTGAACATTTATATATTTAACATTGGGCATGGCAGTGTTATGAGAAATAAACTGAACAATGTGAGACACATATATAAAAGAATCCATGAGCAAGAAATATTTTAAAAAAAATTTTAATCAAGATTTAAGCTTTATACAAGGTTCTGGCAACAAAATTAAAACTAAATTCCAGAATTTTCCAGGATAAACGTAGAAAAATCTGATACATTCTAAGATCATAAGTCAGCCACTTGAAAAACTCAGTATTTCACTCAGTGGGGTGAAAAAAAAAGATTATGGCCAACGTATTATGTCACCTCAATCACAGTAAAAATCAATTTTCATGATGTTGAATGTTGATAATAGTTAATTTAATTCACTTTCCAGGGTTTTGATTTTCTTCTTTTAAATTCAACCAGTTATTTAGGATATCATGGAGATGTAGATGGTTGTAGAAACTGTGTAGAAAGTAAAACAAGACATGGAGGTGGGTGGGTAATAAATTGACATCTGCTGCCTTCTCGAGTTTAATTCTGTAACAGCTTCACAATGGTGTTTACTTTTAGAGCTGCAAGGGAAATAATCAATGTCATAGTAAGTCCTGCATTTCCCTTTAGTGCTCTGTTCTTTCCTTCATCATCCTCTTTTGTCCCTGTAAGAATCATAAAAGTCAATCTTAAATGTTCTTTTCCCTTTTTAAGTAGAGTGCATATATAATATGTTTGGAAATAAAATAAGAAGTACTTACTAAACAATAATTTTGTTATAAGTTTTAACAATTTTTTTTTACAAACTGATTTGCTCCTACTGGCACTTTCTAATATATATTTTGGAACATACTTTGTAACAATTACAAACATAAAGAAAAATATATATTTTTTCTAAAAATCTGTTAAATTCTACTGTGGCATAATAGTTTTAAATGTAAGCCCAATAATAAAATGTACATGTAAAAAATACATAAACATGTCGTATAGACAAATTGACTGCAGCAGCAATCACACTCTAAGTTTGAGATTTCCACTAATGATCCTATGTGTGGAAGAAAATCAGCAGTCCCGAGCCTGCGCTCTTCATGGGGCTTCCCAAAAGATCCCCTCAGCTGTCTGGCCCCTAGGGGACATAACAGCTGAGAACCCCCCCCCAGCGGTCGCTTCTGAAGCGGCCACCTGGGCATCCAGGACATAGAGTCGAAAATTCCTCCCACTAAATTGGCCTCACAAGGAGGGGTGGAATTCCCAACTACCACCCGCTACCACTTTGGCGCCACCCCGGCAAAGCATACGGGTCTTCATGGTTGGAGCCGCCGCTAAGCGGGGGATCATCAATGGCCTGCCTAGGGTGTAACCCCCACTGTAGGGTTTCCTCAGAGCTGGCGTTTTGCGGTACCTTTTGCTAATCCGTACTGGCGCTCCTGGCCCTAAACCAGCACCGCTCAATATAGCGTTGCTAGTAAACTGAGGGGAACGAAACGGTTGCTTCGTAGTAACCCGACCCTCAAAGGGTCCTTTGGTTTTTATCATTGGCATTGCATCTAGATGCTTTGCGTAAGATCCGTACAGCGACTGTAATCATATGTGACTAGCACCTAACACATAACATATCGAACTACAGCATTGCTTGCCAGGAGTTGTCGGTTTCGGGTCGCGGCCAGGTCCGCGACCCTACTCGTCCGTCGAGCCCTGTAGAGGCCAGCCCTTCTGGTTGGAGATTTTCACTAAAGAAAACCTGTTTTTGTTTTGTTTGTTGTTTTCTTTTTATTTATATAATAAAAAAAGAAATTGGAAAAGTACTTTCATAAATCCATCACCGTTTAACACATGTGGACATACTTCGATCATCTTGAAGGAATAGCCATGCCAACAACTATAGGAGATGTGACGTAGGCAGTAAAACAAACTTACAATGAAGAGCATCATTCTTGAACTTCAACAGTGCGTGGTGTTTGAGTTCCTCTTGATTGTTGTCACACTTGACAGCCTGGATGCAGCCAATAAGGGTCAGGAATTGTTCTCTGTGGACATGAGATTTGTTATCAAACAATGACGTCAATACTCTGATAGCACGCTTTCACTATTCTTGTTCATCCACAAAACATGAATAATAAAAAGTTTTTGACAATAAATCCCTTATATATGAGACATAACTAAAAGTATTGATTATTTTCAATATAATACGCATCGCCGTGCGACAGACTAGCATAAACATTTACATGTGTAGCCGCGGAGTGGTGGCAAAGTTATTAAAACAATAAAGTCCAGGTCACTAATTGCTAAGGATATGAAACAGTTTATTAACTCAAGACTAAAGACACATAATACACAGTTGTTACGTCACTTCTCTCTCTCTCTCTCTGCTATCTCTACACCTACACTTTCCCTCTCTCGCTGACCAGTCGCTCTCCTGACCCCTCTGACATACAGGGCCGGAGTGAACCTCCAGTGACCCCTGGAGGTGAACTATAGCAGACGGCTACACATGCTACGTAGAGATAAACTAAAAATTCATTAATTTAATTATGGTACATTTGATCGATCTGAAATTTTGATACAATGAATTGTTAGGTAACAGAAGTGCAAAATTTCAGCTCGACAGGATCATGGGAAGTGGGTCATTATTTACTTTTTCTTCACGGACGGGCGAGACCACGACAGACAGACAAAGACGGTGAAGTTAATATAATGGATTTAAAAATAATTAAGCCCCTTTCTACCTTTGCTAAGCGAATGAAGAGTGAAATCGGTCCTATTCAGTGTATTAAAGTTCTTCAATCATGTATTATAATTTATACACTGTATCTTGTTTGAACTGCCCCCCCCCCACACACACCTCTTACTTTATTGTTTACTCTTATCTAGTCTACTTCATGGCCACCATTATTTGTGTACTAGGCCTATACTTAAAGCTTATCTAGTCTACTTCATGGCCACCGTTGTTTATGTACTAGACCTATACTTAAAGCTTATCTAGTCTACTTCATGGCCACCGTTGTTTATGTACTAGACCTATACTTAAAGCTTATCTAGTCTACTTCATGGCCACCGTTGTGTATGTACTAGACCTATACTTAAAGCTTATCTAGTCTACTTCATGGCCACCGTTGTGTATGTACTAGACCTATACTTAAAGCTTATCTAGTCTACTTCATGGCCACCGTTGTGTATGTACTAGACCTATACTTAAAGCTTATCTAGTCTACTTCATGGCCACCGTTGTGTATGTACTAGACCTATACTTAAAGCTTATCTAGTCTACTTCATGGCCACCGTTGTGTATGTACTAGACCTATACTTAAAGCTTATCTAGTCTACTTCATGGCCGCCGTTGTGTATGTACTAGACCTATACTTAAAGCACCTCCTTTGATCCGAGTTGTAGTAATTATCTTTGCATGTCTTCAAACCCTCCATACAACTAGTCTGCGTGTTCACACTGTTTGTGGTTGTTGCTGTCACTGTTGTAGTTTCTGTGGCGTCAGTTAGGACTGGGTTAGTACGGTTAGTCGGTTCCCCTGTGGTAAGGGTTACGGCTGCCTTGATAGCCAGAGCTGAAATAAAGACGAAGACAGACTGGAGAATTGCATAAAAGTCATCTTTAAAAAATTATATCATTTTTAACTGGGTCGGAAGAGAATGAAAGAATGACCTAATAGTGATCGAAATGTTGGTTTTATACAACACTTCCAATCTTACCTGTCTAAAAAGTAAATTTTTTTAAACCTCGAAGACATAATTTGATTTGGAAGTAACCACGCAAAATATGTTTTTTACATTTAATATCTATACTATACGTGATATATTTTCAGTAAATTAAATACAAACGATTCTTTTTTCGAACAAAGGTTTTTTGTTAGAGGTTATGGGAGATGTAATAATTGATATTATTGAATGAACAGTCTTGTCCTCTCTGAAAATTTAGATTTGTCCGTAATTACGTCATTTCTCTAGTTAGACAACGTCATTGATGTTGTGATATTGAATACGTATGACAGGAGGACACCAGATGTTTACCCAATTATGAAACTTTTATTGAATGCATCGGTCATCATTCAGCCGACATCATAACGCCATTCTATAATCAACACCTTTCTGTAACAATCACGCACATGACATCTTTCTGTCACAATCGCACATGACATATTTCTGTCACAATCACACGTGACATCTTTCTGTCACAATCACACATGACATCTTTCTGCCACAATCACACATGACATCTTTCTGTCACAATCACACATGACATCTATCTGTCACAATCACGCATATGACACCTTTTTGTCACAATCATACATGACATCTTTCTGTCACACTCACACATGACATCTTTCTGTCACAATCACGCATATGACATCTTTCTGTCATTATCACGCAAGTGACATCTTTCTGTCACAATCATGCACATGTTCCTACAGATAAGAAGACCAATATCAATAATCATCGAAGTATTCAAGTTCTACTCACACAGAACACACAGGTATAATCCAAAGCCAGAGTACATTTTGAATGAAATCAGCGGATAAGTAAGTATCAGCAGCATAAATTGTGAAGGACTGCGAGCGCGGAGAAACGCGTCGAATTCATAATTTATACCAGTTTGGTGTGTTGTGTGAGGGGCACAAACTGGTGGTATTCGGTGGTCAGCTCTTAGACTGGTCATGCGAGACGACACGGCGTTGCCGGCTAGCCTTGACCTTCACCAACACAATGGCATTTTAATCGTGTGACTCACCGGTAACGACAACCTGTTGTATGGAATGGACCCAGTGAAATACTCAACATTGCCGCACCCCTTGGCCATCAGGCGTTAACTAGGTCAATGTTCTTTGTTGTAATATCGTCGTCTTTCTCTCATTTCGTCATCAAAGGGGCCTCTTTCAAAATAAGGGACAATGTCAATACATTAGGGACCAATTCTAAGCATAAGGGTCATAAGTTGACATAAGGGACCATTTCTCACTGCATTAGGGAACATATATATATATATATATATATATATATATATATATATATATATATATATATATATATATATATATATATATATATCTGATGACGTCATTTCAGATCTTGCAGTAACTGGTATTTTATATGCAAGCAATACCCATGATAGAATCCACATGGAAAATAGGCTTATAAAACGATTTGGTACGTTGGCTACTTATGGAATTAACCAAATTCATAATTTTACCTAACTGCAGACTCTTGTTCTCGATGTAGTGTTCACTGTTACCGTAGAGACTTCTTCCTTTTTACAAGCTTTTATTTAAGTCACAATGTTTGTATGTTGTATCCTTCAAATCTTGTAACGTAAAATTAAACCACTTCTGATGGTCCTAGAGATCTCAAAATTGTACCACAGATAGATCTTGGATGACAATGCATTGTATCAAAATTTCAGATAGATCGAATATACCGTATTGAAATTATTGTATTTTTAGTTTATCTATAGTCACGCTTGTATGTGCAGTGGATAGGTTCACGGATTTCACCTGTTATCATAGAAAACGTTTATTTTCTTCTTTTTAGTGCACTTTCTATATGTAAATAAAAGCGTGTCCTTTTTTAAAAAAGATTTTTTTAAAGTATTTTATTCCTATATCCTTTGTCCTTGTTTGTTTTTGTTGTCCCTTCCTTTTTCTTTTTATTTTACCTTAATATTTATTATATAATATGTTTTAAAAGTTCAAATATTACTGATTTACTGATGTAAGTACGTATTTTATGTTATTGTACCGATGAAGGCATTAGCCGAAACGTCTACTGTCGCATTAGTTTTTAAAAAAAATAAAGCTTAAATATATTGTTTTCAATGCACAATTTGTTTGTGTATTTTGTATTTTGGCTGGGAATAGCGTGTTCCCTTATAGCCATGGCCTGTGAACGCTACGTCACCAATGCCGCAATAATCTTCTAAATAGAAGGGGCGTCTGTAACAGATAAGACTAAGACATAACTTATGGTTGCCTTCTAGTTGTGACAATGCCAGTTACAGTATTATACTTCTGAAGTCCATTATATTACTACAGTACCATTAACTTTAATGGTGCGGTGGAAAGATGGAATAAGTTGCTATTATTTTGCAATATGTGATATAGACTTAAAAACTAATAATTTACGTTAAAAAGAATTTTAATAACAAAAAAGTTAAATTAAAAAGAAACAAGAATTTCCAAGAGATAGAAAATTACACTTTCTATGTATGAATGGAGATACACTTTTGCATAAATTCAAAAACAAAAAACAAACAATTTAACTATCAAATATAACATGGGGGCCGTCCATAAATGACGTCACGCAATTTTGACCGATTTTTCACCCCCTCCCCCTCGTCACGCGTCGTCACAAAAAGTTAGACCCCCTCCAATAATACACAACAAAGCTTTGACCCCCACCCCCCCCCCAAAACAAACAACAACAGTATTTTCCATTTGAAAATGAGTATGTTTCAAATAACTTTTTTTTCATTTAAGTACTTATTTAGACCGGGGAGCTACAGTGTAACACACAGTTGAGGTTTAACGTCGCCCAGAAGCGGTCAGGTCGGACCGAGGGGACTTAGACACTGTGTGAAGAGGACTTAAGCAGGAGCCCAGGAGCGGTCGAGTCGGACCGAGGGCCTGCTCGTGAAGAAACTGTAATTTTGGGCTGTGTGTACAGCCAGTTGTATATAGATGTATTTGATGTCTAGGCAGGACAGTTGTACAGTTGTGTATAATAGAATAAACATTGACTTGTACCTAGACTTGTGTCATCTCTTAAGTGTCGTGTGTGTAGCGGAGAGCAAGGAACAATCCACCTTAACAACAGACACCATAACATATGTCTACATTGTAATATCGTAATACGTGTGAAAATGTGTAAAGTGGCATTAAATAGATTGTAAACCAGTGCTTCTCAAACTTTTTCGTATTAGTATTAGACGACCGGCAGGATTTTTTTTTATGCATTTCACCAGACATTCTTTTCCCGTTTTACGTGATTTTCCCTGTACTGACGGGATAGCAAAATGAATACCTTACGTGGCTTAAAACCCTATAAGATTAAGTATGAATTCGGCTTGTTTTGAATATAAAAAAATTTAATTTGATTTGTTTCCAAGGCATAGCAAGACAGCTAACGAACAATGCAGCGGTAATGTCAAAAACCATTTGATGTGATGTGATTATCCTTCGCGATTAAGCTCGTGAATGTGACTATTGATATTACAAGGATCATTTTATTGTTGGTAGACCTAGAATATATGTGCTAAGTATATGCACATCAAAGGAATTTGATCTAAAATTACCACATTGATATCAAATCTCATGTTTTCTAAAAATTATTTGGTATGCGCTGGAAGAGGAATATGGCGAGTACTGTACAAACCCCACATTTGTGCAGGAAAGTAGGGTGTCATCTTGTGAGTCGCAAAATACAGTAATACTGCAAGTTGAAGACTGAAAAATACTATGACATTAATAAAATATCCAATATTATCATAACTTTTTACTCCGAAGCTCACGAGCTTTTTTTTTCGGTGTTTTTTTTATTTTCTTTATTTTTGGTTTTGGTTGTATGGACGTGGCGTGTTTAAATTGTTGCATTCTCTTGTGGAATTTATAAACTAATGACAAATACACGGCTACCGATATCGGGCGGTTTAACCGAGTGGTCTGTGAACAGCGGTAAATTATCTCATTTTGGGGTAAAAAGGGAACTCTTGGCGTTTGATCAAAAACCAATTGAACAATTATATAAAACTTAAAACGTTTATAATTGTATCTAATAGATTCCCCCACCCCCCCCCCAAAAAAGGATATTCCGTGTCGTTTTGACTTAAAAAAATATATATATAATTTTATTCAGATCATTTTAGACACTTGTCATGCTTGTAAAACTCACCAGTTGCATTTTCGGGGGGGGGGCTAACGACGCTCCCCCCAAATCCCCGAGTCATGTGAGCAGGACCTCGAGTCTGGGGGGGGGGAGGTAACGCACACATAAACTTGTATATTTTGGGGTTAGTTAGTTCCTCTCGGGCCGAAGACGGCACATAGGGCAGAAGTCATTGATTTCCATTTACGACGATCCGTCGCCAATTGTATTAGGTCTTGATTATTTCTTAGACCCATGGTTGAGCTTTCTCTTTTGATTGTTCTACGTAGGGTTTCTTTTGGTCTTCCTTGTTTTCTTTTGCCTTTTGGTGTCCATATGAAGGCCTGCCGTGGTAGTCTTCTCTCGTCCATTCGAAGAACATGACCGATATAATTCCAACGCCTTCTCCTTATAAAGGTTGACACATATTCTTGGTTGGTTTCTTCTCTTATTGTTTCATTTGTTTTAAAATCACTCCATTTTATATTCAAAATTTTTCGGAGGCATTTGTTCTCGAAGGCAACTAATTTCTTTTCTATAGCTTGAGTGGATTTCCAGCTTTCACATCCATATGTTAGTACAGGGATTACGCAAGAGTTGAATAGCCTAAGTTTTATATGTTTGCTGAGTGTCTTTGATCTCCAAATATTTGTAAGTTTGTTAAAAGCACTTGACGCCAACGCAATTCGAGTCGTTATCTCTGATGTTGCATCTCCATCATATGACATTTTGCTTCCTAAGTAAGTGAAGTTGGTTACTTTCTCTATGGTTTGGTCATTAAGTATAATATCATTGGGTTGGTTGGTGAGGTCCATGACTTTTGTTTTCGTTGTGTTGATTTGAAGACCAATTTGATTTGAAAAGTGCTGGAGACGATCCGTTTTTTCTTGGGTGTTCAGATGCGTTGAGCTTATAAGAGCCAGGTCATCTGCAAAGTCAAGGTCTTCCAAAGTATTGTTTTCGGTCCATTTGATACCTAATCCGGCATCCGTGCATTTTCGCATGACCCAATCAATTGCTATTCCAAATAACATTGGGGACATGACACATCCTTGCTTCACACCTGTTTCGACTGGGAACCAGTCAGAATTTCCGGCTTCAGTTTTCACACAGCAAAGTGAATCTGCATAAAAAGCTTTTATAATGTTCACGTATTTAGTTGGGAAACCATAGATGTTAAGAAGTTTCCAGAGCGTATGTCCATGGGCGCCCGCAGAAAATTTTCTAGGGGGGGGCAAAATATTTTTAGTAATGTTTTAATGTAGTTTTAATTTACTGTAGCGTATATGTATTGTAAACGAACGGACTGGGCACTGTAGTAATGAAGGGCATACATTAGTACCAAAGTTGTTATTTACACAATGTATGCAAGTATATAACGAAACATAATTTTAAAATAAAATTTATTCTTTAAACAAGAACTGGAGTCGTCTGTTATCCCTGCCAAACATATCTACAATTTTGTCCATAAAGTCTTTTTTGTTGCCGTTCACTTTGTCTCTGTGTACGCTTAACATGCACAACCCAGACAGACGTTCATCTGACATTGTAGATCTAAGCCATGTTTTTACACGACGTAATGTGCTGAACGACCGCTCCACAGTACATGTTGTTGCTGGTAATGTTAGCAAAACTAGTAAGGCATACCTGACAGCCGGATAAAACTTTGTAAACGGTAACAAGTCGAGGAAATCTTGGCTACTTTTGTATTCTCGCGTTTTCCAAAAATCAAACCAACTCAAGGCTTCACTTTCAAAATTATCAATGTGGTATACCTGATTAATAGTAGACATTGTATCCTTAAACTGTTGACGATTCAATTTGTACAATTTCGAAGGGTGTAGCAACGTTAAGTTAAATTGTGCACTGTTGGCGTCACAAAATCGACTCTCAATTGAGCTAATTAGAGAATCCAAGTATGGAATGTAAACTGTTTGTCTGAAGTACTCCTCAACACTTGTGGTTTCTGGATTACTTCGATGCTTTTGTCTTCCACACTGTCTTGGGATAATCAGTTCAATATCCACCTTCTGTGCGATTTGTACTGTTTTCTCAAAAATATCCCTGAAATAGTTATCGGAATCACCTCGGTGAAGTTTTATTACACTGAGCAGGTTTTGAACTTGCAGTTGGACTTCTGGAAGATCAACTTGAACAGCTTGAAGAGCCTGAGTAACTGGTTCCAGTATGGCAGAGTACTGCGAAATAATATTGAGACAAAATAAAAACGTGCTGGACTTTGATGAACAATATAATTGATGTGCAGCCTGTCGTGTATTTCCATTTGCATGCAATGAAAATTCTTCCAGTTGACAATAAATATCTTCAAATTTACTAGAAAAAATCCGAATACTTTTATACTTGCTTGTCCATCTTGTCTCACACAGCAGAGGAATATTTGGAACAGAGGACCTCCTTTTTGGACTTTCACGAAAAAATGTAATAATTGCTTTGATAGTACCAATAGTATTTCGTATCACTGCAACATTATTAAGATCATTTACTACGAGATTCAGTCTATGCGAGGCACAGTGAACAAAGGCAGCCTTGGGGTAAATACTTCGAATTTTTGCCTGAACACCATTTTCTTTCCCGGCCATTGTAGAGCATCCATCATAACCTTGACCCAGCAGATTATTAAGGAGAAGACCAAATGTTTTGCAATGTTCAATAATACAATCAGATATCGTGGCGGCGTCCATATCTTTCAGAGGAGAAAATCCAAGGAATTCCTCACGAATCATAGCCTGCTCACTAGACGTATCTACAAACCGGACTCCCAGTGATAATTGTTCTGTTCCTGAGATATCTGCTGTTTCATCGGCTATGATCGAGAATCCAACAGCATTGTTGGCAGCTTTTACAATGTCTTCTCGCAGAGCTTGTTCAGACATGTTGATCAAATCATTCTGAGTTCGGTGTGATGTGTAACGTGCATTTTCAGCAGCTGTATCAAAATGGTTTTTTAAAATACTGTCTCCTCCCTCAATTCGATAAGCATAAAGTTGTTCGGCATTTCCTTTGGTGCTATTTTTCCCACGAATTGCCAAATCGTTTGTTCCGCAAAATAAGATTGTTGAAATAATAGGATACAGTTTCTTTCTGTTTTCTTCAATAATTCGTTTTACTGAATTATCTACCTGACAAATAATAACCTTATTTGGATCTCTAATGGTTGACGTGAAGTGTTCAGCATCTTGTTGAGACCCACGATGCCATGCTGAGCTGATATGGTTTCTTGCACATTCATTAAAATCTTTGTACTTTGTGCAAGGAGTAGTAATAAAGGCACCTTGAATTCCTCTTTGAACTGGTTGCGGAAATAAAACACAGAAAATGCAAAAGGCACCTTTTAACCTTGGTGAATATGATAACCATGGACTATACTTTGTCAGCCAAGATTCCCTGAAACAACGTTTTCCACTTCCAGATATGTCACCTTCAAAATCATATGACTGTTGAGGCTTGTATGGATCAGTTAGCAAACGATACTTAAGATCGACAGCAATCTTCGTAGTAGATTTTACATAGTTTCCAATGTCATATGTTAACATAGTATCTCTACTTTCAAGCTTGTCAGGGTCTGGTTCTGGTGGTAGCGTTGCTGCTCCAGATGAACAAGCAACAGTGTCCGTTTTCCGTTTTTTGCAGACAGGAGTTAACGTTATGTCTTCTACATCTGGAATCGATTGCTGTGGCTGTGTGAGAGGTTTTAAAAATTTCCGGATATCCATGACGCCTAAAAGTAAACTGTTTATTGCAATAACTTCTTTGCTTTGGTACACACAGTTATTGATGTATAAGTTCTTGAACTAACACAGGAAACATATTATACAGTTATGCTACCGTCTATGCCCTACTGACGACTATCTCTACAGCACTGTCCTAATTGTCTTCACATGTCGCACCTAAATGCTGTCTCTAAAATGTTCTCCCTAAATGTTCTCTTCCTTATATAGTCGGCGAGCCGTAAGGTGTTTGATCCGGTCCAGCAGTATTGTCATATACTCTAATCTGTATAAGTCATTTCCGGTCATTGTTAGGAGGAATTCGGAAGGCCTCACATCCGGCAGCCAAATACACAACATTGTGCTGGGCTGGGGGCGGTATTGTTTAGAGAACCGATAATTTTCACCTCTGCCCGACGCATTCCAAGCTCCACCACAATAGTGTGGTGGGCTGCAGGGGGGATGGCTGTGGAAGCTTTTACTTCCGAGTCCAATAAATTTCTGGAGCCGGATGTCCTCACTTCCGAATTCCTGTCAGTCATCAGTAATCCAACACCCCAGGTACCGTCACCGGGAGTGAACAGAGGGCCCTTTGTTGCATGCGTGAGAAAGGGGGAGGGGAGCACAGTGGCTGGCGCTCCCCATGTATGTTTTTGGGGGCACACGGCCACATCCATAATAAAAATACTTATGTTCAAAACAACGTTTGACTCACAACATACGGTTGTACATAAAATAATTAATATTGTAGAGAACCTGTTGGTATGTGGGTGTATTGGGCCTCATTACTACTGGTTGGACTAAACTCTCTGCTTTCACTCAATTCAAACACCAAGACTGTAAGACTACATGAAGACTTATTATTTCCTCTTTATTGCCTCACTCCTTGATTCCGCTGCTGTCTCAATTCCGAAGCGGACGGCTGACCTTTAGATAACAGAGTCTACATTAAGCACCTCTGGGCGTCTGGACGCGGTTCGGTCTATTCATCTATCCAAGCTACCGCATGGGGCAGTTCACACATCTTGGTCAGTCCTGACCAGACTAAAAGTCCTTGCCAGCAACAGCAATCTTTGATTTAAAGACCGTTTAACTGCCCTAATTCTCTACAATATAGAAAATATAAACATAATTACCCAGTAAAACGAAATCAGCATCAGCTTAGATACTTTCTGTTTATTTTCTCTTTACTTTAATAAATTTGTTGTCTATTATTGTCAATTTTTTTTTAATCCATCAATCCAGGGGGGGGCAAGCGCCCCCCCTTGCCCCCCCCTGCGGGCGCCCATGCGTATGTCGGTGGAGACTGTCGAACGCTTTTTGGAAATCAACAAAATTTATGATGAGCTGTGATTGAAATTCAACAGATTCTTCGATGATAGTTCTGGGGTAACGGGCAAAAAAGTTCGCCGACTACTGCCGTGAGAGAACCAAACGGAGCTGCGGTTACATCACAAATGCTTTGATATCAACATCAAACGACGCAGGGTAACAATTCCATACATTCTCATGAGTTCTCAAACTTAAGAATTATAACTAGATTTAATTTTCATTTCTTGATAACTGACGCCGACCGGCGTCTGATGGCCTACCGACCCAGGCACTTTTAGAAGCACTGATTTAAAAATAATAAATACATTTTAAAAAAAATCATTAAATAAATTTTAAGTGACCAAATATTTCAGTGGAAGTTTTATTTTAAGTTACCCTTTTCATGTGACGTCACATTTCTTCAACCCCCCCCCTCCCCCTCGTCACAAAACTGTGACCCCCCTCCACCCCTCCTAGGTGCGTGACGTCATTTATGGACGGCCTTATAGCGTTTATGTTATTATTTAAAATATTTTGTTATTAATTGTAACCAATGACTTTTAAACTTTTTTAGAGTGTCTTTGTTGTGTCATAAAATATTTTTAATTGTGCTATAACAGTGTTGATGATAGTATTAATTTGAACCTTCTTTGACCCATCATGTCAAGGAAGTAATTAAAAAATCAAGCAATACCTTAGGTTTTATAAAGATAAACTTTTTACCGATGTACGTAATAAGAATATAAAAGTAAAATGTTAACCTCCCTTTGGTGAGACATGTACTAGAATATGCATCTTCTGTATGGAACCCATCCACCAAAGAAAAGATTGATACACTAGAACAATTTTAAAAAAGAGCTGATAGATTCATTACTTGAGAATATTCCAAACAGACAAGAATAACTCCATTAATTAAATCATTCAACCTTGAAACACCAGAGTATATTTGAAAAAAAGAGCAAAATAGTAATAATATATAAGGAAATTAATTCTTACTAGGAAATACAACACAAAGATAACCTAATACAGTGATGGCGAAGCATTTTGGGGTCGCGTGCCCGAAATTCAACCAAAACCCACTTATTTATTTAGCAAAGTGCCAACACTCCATCCAAAACCCACTTATTTATATAGCGAAGTGCCAACACTCCAACCAAAACCTACTTATTTATACAGAAGATTATTGCGTCCTACGCTTATCTATGGTTTGTGTTTAGTCCTGAATTTTTATTAGAGATTTAAATGTTGATAAAGTGTTGGTTTTCCTGGATTCTTCAGGCAACCCATTCCACGCCCGAATTCCGGACGGGAAGAAAGAAAACTTGTATGTGTTTGTTCTTGCATACGGAATAAGAAAGGTGTTTTTATCCTTATGTCTATCTGAGGGTTGTATTAAGTTATCTTTGTGTTGTATTTGCTAAATTAGAATTAATTGCTTTATGTATGATTACTACTTTGCTCTTGGTTCTTCTATCCTCTATGTTTCAAGGTTTAATGATTTATCTAATGGTGTTATTCTTGTCAGTTTTGAATATTCTCCAGTAATGAATCTGGCTGCTCTTTTTTGAATTTGTTCTAGTTTATCAATGTTTTCTTTGGTGGATGGGTCCCATACAGAAGATGCATATTCTAGTACAGGTCTCACCAAAGTGAGGTAGCATTTTAGTTTTATATCTCTATTACATTTGTTAAAGTTTCTTTTTTATAAAGCCTAAGGTTTTGTTTGATTTTTTAATAACTTCATTGACATGGGGTATTCCATGATAGTTTCTATTTATTAAGACTCCTAAGTATTTTGCATCTTTAGTTTGGGTCAGTTCTTTTCCATGAATGTAATATTTTGAATTTATTTATTTATAGAAGGTGCGTCTGTAACAGATAAGATAAGACAGGACTAGACATAAGCATTATTATTAATTATTATATTATTAAACAATATAATTTGCAATTGTCACGCAAGTAAGTAGTGTCTGTCAGTCAGTCCTGGCGCTACTGATTTTAGAAAGCAGGGAAAACCAAATTACTGCACCAAAGCATCAAAAGGTGTGCAAATTAAATATGCTCTGTAAAAAAATATTATATGACGTCATTGTTTTCGCTCATATTTTAATTTTGGAAAAGGGAACATTGTAATAAAACAAACCCGTAAAAACAAAGTTTTTGACTATAAATCCCTTATATATGAGACATAAATAACAGTATCGATTATTTTCAAATGCGACAAACATTTACAGACTGAATCTGTCTTAACTCAACTTTGCTTCATAACCCTGAGTCTGGTCACCGATCGCTTGACCGAGCTCAGCGTGACACGTAAAATGTAAACAAAAGAACGCCGGTACTTCGATGGGTCGCGTCAACGCGTCAACTCAAAATCTCACGTGGAAAAAAAAACAATAACAAACCATGAATTTGAAGTACATACGTTATATAAGGATAAACTAAAAATGCATACATTTAATTACGGTACGTTCGATCGATCTGAAATTTCGATACGATGCATTGTTAGGTGAGACGGGTCCGTGTGCCAAATGTCAGCTCGATCGAATCACGGGAAGTGGGTCATTTTTTACTTTTGTTTTTCCGCCTGCCCAAGACGGACAGACAGAGAGAGTTGACGACAGAACGACAGAGAGACAGAGAGAGAGAGACGGCGGTGAAGTTAATATAAGGGATTTAAAAAGAGAATTAGATGGTGGTTAATTATATAATCAAAAAATAAGAGGGGCGCCGGAGGCGCCTTGCAAGCCCTATTATAAAATACTAAGTGTACATTTCAGAAAGTTTAATATTTCGTATTTATCAAACAAGGACAAGTTAGTTGGGCTTTTGAAAAAGGTCGGCGCCTTAGGCGCCATAAGAGAAAGTGCATTTTTAAATAAAATAATTCGATTTCAGCTGAAAACTTCCGTCATTTTTGACGGGTGTACGCTAGTAAACAATATAATTTGCAATTGTCACGCAAGTCAGTCAGTCCTGACGCTACTAATTTTAGAAAGCAGGGAAAACCAAATTACTGCACCAATGCATCAAAAGGTGTGCAAATTAAAGATGCGCTGTAAAAAAAATATTATATGACGTCATTGTTTTCGCTGATATTTTAATTTTGGAAAAGGGAACAATGTAAAAAGAGGATTTGATGATGGTTAATTATAAAATCAAAAAAATGCAACGCAACCCCTATTATAAAATACTTTGTGTAAATTTCAGAAAGTTTAATATTTCGTATTTATCAAACAAGGACAAGTTAGTTGGGCATTTGAAAAAGGTCGGCGCCGTAGGCGCCCTAAAAAAAGTGCATATTTTATAAAAGAAATAGATTTCAGCTGAAAACTTCCGTCATTTTTGACGGGTGATACGCTAGTAAATATATATAATTTGCAATGTCACGTAGTGTCAGTCAGTCCTGACGCTACTTATTTTAGAAAGCAGCGCACCAAATTACTGCACCAATGCATCAAAAGGCTTGGAAATTAAAGATACCCTGTAAAAAATATTATATGACGTCATTGTTTTAGCTCATATTTTAATTTTGGAAAAGGGAACAATGTAAAAAGAGAATTTGATGATGGTTAATTATAAAATAAAATAATAAAGGGGGCGCCGTAGGCGCCATACAACTCCTATTATAAAATACTTTGTGTGCATTTCAGAAAGTTTAATATTTCGTATTTATCAAAAAAGGATAAGTTAGTTGGGCTTTTGAAAAGGATAGGCGCCGTAGGCGCCCTAAAAAGGTGCATTTTTTCAAAATAAATAGATTTCAGCTGAAAGCTTCCGTTATTTTTGACGGGTGATACGATAGTCAGTCATAAATTGACACACTCACACATCAAAGTATTATAATTAATTTGTGCCATTTTTGCACGTAATTCCCTTTTTTATTTAACCAAGGGAAATAATTCATGGGAATTAATCGATAAATCTATGATAATATTGAAAGCACACACCGAAAACACTGAAGTTGAAGGCTTGCTTGCTAAATTTAGGATCTTGTAGTCGCAACGAATTTAAACTAAGTGGATGGTAGTTGCAAATTGTCAACATGTCGATTCAGTTAAAAGCACAGAAAAAGCAAATGCTTGTTCTGGCTGGAACATCACACCCAGAACTTGCACAAATGGTGGCAAGGTACCTTAACCTTACTATTCTGACTAGTATTCAATATTCACTATAACTATAATATAATCACTATACTCACTATACTATGAATGATTTAATTTACCATACTCAATTATTTTTATTGCCAAATTAAATTTAAATACATGAAAAAAATTATTATTAGTTAATGAATAATAATTTAATAAATGTTATGAAAGTACTACAATAACCACCATCTACATCTAATTCTAATACTTGAGTCCATTAATTTTGAATACCTTATTGAATTGCCTTACTACTATTCGTAATATTATTAGTAGTGTAAGTTTATTTAACTAATATAATACTTATAATGCATTAATGCTGGTTGGCTATTTGTACTCTATTATTTTTTTCGCTGATTTTCATATTTGTAAAGCAGATTTTTTTAGCATGCAACTAAGGTATAATAAAGATTCAAAATAAAGTAAAGGCTGCTTTTCGTTATACCGGATAAGATGGCGGCCGATGCTACTGATGTCACTTTGACGACGCCCGGTTGCTACCCAATTGTCTCCCCTTAAGGAATTTGTTGGAGTTGTCACCCGTACCCCACACCCTGCAATTACTGAAAGATTTATGGGTTTGTCTTCTTGCACCGATAGTGACAACTGGAAACACTGGGGTGGGGAGGAGCAGTGCCCCTCCCCAATGTATATATTATATATATATATCTTAAATACAATAAAACCTCAAATTAAGAAATTATATAAGCTTAAAAAATAGAAAAAGGGGGTGGGGTCAAGGGGAGGGGGTCTCCCCTCCCCTTGTTAGCTTTCACATTACCGCAAAATGCAGAACCATATGGTATGCGGACTTGGCGAGAGGTGTTCCGCGGTTTTACCCAGGAATTTTTTGCCTTAGGACATTCTTTTGATTTCACATTGAGGTGCGCCAACATCTTAGGGAATGAAATGTGAATTTTCCAAAATGGAAGGTTTTAGGGTTAGGTATAGTTTTAGAATTTTTATTTGTGAATTTAGGGTTAGAGTTAGGTTTAGTTATAGAATATTTAATTGTGAATTTAGGGTTAGGGTTAGGTTTAGTTTTAGAATTTTAATAGTTGAATTTTCTAAAATGGAAGGTGTTAGGTTTAGGTTTAGTTACAGGGTTCCCAAGCAGTCGGGAAATCGGGAAAAAGTCGGGAATTTTAAAATTAATTTTCCCGGTCTTGAAAGTCGGGAAATCTTTGGATCAGTCTGGATATATATATTTACCAAAGCAAGAGGCTTCGATTATGTCTCTGTCACTGTCATGTTTATATATAGTACTTTTAAGTTACTAGTTTTAATTGTCTGCGCATGCGTTAAAATTCCTGGGTTTTTTTCGCGTATGAAAGCATACCTCGTCTTGTTCTGCCACAATTTTTCCTCACCCTAAATACTAAAACTAATGGAGTATGCTCGACTATTTTGGAATTTGTTCTTCTCGATTTACAAATCAAGATTTTAGTTAATTTAAAATCTTCTGCAGCACTTTGTGGTAAGTATTTATTTTAATATGTCAAATAATTAATGTTTACTAATTAAATATAACTATGACTATTTAAGATTCATGACAAAACGAATTGTCCTCTTAATAAACATGTATAATTAAAATTATGACCTCCCTTTGAATCTTCAACTTTGGCTCATGACTAATTAATTTAACCCTGACCAATGGTTAAATAGTTTTTGCACACGGCCACAACTAATAAATGAAGCTATTGAAGGCAATGTTCATTGTAATTGTAGTAGTGGGAGTAAAAATGTCTGAGTGAATAGTAATGTTTGCCAAGGACAACTTATCTGCGTACGGTAGATTATCATTATGAAAATTTATAATAATTACTCTGCATGGTTTAGCAGTCTAAATGAAGTATATTATTGAACTAATGACTAATGCCATATAAGATAATCTTTAAAGTTCGATAATCAAATATTTTATTGTAAAAGGTAAAATAATTGAATAGCTGTATTGATGTTATTTAAATATAACGCTCTATACTCTATTAAATTATTATTAATCAATAAAAATTCCTATTGCCTATTACTATTAATTATTACCTGTAAATATTTTAAACTTTAACAACGATGATGATTTTTAAAAGGAATTAAAGAATTTATATTCTTTAATTAAATACTGTTCAATACATTTGCATTTCTTTAATAATTTTAAAAAAAGAATTATAATTGTAATTTGTTTAAAGTTATTTAATTAATCTGTAACTAACGCTAAACGACGAGCCCATCCTTGGCCGGCGTACGCGCTTGTAGTAACCTGTAGTAAAAAAACAAGTTATAAATTCCTTTGCATCTATTCTATAAATAATATTTTTGAGAACTCCATATAATAAGTATAAGCCTATTACTAGTAATTGTTCAAATGACTGCTAAATATAAAAATAATTTCAACCTGACATTAATAATGATTAAAGACGCTAATACTGATAGTGTAAATTACAATTTTTTAATTAAATTGGTCATTAGTATTATTTAGGAAGTGACACAAAATTTACACTTTTTTCTAAATTTAAATTTTTCAGAAATCTTCAACTTTGCCTAACTGAAGTAACTGCAATGAGAAAGTCAGCACTTGTGTCCCACATGAAAGGAAAGAAATATGCTGATAAAATTAAAGAGACCAAGTCAGCAAAAAAAAATTGTGAAATTTCAAGAGGATGATGTTGCTGCAAAGAATACATCAGAATCAGATGCATCTGTCCAGGAGAAACTAATTGATACAGCAACATGTTCAAATATACAGCCAACAATAATCAATTTTGTGTCCACCAACGATACATTGAATGCAGTACTCTTATGGACACCAGGTGCATTTGTTCCAATTATTCATTTAATTATCAATCCGATGTGGTGCAAATTTTTCAAAAGATTTTCCGACATGTACATTGGCCAAAACAATAAGCCTTGGAGAAACAAAGATGACTAATAGGACATGTTTTTTGCTTGCCCTATATTTTTCATCTCTGTTAGAAAAATTAACTAAGGATCCGCCCTATGTATTGATGTTTGATGAAACATTAAATAAAGACCATATCATTATTACATTGAATTTGTTTTAAATAAATAATTTCTGTTTTTTAAAAATGCCGTGACGTCGCGGTTTTTAGTCTTGAATTTTTCTATTATGGTCTTGAAATAGTCTAGAATTTTTTTGCTGAAAAAAAGTGGGAACCCTGACTGTTATAGTGATTCAGACGCAGAAACTGTGAGCACCATTTTTTTCTTCATTTTTATCGCATTTTTCAAAATCACGGCGTCGATTAAAAAATAACCCACCACGCAAATTTGAGAATTTTTACCCCCACCCGCCCTCTTTTTTTATATTTCTTCGCATTTTGCTGGTTTTCAATATCATCGCTTCCTTAAAAATCCAGCACAATTTAGAAACTCCACCCCTCCCCCCAACCCCTCTTTTTTTTTCTTCACATTCTCGCTGCTTTTTCAAAATCACCACGTCCTTTTCACTCCCCCATCCCCCTAAAACACACTACTTTTCCCCTAGGTCACATGCCTTAGCGACAAACATGGCACCTGGAAATAACCTTATTTTGGGCCTGTCCAATTATATAACGATAATTAACCAAACTAAATAGTCCATTGGCTGGTTTCTTGCTCATGCTTTGTACTACGGGATCAGCCTCCCAGTCCAAAAATATCATTCATGAAAAAACTTAAGACGAAGAAACGACCATTTGCCGGTATCATAATTCCCAAAATTTCAGGTTTCTACAGACAAGGAAAGCTGGAGAATTAGTGATGAGTGAGCCTTTTATTAGTATATTATAGATTTTATCATCTATAAGTAAATATTTAGATAATTTGAGAACCTCAATTTAAGTAACTGATAAATACATATAATTCATCCGAACATTATACTCCATGATTACCTTATTTGGCAATCCTCCGAATTCCGGTCCCCAATTTTTTTTCACTAATAATAAATAAGAGGAAGTATAGTACATCAAAGTATGTTATTTACTGATAGAACTCAGCACAAGTGTTATTTATTGTCTGATAACCAGTAATCAAATATTAAATATTGTAATAGTAAGCCTGTGTAGGCCTGAATGAACGAACTCATATGCATGCCACAACAACTGCGTAATCTTACACATTCTGATAGCCTAGCCAAGCGTCTGTGATGACTGTTGTCCCTGGCAACACATGATTAGTGATAATGCGTTCCAGTGTTTGTGAAATTTATGAAAATACACTGAAATTTGTAATGATTAATAAAATGGCATTAATAATGATGTAATTGTTTATAACTGAGACGTTCCCGTGTGATAACACACAAAAAATAATTTGGGAATCGGGGCCGAGATTCAGAGGATAGCCCCTAATTTAATTAATGTCTTAAGGAACCCTAAACCTAACCCTAACCTCATAATTAAAAATTATAGATCATTGAAAGTAATTGAAACCAGTATCCTAATACCTAATTGAGTTTTATAAAGACAAATGCGGGAAAAAAATAATTTAAAAACAACTGAAACTTGAGACCAGAGAAGCTTCATGACAAACAATTTTTAAAAAATCTTAAATCAGAGGCTATTAAGTTGAGTACCAACTATTGGTAGTCGAGTACCAATAGACACTTCCTATAATTTATAATCCTCTAGACTACTAACGTGCTTATTAAGTATGTAGTTCGTAGGTACTGTATTGAACTGTACATGGCACTGAGAGGATACTGGTCATTAAACTATCAACATCATCGGGCCCAGCACATATCCTCAGCCTGAATGCACCAACTCGCTGCTCTGAAACAATTAAAAGACAACTTCTACGAGGCTCTGGACTCTACAGTAGCAAATATCCCCACACATGAGAGTCTATATCTCCTCAGTGACTTCAACGCCAGAGTAGGTGCGGATCACAAAGCCTGGTCTACCACTATTGGTTCACATGACATTGGTAAAATGAATGAAAATGGCCAGCGACTGCTCGAGCTATGCAGTACTCACAATCTGTGTGTAACCAACACATTCTTTAAATGCATGAACATCCACAGTGTCATGGAGACACCCTCGCTCCAAGCACTGGCAACAGCTTGGTCTCATTCTCACCAGGCGCTCTGACCTGGCCAGTGTGCTCCAAACACGCAGTTACCACAGTGCCGACTGTGACACAGACCACTCTTTGGTCGCAAGTAGAATCAAATTAATACCAAAGAAACTGCGTAACTCTAAGAGCAAGGGTAAAACTCGCATAAACACATACCATATCAACTGCTCTTAGATCAGGGTTCAGCTTAACATCAAGCTTGAGAGATCTCTTAAGATCAATACCATGCAGAAAGTCATCCCCAATCCTCATGATGCTATAGTGGCTGCGACAGAACAAATTGATGCAACATGGCTCCATCTTCGAGACACCATATACAACACCTCTATTGCCGTCCTCAGGAAGAAGGAAAGAAAAAATGCAGATTGGTTTGAGGCCTACTGGGTTACAATGAAGCCTGTGACGGAGACAAAGAGAAAAGCACTATTGGCCTACAAATCTGCCCCAGGACCTGACACACTTCTATGTCTCAGAAATGCCAGAAACACAGCCCGGAAGACTGCACGTTTTTGAGCCAACACATACTGGGTGGACCTTTGTAAAAGCATTCAATCTGCTGCCGATCAGGGAGATATCAAGAAAATGTATGAAGGCATAAAAAAGGCCACTGGACCAACAATATCAATGTCAGCTCCACTCAAGAACGAGACAAGCAGATGCAGCGCTGGACTGAGCACTGCCTAGAACTCTATGCAACACAGAATGTATTATCTGACTCTGCCCTAAAGAGAATCCCAGATCTACCAGTACTAGATCAGCTTGATGCTCCACCGTCAATAGAGGAGCTTAGTAAGGCCATTTATCATCTGAGTAATGGGAAGGCTCCAGGTAACGATGACATTCCTGGTGAAGTCCTTAAGTACGGCAAGTCAGCACTACTGAAGCCTCTGCACGAGCTCATATGCGATTGCTGGGAACACAGCCACATCCCACAGGATTTGCGTGATGCCAAAATAGTCACGCTTTACAAAAACTAAGGTGATCGCAGTGATTGCAACAACTATAGAGGCATATCCCTACTGGGTATTGTGGGAAAGGCCATTTCCAGAGTGGTCCTTGCACGCCTGCAAATTCTGGGACAAAATGTCTATACGGAATCGCAATGCGGCTTTCGGGCTGGCCGGTCAACCATGGACATGATTTTCTTACTCTGTCAGCTGCACGAGAAATGTAGGGAGCAACAGAAAGCCCTCTTCATTGCCTTCATAGGCTTAACAAAGGTATTTGCCCTGGTCAGCCGCAAGGGTCTGTTCTGTATACTGGAAAAAATAGGATGTCCACCACGGCTTCTTAACATCATCGAATCTTACCTCAGAACCCTTCCCAGTTTGTAGCGGAGTCAAACAGGGCTGCGTACTGGCACCAACACTCTTTGGTATCTTCTTCTCTTTGCTAATGTGACATGCTTTCGAGGACTGTTGTGAGGGTATGAACATTCATACCAGGGCAGATGGAAGCCTATATAACATCAGCCGGCTCCGTGGGAAGAGCAAAGTGGAAACTGTATTAATCAGAGAGTTGCCTTTCGCGGATGACGCAGCTCTTACCTCACATACAGAGATAGGACTCCATAAGATCTCAGAGGCATGCAAGGAATTCAGTTTAAAGATAAGCCTAAAAAAGACCAACATTTTGAGACAAGGCACAGACTGCCTCCCAGCAATCTCTATTTAGGGAAACACCTTGGATGTTGTCGAGGATTTCATCTACCTTGGCAGTACTATTACAAGCACATTCTCTCTGGAAAAGGAAATAGAAACCAGAATCCGTTAGGCCGCATTGTTAATGGCAAGGCTAAATCAAAGAGTGTGGAACAATGCGCAGCTCACTGCTAGGATGAAAATCACTGTGTACCTGACCTGCGTGTTCAGCACATTCCTTTATGGCAGCAAGTGCTGGACGACCTACGCCAAGCAAATAAAGCAGCTTAACAATTACCACTAACGAAGCTTGCGTAGGATCCTACGCACCCTCTGGCGGTCAAAAGTGCGTGAGGGCATTCAAGTTGCGGAAGCCACCCTCACAGCAAGGAGTGAAGAGTGAAGAGCCAGGAGAAAGAGGAAGAGAAGCAGGAGTCAATGCTATCGTCCCTTGAGGACGGACGGATGCCATATACAATATATGGGCATGGGTATGCCTGAAAAAGATACACCAAAATAGCTGACAAAATTGCAGTTCTGGGAATTCCTGGCTTGTAAAGCTGTGATTCAAATCAGAGAGTAAATGCGACATTCACTTTTGGGGTCATGTTAGTTGAAACCCTCTTAACCCGGCTCATGATTTTACTGGCAAACCTGGTGAAGCGCACATCACACATAGATACTTTTCCACAACTATCTGAACCGACCTGTCTGAATCCCCAGCCAACGCTGGGCACTTGGGCTAAAGGTACTCATCCGACTCATGAGTCACCTTGTAACGAAAGTTCAGTCTTTTTTCCTTTCTTGTAATAAGTTACACACGCCAAGACAACGCTCAAGTCAACGAAAGAACGCACTCTACTTGAGATGACGTTGTTCGATTGTAACTTCCGGATTAATAGTACTAGTATTAAACAGCCACAAGATGACAAGTCCAAGTAAAATACAACACCAGACGGGCATAGAGGGAACTTAGTTTTAGTGTAGGACAGTGCTCAGTCCTCACCTGGGTGATGAGTGTCTGAGTGTTACCAGTTAGTTTCCACCAAGGGTCGCTTTTGTTCAGACACAGCATAAACTGATGAACCTTTCTTGGCGTGTTTTCAGATGCAAAGCCCTGTAGCCATTTTTCTCAGAAATGGTCCTTAAGCAAGGATCTGACTCCCACCTGGGTCATCAGACAATCAAATTGGGGCTGATCAGCACCTTCTTTTGCCAATAAATTGGCTTTGTCAAGCTGCGACACCTCCACTGGCCAATTGATAAACTGCCGCAGTGTGGTAGGAAGCAACCTACTGTCTCCAAAATGACACTTGCCATATTTGCCACCAGAGAGGATCATCTCAGGGCTTCCATAAAAGCCTAAGAGTCGTTGAAGACAGCTCAGCATCATGGCTGGTCAATGCTACTCCACACAGACCAGAAAGCTCCTATTAAATGTTTCAAACTTTACATTTTTCTTTGGTTCAGTTTTTTTAAAATTCTGCAGTGCTTTTAAAAGTGTGGTTTATTTTGATGTTGATCAGCTGGCTTATATTTTATACTGTGTAGTGTTGGTTCTTTGGAAATTATGCATATTCATGTACCGGTATGGGTAGGAAGTGGTGATAGGTTGTACAGGTATGGGTAGGAAGTGGTGATAGGTTGTACAGGTGTGGGTAGGAAGTGGTGATAGGTTTGATCACAAGATCCACAAGAGCTAAACTGTGCGGCTGTAATTAGTAGGAAATGGATATGTTTATAGGCCCCAGGCACAAGAAATTTAAACACAACAGAGGGCAGACTACTCCCCTTGCAACACCACTTCTTATGCCACTTAGCTAATTTCATATGTTTTTCATTTTTTTGCTCTGCAGCAAACTTGGTGTCCGGCTTGGAGAGATCTCAGTTTTTCATAAACAAAATCGAGGTAAAATTGTATATACAATGTAGTTTAAATATAAAATTATTAACTTAAAAAGGACATAATTTCTCCATTCTGATGTCTAATGGGAAACTGAATGATTAAGTGTCACCCATTCCATATGGTGGCTATTTTTTATTTGTTTTGTCAAATATGGTTATTGCTGATTTTATTTTAAAGATCTTTGTCATTAATTGATAATTATGTATACAGAAACCACTGTGGAAATAAAGGAATCTGTCAGAGGAAAAGATGTTTATATCATACAGACTGGTACAAAGTATGTATAGTATTTAGCTTATATCATACAGACTGGTACTAAGTATACATAATATTATAGTGTATATTACATTACATTTTTGTTTTTGATCTTTACACAAGACAAAAATGATGCTCTTGAAATAAAAGTACTAAAAGTGTTTGTGTTAGAATAATTATTTGTTTAAAAGATATAGCTATTTTTACAGTAATGATTAATATTGTTCTTTATTCAATGAATAAGTGTCATTTTTCACAGTGCTACAATGTAGTATGTAAAATGTTTTTTAATGCAATGTCCCTTGGGAAAAATTGCGTTTATATATTTGAAATGTCTAGCCAGTCTGTTCGAGCTTTGAACAGCAACCCCTTCTGAACCATACCAGATAGAGGGTTTGGGTCTTTTGCAAATATGTTAAGGAGGTCCCAAGGATGTGCACGGGCCAAAAAAATTACCGAAACGGTTTACTGGATTTCCTTGAAAATAAAAAATATAAAAAAACAGTAATTTGTTAATTTCTTGGCAACCATAACCTCTATCGGGTTGAAACAAACGCCAAACGATAGATATACTATTTATAACAATGTTGGAGAAGGAATTTCCGAAACATCTCTTTTCGATCGACTCCTGTAATTTTAGCAGCAATTTGTAGATAGCAATTGTTTTGTTTAATTTCAGAATTATTGATTTGAAATGACTTTTAATGTAATCTAGAATGATAGTTTATGGGGTTTTCCCACTTTGTGAATGCAAATGTTAGATTGTTGCGCAGTGCGCATTATATTGACACATTCTTGGTGTGATGTAGCTGAGGGGATATGAGTCATATTTTGTTTAGTTTCAGAATTACTGATTTGAAATTACTTTTAATGTAATCTAGAATGATTTTCCTTGAAAAAAAAATCGGAAATTCTTTGTTGGAAATTGTGATTAAATACTCATTCGAGTTTTTATTACTTGTTTAGATTTGACTGATAAGGTTTTGAGACAAATAAAAACACTAGGCTTAACATTATCCACACCACTCATTTTTGGGGATGGTAAAAGCCCAATGCTGATTTCTTCAAATTTGAGCAACAAAACTGCTGAGCAGCCTTAGTTCTAAATACAAATTAAAATTTGTCTATTTAACCACTAAAACTATTTCCCTGCAACTCTTTCCTGTCATCACATTTTCCAAGCCATATCTCTCACATTTTCCAAGCTATATCTCTTATAATAGCTAACTTATTCTACTGTCCTAACCATTATTCTATATATTTTTTAATAAACTCTACAGAAGTCTCTATACAAACCCTTAGCCATTACTTGGTACCTCCATTAGTCAAGTTTTAGCCTTAAGACCCTGGTCATTTTTGGCACCTAAGAAAACATTTGTCTTTCCAAAATAAGATTTTTATAAATAATACAATTTAACAAATAAATTTCAGAGACACTAACAATGATATCATGGAGCTGATGATCATTGCATATGCTTGTAGAACCAGTGCAGCAAGTAACATTATTGGAGTCATTCCTTACTTACCATACTCCAAGCAAAGTAAGATGAGAAAAAGGGGTTGCATAGTCGGAAAGTTAGTTGCAACTATGCTAGGAAAAGCAGGTTAGTTTTCTTTTATATTTTTTTATATTATTGAACAGGGTGACAAATAATTTATTGTTCATTGTTCTTGACTATATTTCAAATATGAGTTAATTTACTTATCTTATGTGCGTAGGTATTAACAGCTTGACAATAGTTTGACAACAGAAAATATGTGTTGTGTTCCAGCTTTTGTTTAAAATTATACTTCCCACTGTGCAGTTTGTTTGAAAGATATCATGGACATTTATTCCCCAGGTTTTTCACATGTTATAACTATGGACCTTCACCAGAAAGAAATTCAGGGATTTTTCAGCTTTCCTGTTGATAATCTCAGAGCTTCTGCTTTTTTGATAGATTACATCCAAACATCAGTGAGTATCAATTTCAAATAATTGTAGCTATTTTACAGATATTTTCAATTTTAATTTTGTTGAATACAGCAGAACACACTTAACTCGACCACGGTTAACTCGCCAACCCTATTAAGTAGACGTTTTTTATTGGAACCGCCAAATACTCTCTTAGTCTTAGCATTTTCTCTTCGGTTATGTCGATTCTTTTATGTCACCGAACCCTAATACCTCGAGCACAAAAGAAGGCCAAATTTGCCACTTAACGTTGGTTGTCTTGATCCCCATGACCAATCGCCAGCTTTTGAAAATGTTATCGATGCCACTTCACCATCTCACTACCGTATTTTCGCGGGATCAACTGCACTATTACTAACAGTACAGCCAGCCAACACACGCTTTGTCCCCATTTAGGCCATGCTGGGCGTGTGTAGAAGAACTGGGTCACGCAGCGTCTGTCGAGAACGAAGACGCGCAGAGGGAGCGGGGGCATGTTTTGTATGACATCACGGGCAAAAAGCAAGGAAGAGAGTGTATCAATGATCAAATTTTCGACACGCGCCGTCTGATAGTGACTTCAAAGAATATGTGACGTCACAGCCCACTTGTTTTCAGCTCTCTTGCGCTGAATAGTAACGTTGTTCACATTTTAATATCGCCGCACTGTGTGTTAGTTCTCGTACTATGCTTCGTAAACTAAGAGAGTTTTAAAAAAAAATAATTTAATTAAACAACTCCGTAAAAAAAAAGTTTTTGACTATAAATCCCTTATATGTGAGACATAACTAAAAGTATTGATTGTGTTCAAACGCGACAAAAATTTACAATTTACAGCCTGAAACTGAGTGAATTCCACCTGGTTAAAACACGAGATGTGGTCACCGATGGCTGGCGTGAAGTCAAGTGACCCGTAAAATGTAAACAATAGTGATCGCTACGTATAGTTTTATATAGATAAACTAAAAATGCATTAATTTAATTACGGTATGTTCGATCGATCTGAAATTTTGATACGATGTATTGTTAGGTGACATGAGACTATGTGCAAAATTTCAGCTCATTAGCAGCAAAGCAGCACGGGAAGTGGGTCATTTTTTACTTTTGTTTTTCCGCCTGTCCGACCAAGACAGAGAGAGACGGCGGTGAAGATAATATAAGGGATTTAAAAAAGCGTTCACTAGCTATACGCATATTTTAAAGCAAATATCAGTTTTGATATTAATGTGGTAATCTTTGACCGTTGTTCATATCATACGCGCACTGTGTGTTAGCTCTCGTACAGAGCCTCGACAACTAAGCAAAGTAAAATTTTAAAACAATCTTTCCTCAGCCGTAGGCAAACTAAACTAATAGTGATGATGCGTATATTATTTATAGACCGAAATAGTAAGCAAAGGCTTTGATGTCACGGTCGCTTGGATATTGGTTCTGGTATTCTGCCGTAACACAACAAAATATTAACTCCGCGTAATAGGCTTTTACCGAAGTTACGGCTAACCGGTTAACCGTTTACAACCTTATCATGTACATAAAGAAATTTAAAGCTCATGTTAATATTTCGCCGCCATATTGGTTTTCGCTTAACTCGATCATCGGTTATCTCAATGCCTTTTGGCAAACCCCTAGGCCGTCAACTTAACCGGGTTCTACTGTAATACAAGTACAAGATACACAAATGAATTGCAGTCAAACCTCTCATAATGAGTTTAATTCGTTCCAGAGTCTTACTCGTTAAGCCAAACACTCGTTATACCAAAGAATTTTACCAATACAAATCAATGTAAAAAAACAATAATGAATTCCATGCTGAAAAAAAATACTCATTTTTCAAAAAAATTTTATTAACATTTATTCAAATGAAATTACTTATGAATTGTTAAAGAGTGAAACAAGAATACAATTTAGATTTGAAGCAAAAAACGTTTTAAAAAATATGAATTTATAACAAATAATTATTCCTTTTTAACTAGAAAACTGTCCAACGACATTTGTTTTTGCCGACGCTTCAAAATTTGACGAAAATGTGTAGTAACCGTATCGTAGATATTCTTGACACACCATTTGAAGCATCCATCTCCTTAATTGTTTTTGAGAATAGTGCAGATCGTTGATGTTGGCCACTTGTAGTTGCGCGCTGTAACTGTATCTGATTATACTTGTTTAATATGTAACTCTCTTGTAGGCGTTCTCTCAATACATAATGTTGTGCACAATAATCCACTGAAAAACTTGTTTCAATAAAACAACTTTAATATTTATACTTTGTACACAGAAATATCATTTGAGGCTATGGCGGATTAAGAGGGGGGCTGAACGGGCTAAAGCCAGGGGCCCCCGATGATTTAGGGGCCCCCAAATTTAGTATATTATATAATAAAAATGGACAAATGTTTACACGAATCGCTGAAAATATGATAAATTAAATAAATTTTAAAAATCTTATCTATTATTATTAATCTGATATCTATTCCGATAAAATAGTCTTAAAATATTAATCGAAAAACCTGGTGGGATAGGCTCAAAAGGAGAAATTATTAAAGAATATTAATTATATATCTTAAATTGACTAATATTTTGTCAAGCTCTGCTGGTCTAATCGGAAGTATATAGGCTTGAGGTCAGTGGCGTAGGTAGAAATTTTGCCGCCCGGGGCGATCTCCAATTTTGCCGCCCTTTTAGGGGCCGTTAATAAATGACGTCATGCACCTGGGGTGGAGTCATTCATTTGACGTCACAAAAAAACGCGCAATTTTAAATAAAAGTTCCAATTATATAAATGATTACCGACACTTTATTTAATATGACGCTTTACATGGCTTCACGCGTGTTACAATATTAGAGTGCAGCGTTACTCTAAAAATATATTTAAATGACAAAAAAATTGATTTGAAACATGCTCATTTTGAAATAGCAAATACGGCTTTTATTGGGGGGGGGGAGCTTTTTGACGTCATATTGAAAAAGAGTTCTAAGTTTTTGAGACGACGTGTGATGAGGGGGGGGGGTGAAAAATCAGCCAAAATCGCGTGACGTCATTTATGACGGCCCCTTAAGTCAATCATGTGATGGTTGTTATAAATTAATAAACATGAATATATACCGGTAATTGTAATTCAAACGAAGTGAAGAAAGGGGAGCATTTTTACGTTTGCATGCCCTTTTTATGTAAGCATTAACAAAAGAGGCCGCATAAAATGATATACCTATAAATACACATTTATAAATATAAAAGAAATTTTTTAAAGGCCACAAGAAAGTTATTGAGGTCGCAGATCTCAAATGAGACAAAACATATTCCAAATTTAGACCCCAAAAAATGTTACAGATTAGTATAATTTTTATTTTTTTATTAATACATATATGATTTTTTTTAATAAACAAAGAAATGGTATACGTTAGTATGTATACCTATTTATACATTTACTTATAAATGTCATAGTGGAAAAATCGTGTATATGCTATCAAAATTTAAATTATTTTTAATATCTTGTTCTAAAGACAATATTGCAAGATTTTGTAGTCTTAAATCACTCATTCTGGAACTAAGATATTTTTTTATCAACTTCAGTTTGGAGAAGCTCCTTTCACAACTAGATGCACTGATAGCAATTGTTGAAAACATTTTTAGCAAAATTATAAGGTTCGGTACAGTATTTTCCATTCTTTACTGTTGAATATATTTTTATAGATCAAGGGGGCCTTTTCCCACGTTTTTCTAACATAACTCTTCTTGTAGTGTAGGTACAACCAGGGCTGGTCTTAGGCCTCTGCAACCTATGCCGCCGCAGGAGGCCCCACACTTTCATAGTCCCCACCTATCTTAATAATACCTTATCCCTACCCACACTGGGCCCTTTTCGCATACTAAGCCGCACAGGGCCCCGCGATTGCTAAGACCGGCCCAGTGTACTGGATCCTTTTTCTTTCAATATTGAACTGTTCTTTATCAATATAAATAATCAATATCAAATATTTGATCTTCAAATTCTTCATTTAGTAGGTTACATGCGGTATTATACACGAATATTGCCTTGCAAGGACACGCAACTGAGCAGCGCATTCTTTTATTTTATAATTCCATCCATCGATAAAAACATGTATCGTTGACTTCTTGTTCTGAAGATAGAACCCCGTCTTCTGAATTTTCCACACTCATATTTTTCCTCCTTCTAACTCCGCGTTCAGTTAATTGATATCTCAAACTCTCTAAAACAGCAGTCTGTATTAGCACATCTATTTAAGCCATGAAAGAGGCGTACCAATGACGGTAACAACGACTTAGCATCCGGGCAGTTGCCAAGGGCGCCGAGGGCCAATCCATCAATTTAGTCAAATTTAGCATTTCCCTATCTATTTTTAAAATTTGTCAAGGGTGTAGAAACCCCAGTTACGCTTCTGCACATGAAATGGGTTTGCATTACTTTAAAAAAAAAGAAAAAGAAAGATTGCATTCAACTGTGTAAAATTCCAGCATCTGATATCGTTACTTCTTCAGATGACAATTTTTCCAAGAAGCTTGAAAATTTAAAGTATGTTTTTTTCGAAATTATTTATGCTATTGTGGTGTTCATCAGCGGAGAAATTGGAATATTTTCATGTTCTAGCCATAAATCTTTTAATAATTCTCCATAAAATAGATGATACACATTACTTTAATTGGATAGGCGTAAATTGTTTAATGAATAACCATATTTTAATGAAAAACACAAATTATGTGAGCTACTTTAATGCAATAAAAACTAAATAAATTTAATTTTTAGTAATTTACCTTACAATAATTTTCTGAAAACACTGAAATACTAACATAAATTACTTAATGCAAGTTAAACACAGTATCTGAGCCACCATGCCATGTAGGTACTTCTTGTTAGCGCATCATTAAGCGCATTTTGAATTTCCATGCAAAAAACTGTCGTGGCGGTATTAATTGCACATATTATTCGGCCCAGTGGTGATGTGTTGTTGTTTTTAGTTTGTTTGTATGTGTGTGTAGTTTTCATATGTAAGAGTCATCTTAATTTTCCAAACAAATCTATAGCTTTTTTGAGCGATTTTAAATTTTTGAACGTTGTTGCGTTAGTTATAACAAACACTATGTAATCAAACAAATGTTGCGCGAATCCGATAATTAAGACTCAATATTAACAACATTTTTGTTTCACCTTGGTTTTCCCCCTTCAAAAGAAAACGGGTGGTTGTTCGAAATGGTCGCGGTGGTCGAGTGGCAGCGCACTCGACTGGCGTACCAATGGTCACGGGTTTGAATCCGTGTGAAGGCAAGGGTTTGATCCCAGGGCCTAGGGCGTCCCTGAGTCACCTAGCTCCGAATGGGTACCTAACACTAGTTAGGCGGCTGGGTAATGCGTGGAACCCACAAAGCCGTGGCCTGTGAACGCTGCGTCATTTGCCAACAGATCATCTGTCATGGTCTGTGGACGCAGTTATCTTCTGCATAGAAGGAGCGTCTGTATAGATAAGATTGCTTTACTGTTCAAATGTCCCCTCCGCTCCCCCCTAGCTACGCCACTGCCTGAGGTGCAAGGGGTCGCGGATCGATTCCCCGGAGGGGTGTGGCATTTTTTAAAATTTGTATTTTTATTTTTAAAATTGTCTTTTACACTCAGTTGTAGGAACCCGGCAAACAGTTATTTCTTTGTGTTCGTTATTTTTTTCTTCATGAATAATCTTTTTGGCTGAATAATTACAAGTTACAGTCTTATATTAGCTGCTAGCAATCATTTTATCTAAAGGTACACTGGCTGGATAGGGCCCCAGTTTGAATTGCAGCCAGGTGCCCCGTGCATTCTTAATCCGCCCCTGATTTGAGGTTATACAACGTGGAATTCTCAAGTACACACCACGTCCTTCCCTGACGGAAGTTCTCTCACAACTGATCTCCCAACCTTCTCAGCCAATGGGATGGCTCCTTTCTTCCTGCGTTTATTACTTACGTGACCTCTCCTTTACAAATAATGTGATTCACCCGTGACATTCACCCCCATCCTTTAAAAAAAAATGTTTATGAAATACAACATTTTCGGTCTTCATCAAATCAAATTAATCTATATCTATATTCAAATTTCAAATATTTATCATCAATGAACATTCATTGCCTTACACCCAACATCTGGATATAAAATCAATAAGAACAAATCTGTAGAACTGCAACCGTCTACCTGTGCTGGAAAAATGAAAATGGAATTTTAAACACATCTGTAAATTTGTGTAACTAAAATATTTTTTTAACAATCAATATTATTAAAATTAACTAATAATCCAGTGGAATTCAAACACTGTTCCTTGTCCATTGTTCAAAGAATAAAAATATTAATATTATTACAGTCTCTGGTTGTATCATTTAGGAATTCACAGACTAATATTAATACAGTCTCTGGTTTTATCATGTAGGAATTCACAGAATGTCTTTTTAATACAGTCTCTGGTTTTATCATTGAGGAATTCACAGAATGTCTTCATTTATTGTCATTCTACTCAATATGTCTGCAACCACATTGTCCTTTCCCTTCACAGGTTTAATGTCAAATTTGTAGTCGGCTAATAGCATAGCCTAGTTCAAAATAATCATTTTTCAGTTGACGAGTATGAATTCAAATCGATGGGCTTTGAATGTTTCTTCAGACTGTTTAAATGTTCAATAATTCACCAACCATGACTTCGATTATGTCCATTCACAATATCAATTCCAGCATCTTGAATAAGTTGCTTAGCTTTGAGATGTCATTTTTGCTTCCTCATAGTTCAATAGAATTTCGACCAGATGAGTCACTGTCAGAAACTTTTATCTGAAAAATATTGACTGTATCTGTGTCTTTGATTTTGCTTAATACACAACCAATTGTTCTTCCTAATTCAGATGATTTCACACAAATGGTTTCAGATTCACCAGTACCATCTTTATCTCTGCTACTATGGTCTTCATCACTTTTATCATATACTTGATTTTTCATAGTGGCTAAAGTGTCACTAGTTCTTATTTGTTCTTGATTCATTTTTTTCTATCATATATGTTATTGTCAATAGTGGCTACAGTGTCACTAGTTTCTGTTTGTGCTCGATTTAACTTTATTATTTTTCTATCATTCATGTCTTGGTTTTCATTCTTTCTCCATGGTTGATCATAATTTCTTTTTCTGGAATCAAAATTGTATTTGCCTCTCCATGATCTTCTACCTTGATTATAATTTCTATACATGGAATTATGATTATTTCTTTCTCTCCATGATTGTCTATCTTGATCACAATCTCTATGTCTGGAATTATGATTATATTTTTCTCTCCATGTTTGTCTACTTTGATCATAATCTTTATGTTTGGAATTATGATGATATTTTTCTTTCCATGCTTGTCTACCTTTGTTTTCAAAATGATCTTGTCTTGATTTTTTTCTGTTTTCTGTCTTATAGGACTGCCAAGGAGTGACACCCTATTTGGTTGTCCTTTATTGTGGTAACACTGCTTCGCCATATGTCCTGGCTTGTTACAGTACCAGCAAATAGACTGTCTGTTGCCTTGGTTTGGCAGACTCTGGTTTCTCATACCTTGCCTTTTTTCTTGACTTTTAATTTGTATTGCTGCAAATATGTCTTGTCTCTTATACATTTCCACATTTGGATGAGAGTCTTTGAATGTTCGTAATGCATTTGATAGCTCTGCTTGAGTACGAACTTTCTATCAGTTAAATATGTGAATAGAGTTGGTGTTGCATTTTCTAAAAACTTGTCAATTAACACCATGACTAGTATGGCTTTTGGATTGCTCGTATCTATTGCTGTCAGTTCCAGCCATTTTGTTAATTTGACTTGTGCGTCATGCGCTATGATCTGTGGATCTTTGTCCATCTTGATTCTCATTTCATGAAATTCTTTTCTATAATCATTTTCTGACTTTCCAAAATGACATAGAAGTGCCTTCTTGACGTTTTTTATTTATGTTTTTGTCTTCTTTGGCTATACTGTTGTAAGCTTCAAATGCTTCTCCGGTTAGTTGAGTCATCAATTGCGCTGGCCAATCTTCTTCATTATAACCTTTCATGGCCATTATGGATTCGAAATAATCCAGATAAACATCCATTTTTTCTTTCTGGCTATCATATTTTCTTACTTTGATAGTGTCCTTTGGTGCTGACCTTCTATTTGTGTCATTACCAGGATTGAGGCCTCTACTCTCTAAATCAAGATGTAGTTTTAACTTGTCAATTTTAAGTTGTTCAAGTTCTCTTTCAATTATGAGTCTTTGCCTCTCTTTTTCTTCAGCCTCTTTTTTATTTTCTTTTTCTTCAGCTTTTCTTAGCTTTTCTTTTTCTTCAGCTATTCTTTGATTTTCTTTTTCTTCAATTAAATAAACAATTACTTAAACATGATATATTAGTCCATAAATAAAGCTTTGGTAAACTATAAAACTCTTTTACATTTATGTTTTGAGTATATTCATATTAACTTTGAGAAACCTTTTGTCAAAAATAGTCTTTGAATTCTTTTTATCTATGATTTTTCAACACATTTATGTAAAGTTTGATTGTCTGTTGCAGTTACCAGATTACAGAAATGCTGTCATTGTTGCAAGAAACCCAAATTCTGTTAAAAGAGCAACTTCTTATGCTGAACGTCTCAGACTGGGTATAGCTGTCATTCACGGAGAGGAGAGAATGGCTGAGTGTGAGGAAGATGATGGGAGGACATCTCCACCATTGCCGGAGACGCAAGTTAAAGATGCATTTGGTTTAGAGTTGTTGCCACGTAAGAGCTAAATTTAAAAAACATCTTTTTACTGTATCATATAACCTGTACATAAGACTTATCCTACATGATATCTGACATTGTCATTATTGGTCAGGATTATTCTGTGCGTACCAGTCATGTGTGAACATGTATTTAGTTCGGCTGGGTATATTGTCAATAAGAAACGTTATCACTTTAAAAAATACTGTTCATATGCTGGTATGTTTGCGAAGTTGGTTATCTAATGACTCTTGAACACACAAAAAGCAGTGCTATTGTTTAAATTAAGCTCATGTGTCCGTTTCTGAACCTACAGACGTTTTTTGATTTAATTGCAATTAACCATTGATAGTTAATTTATAAAAGTTAACTTTTAAAATAAAGTTAATCATTATCAGCCCTTATTTTAACATTGCATCATTCGGTTTTGTATTTTAACTATTGTTGATGAGTAACTGTTTATTAAGTTTAAGGAATTTCCTTGAAATATTTTAATGAAGCAAACATTTATTTGAAGTCTATGGTGTTTTTTATTCTCCCTAATTGTGATACTGTGCTTAGTCTTTATATGATGTTTTTTATTTAACTTTTATGCAATTCAACAGAGGTAGCTGCTAAGGAGAAGCCCCCATTCAATGTTGTGGGTGATGTCGGTGGGAGAATTGCAATCATTGTGGTGAGAATTTTTATAAGATATATTTATTTATATTTGCACAAAGTGTTTGTTTCATATATCAGTATTCAAAACTTTTTGTTCAATGAATGTGTTTATCCCTATAAAAGATATCTGCAGAAAAAAATCATCTGTTCATAATTTAGTTAGCTAATCCATGGTGGCTTAGTTTTTACCCAGTGGTCAACCACCTAGTTTTTATCATTGCTAAAAATATCAAACTTGAAATTATTTAGACCAAACTGAATTTACGGTACTGATTTTTGTTAAGATGTATAATTTTCTCTGACCAGAATCACAAGGGTTATTGAGTATTTTGGGAGATCTTTTTCAATTTTACACATTATTACCAGTAATTTATGTATAAATTCTTTTGATATTTGTTTTATTTACTATCCTTTTGTGATTTTCTGGTTCATATATTTCATAGTCATAGCCAATTTTTGTGCTCAATATTCATTTGTTAAATGATTAATATACTTATACTTAACCTTTTAAATCTAGATCATTTTATGTTAAATTCTCTAAAATTTAAAGTCACAAGCAATGCTAATACTTGTACAGATCAGAACTCACAGGTACTTGATTCCACGGGTCAGGGAAAACATAAATTGATTGGTTCATTGATGTTATTGAGCATTTAAAAAAAAATCCCAGTTGCTATTATAACTGACTTATTAACTTTCTTTTATAAAAACTTTAAAAATTTAAAGAATTATTGTATTTAAAAGACAGATGTGATTTACAAATATAGTATATCATAAACAGTTATTTTAACCTCCCCAGGATGACATGATTGATGATGTCATAACTTTCGTGAAGGTAGCTGAAATCCTAAAAGAAAGAGGTGCTTACAAGGTTTTGGTAGTTGCAACACATGGCATTTTATCCTCAGATGCTCCACGTCTTATTGAGGACTCAAGCATTGATGAGGTTGGTATCCCTAGATTAGAAATTGATCAAGTTGACAGGTCTGGCAACTGATGATAAATAATGGGGATTTAAAAGAGAGTTCTAACTTTAAAGAAAAAAATATTGATGTTATCACAATTTCATGCCGACATCTGACATCATTTTCTTTGAAAATAAATCACAGGTTGTTGTGACCAATACCATTCCCCATGAGGTGCAGAAAATGCAGTGTCACAAAATCAAAACAGTAGACATCAGTGTTCTTCTATGTGAAGCTATCAGACGAATTCACAATAATGAATCCATGTCCTACTTGTTCAGGAATGTTGGTTTGGATGACTAAATGGTGTGCAGAAAATTTACTTTGTGGAAATGGATATTTTTGGTAGTTCTTTAATTTTGCCTGTTTTGTGAAAACCCTAATGTATTATTTTGAAATAATGAAGAAAAAATAATTTAAATTTTAATATTTGCGTGAGATTATTGAATATGATCATGAAATAAAGTAATCTAGGTGGAAAAAAAAATATGTTCAAAAGTAAAATTCTTTTGTCATCATCAGTACATTATTTTTTAAAGCAACCTCTGCCTTAGAATATTTTTTTCCCCCAGAAATTAATTTTTTTTACATTAATAAGTTACTTCTTGGGTAAATGCCAATTTGTTAACAATAGAGGCAGCACATTCCCAACCCTAATAGAAATTCAGTTACATGTATAACTATAAACAACATCAATTAAAACTTGGGCATCATATTTGTATTATTTATCCTTGTCTTATGAATGTATTTCTTTTTGCTGAAATCATCATCTTCCACATCCAGATGTTGATTCGGTTATTTGCCATTTTATAGCAAGATTTTTTTCTGAATCAATTTTGATATAATTTGCATAAGATTACATTTATACTTATTTTATCACAGTAAATTAAGTATGCACAAAAAAAATTGATTGTGGTTATTGTTAATTTTAAAAAAAAGTAGAGTTTAACAACTAAAGACACATGAGTTGTTTTTTTAAAATATCAACTCTTCTTAATTTTAATGTATCCACATAATTATGTTGTAACTTAAATTTAAACAGACTGTTGATTAGAGCAGTAATGATTTAAAAATAACTTGCCTTTTACTTTGACATTTTCCCAATTTATATTTCTTAAATTGGGGTTGATAAAGAACATTTTATTTTTATTTAAACATTGATAGATCTGGTTTGGACTACATAATATGCCATTGAACCTGTCAATTATTGAACTTAAATGTTTAGTACAAGCAAGGTCAAATGCTTTGCAGATACCTCAAATACAAGACTTCAGTGAACTTAATAAAATTTGACTTTGGCACCTCGCAAAATGTGCATTTGAAAATTTTAGTTATTTGTTAAACTATTTTCATTTTGAAAAAAAAATCTTGATATTAAATTTATCAGATATTTCTTAAAATGTGAAGTATGATAACAGAACAATCATGCTATTTGAATTTTCAATGCCAGCCATAATTTTTAGAAATATTATGCAATACTATTTAATTTTAGCTGTAGTTTATAAAAAAATTGTATTTAAAACCAGAGATGAAGTTTTGACATACAAGTAAGCATACTTTGCACCATTTAATGATATTGATGACAGGAAAATAAAGATTCATTATTTTATTGAAACCTCTTTGGTTAATATTATAATTCGATAATGTGAGATTTTCGATAACATATTATGAAGTTCTGTACAGATGAAGACATCCATGAATTTCTCCAACTAATAAGGTTTTGTTTAGTGTCATCAGAGAAGCACAAGTTGTCAGATTGGATTTGGTGTGACCTACAATTTTTCCAGTTTTCCTATCCCAGATACATAGTGATCCTCTGTCATTTAAAGCTGTAATTAGCCCAGCTTCCTTCTTGGCATTTTCAGTCCTTGAAAAGAAAGTAAAGGATTATTTTATTGTAGGGTAATTGCCAGTACTGTTTCTTCAAGACTTTATAGTGAAAATAAAAAGAAACAATATGAAAATCATCACATATATTTGTTGTCCACAGAAAAAAAGAAAAAATATATTTTTCTTTAAACTAACATTAAAATAAAATTAAAAAACTGCCACGATCTGTAACTTAAAATCTTAGGACATATATAAAATGAATGACTTATATTTTAAAGTTAAAAGCTCCAAAACATAAAATAATGTGACCTGCAAATCTATGCATGATCTCTTAATAAAAAATCCCAGCAGTTACGGAAAAGTAATAACGTAAAATTTGATTTTAAATAATGGATTAGAGGATGTCTTAGAAGTCAAAGTTGTTCTTAGCTGTTTTATGTGTCTTGGGGTGAGGTTCACTTGAAATAAAATCAACTCAAGCCACAGGCTGATGTTTAACAGCAATTAAATAAATGAACTTGAAAATACAAATGTGTAACAACCATTTCTAAATTTCAATAAGTAGTAAACAGAAGTAGAAAATACGTCAAACTTATCAACTATTTATAATACAATGTGAAACGCATTAAAAAAAACCCCACTTGAGCTGAACTCATATTTATACAATTTTTTATGGCATTCTAGATAATGAAGATACTGATTTATAGTTAGTGATTATTATAGGCCTTGTTATATAATGGCGGAAATATATTAATAGAAATATCCGGGGTTTTTAGGTGGGCAAATCTAATATAAGAAACCAGTCAATATGTAAATTGTCAACAGCTTATTGGACTTGAACAAGAAAAAATAGTTTGATAATTTTACTATGCTAACAATTTTGAGAACTTGCTGATTCTTCTGTATTTATACTTAAAAAACATTGTTCAGCTAAAAATAGAACATTACACAATGAGTTATGATGCTTTTTCGGTCTTAGAAATGACAAGCCCTATGCATCTAGAATGCCTTGCCTTGACAAAGTACACACATAATCTCTAAATCTAATCAACACAAAAAATAATTTAAAAAATCACTCACTGCAATAAAACAATAAATAAATAACTGATAAAAGATTTAACTTGCATGGTATATTGTTATTTTTTTTAATTTCTAATTTAATACCTAAAGAAAATAAAAACCATAAAAATGTTTTAGTGTTAAGACCAAAATTATGAAGGACTTCTAAAAAGATATAATATATGTTATATGTAATTACTCCAGGAAGTTTTTTTAATACTTACCTTCGCCAGGAGCTGTTGGGAGTTGGAAATGCTACCACTGGATATGCCTTGCATGTTACTGGGTTTAAAATCACTATTCCTCCACAATCTCCACTGTCAACTCTCCAAATTGTATCCAATATAAGAAAACCCTTAAAAGTAATAAAAATGTACATTGCATACTAAAAATATTTTTCTTTTGAAAACATTTAAAAAAAATAAGTTTGCAGTTTTAAAAGCTATAGTAAATATAAATGACAATTTAGAGTATAAACTGAAAATTATTAAGTTAGTTTTAAACTTTAATATAAGTTGAGAACAGGCAATTATAAAAATTAAAAATTGATTTATCTATTTCACATTTGTATTTAATCTATTTATGGTATATGATTAGGAAATTTAATTTGGGATTTCTTCAGCTGCCAGAAAATATTTCTTAACCCTACCAGGTCGAGTTACCGAATTTTAGGTAATAGATTTAATTACTATATAACCAGTTACCGAATTCTATGTTTTTTGGGATATCCCTTGAAGAAGTACTAAAAATAACATAAAAGCCAATCATTGTCAAATCTCGCATTTGCTGCAAGATTAGTGTTTACAAATGGTTTGTCCCTTGAATAAAGCAGTGAGTTAGTGATTACGCTGATTATTTTAATTGAAAATAACCATGAAAAGATCTGCGAATGAATTACCGCTCAAAAGCCATTCGCCGAAGACAAATGGTACCATGCCCCCAACGCCACACACCAGGAAACCACTGGCCTGAAATACCAGAAGCAACTGCTTCCAATCATGTCTGCACTTTCTGCTTGGAAAAACAACTGCAATACAACAGAGCACACCCTGGAGGACAAGGACAACCCACACAAGAAGGTCAAGACCAAAGTCAGGTGCTCTATGTGCAAAAAGTACCTCTGTGTAAAGCATGGCTCAATCTGCTGAGAAGACTACCACTCCAATGCGCAATACTGGTGTTAGATGGAAGCATTGTTCAGCTAATTAAACAATTATTATCTTCTAAAAAAAAATAATAATTTTAAAAAAAAATTTGCTGTGCTGTAATTCTAAACTGCTGCTCGGTGTCGGTCCAAAACTTTCGCGGCTGCGCAGCTTAATGGGAACAATGGTACAAAGTTGCACAGCATCCATTTTTTATTAACATTTTTAAATCCTTTGCCTTTATATTAACTTGTGGTGTCTGGTTGCTTGCTTGTTTGTTGAAAAAACTTTGGATCTATTTTTAACCCACCTCCTCATAAGCTAGCGAGCTGAAATTTTGCAGGCAGTTTCATGCCGATGATAAAAACGATGTATCAAAATTTCAGATCAATCGCATGTACTGCAATTAAATTATTGAATTTTTAGATTATTTTATTTATCTCTATGTATCATGTTATTTTTTGAGATACAGTGTTGCGGTGCGTATTATATTGAACAACCTTTTTAATACTTTCCTGTTGCACGATTCAGTGCGTATTATATGGACGATAATTTTTAAAAATATATTCCCGATCGGTGCGGATTATATTAAACACGTTTTAAGAAACATAAATAAAACTTTGGATTTTTGGATTGTATTGCGCTGCGTATTATAATGAACATTCTTTTATATATGTTTTGTATATAAAGGATTTATAGTAAAAAACTTGGTTTTTACATTTTTTAAAAACTAAATTTGATGTGAGTATACTATAAACTGCTACGCGGCGTTAGATATCTGCAAGCCGCGCAGCTTAAATTGAACATTGAATGGAATTTAGGCTTATTTCCTACTATATCTAAAAGTTTGGGCTCATTCTGACCACTGGTTTGCATGATACTAGCAATTTCTTAACCCATGTACATTTTCTTTATTTTTGCTGGGGAGGCCAGGTATATGGGCAAATTAGTTTGGGGAGCTCGGACCTGGTAGGGTTAAAATGTGAAAAATGATTACAGAAAACTAATCATATTGAATGTTCAAAGGAAATAAAGCAAAATTACAGTAACCTGGTAAGCTTTGGCAGCGATCATAGCTGTTAAACATGGTACAGATGATGGCAAGGATATTTTCTTTAAACAACGTCCAAGCTTAGAGTTCCTAACAGTTTTTAGCAAAAGAAAGGTGTTTTTAGAATGATAATTTTACACAAAACAAAATAGCTAACTATAGGAGTAAAATCTTAGATGATTTATAAAAACACAAAGTGATCTCCAAAACATGAGCTTTTTTTCATAATGTAGAGACATTGCAATCGCCTAATATTTCCTTTCTTTTTTTTTAAAGTCCATAGCTTTAAACTTCAAAAAGCTTTGATATTTTTGGCTTCATACATTCAGGGCTCTAAAATCTTCTTTTGTCTTGTTTAATTTGTTCAACCAAGCTAATATTAATACTCTTTAATATTTAGTTTTGAAACATTTAGTTAAATTTTTTCTACGTTTCATTTTTTACAAATTTATGTTGAAATTTCCATGCAAATTTGCTATTATAATATAAGATAAAAATGCTCTACTTTCAGTAATAATTTCAGTAATAGCAAGCAATAATTTATTTGTGTAAATAAGTTAGGAAGCAATAGTTTCTCCATCTTGCACAATGACTGGTAATAGTTGAATTTCATTAAAGGGGCTTGTAAAATGTTAGTGTACCAGAAAATTTGATTATAGGCACATTAAACACCATTGATCTCAAATCATTACTTTGATAATGTTGAGATTTCAGGATAGTAAAAATTAAATATTTTCTCTCCTAATGTGCCATTTCATTAATTATATGTAAGACTCATGGAGTTCATAACTCTGGTTACCATTATAACCTGACCCCTACTTGACAAAAGAATTAAATGAAACTGCTCAAAGGGTAAACACACCAAATACTTATGTTCTGATCTGTTGACAGAATGATGAAAGCTGAGGCCATATTTTTCACCATGAGAACATTCATCAGCTGGCTCGGCTGCCTGTCAAACTTTGACACAGATAAAATAGTGTTGAGATCATCCGAGAATATCACCTTTGCTACAAAGTGTGATGAATCTGTTGACAGTCCAATCAAAAGTTCTGTGACAGAGGCAACACATAACACAGCTTTACTGAAAGAACTGGAAAAAAATATTCAAAACATATGTAAAACTGACAATGTTAAAAATTAAAGCATGAAAATAAAAATAAACATTTTTTTCTAATGATTTTAATGCAAGAAATGACTTTAGTTAAGTTTTTATTAATTTTTCTAAATATGTGCTCTATCAATCAAACACTTAAAGACTCAGGGACTGGGTGTTTTACTATTAATTCAGTTCACAGCGTAAGCTAAATTTAGGTATCTAAAACCCAATATTTTAAAAGTTCAAACAAACATAAATAAAACATTTCAAGCAATAAACTTCAACTTAATCGTCTCGTTTGCTCCTCTGAAGAACGATATGTTAGGGTGGTTCATAAAGAACAAAACAGGGTATTTATTTGGATGGCACATAAATAGCTTACACTTAAATCATATATTCCATATCTTACACAATAATTCTTCACTTTAAAAAAATAATCTGTGCAAGTTAAATAATTTTTTAAAAAGTTTTTGAATTTCTATAAGTGTTTCATTGTAGGACATAATTTTAAATATAAGTTTATTGAGGGCTCTACATGACAGCTGATTTATGCATACATAATTAACATTGAAAAGCTTTTATTTTTCAGAAGAAAATTTTATTTACAAAGTTATGAATATGTTTTTTTACAAGAAAATTGATCAAATAGTTATCAAAATTCATGATTTAGAAAACTTCAAAAACCACAAAATAATTATTCTGGTTAAAAACTCTATTTCTATAGTCACAAATAATTTACCCAATCTCAGACTGGAACTCTGTCAATGGGATATTGAACCTTTTGGTATCTTCAGAGCTACACATGTAGACAAAGAGACTGACAAACAGTTGCCCTTTGTCTAAACCACTTGCAATAACTGCAATGCGGTCCATGACTGGTAGAAGTATAGCGTTCATTATGTGAATTTCCTGAAAAATGAAATATTTAAAATTCTATAAAATATAATATTAATAAAATATAATTATAATTTAAAGGTGGTATATTATTTCACTGTATTTTATTTAGTTTTTCATATCTTAGAAGAAAAAACAACACAAATTCAGAAATGAACAACATTTAATATCTGTAATATTTCTAGCTAACTGTTACTATTAGTGACAACAATATGAAATGTAAAAACCATTTTACACAACATAAAAATAATTCTTTAAAATATATTTAAAGTCAGTTGCCACAACTTTTATTTCAAATAAATGCTTGTTTGTAATTCTTTAATATTATAAACTAGAATTTTCAAGAAAGTTTGAAAATAATCTATATGGGTATGTAAGGGGCCGTCCATAAAGTACGTCACGCTATTTTTGACCATTTTTACCCCCCCCCCGTCACAAATCTTGGACCCCCCCCCCTAAATTATGTCACACTTTGAACAAAAATGTTTTTTAACAAAATAATTAAAATTTAATATAAAACACCGTGATGTCACACATGGCCGTACCCCCCCCCCTGTCACAGAGTGTCACACTTTCTTACATCCCCTCCCCCCCTCTGGAGAGTGACGTACTTTAAGATAATTACTAATTTTATCAGGAATTAAAAGTTAATGGACATTTGACTATATTTTTTAAAGTAATTGTATTATTATTCTTAACATTTCTGTGCCTTCTGTGAATTTTTATTTATAAATTTTTCTATTGTTGCCATATTGTTTCAAATTGACAAGGGTCTATATTTTTCAGGGATTTATTTGAGTTTATCTCATGAAATGTGATCCCTGGTGAATAAAACCTGATGGGGAAGAGATATCTACAATGGACAAGATCAAACTGATCAAAAAATATTTTTTTAGTGATACAGTGTTAAGTCTGTTGGCTAGTTAAGAAATAAACTTTCAAAGCAAAATTATTGTTCTAAGCCAGTGGTCCCCAACCTATTTTGGCTGGTGACCCCTTTTTATAAAAGCCATGTGACCCGCCACCCCCATAAAATTTAAATAAGTCATTTTCAATAAATTTTTTACGAAATAGAGCAAATTTGCATTATAGTGAATATTTTTTAGTCGACATTTGGGCACCCTCAGAAAACCCGTCGTCAACAGGGGGTCGCGACCCACAGGTTGGGAACCGCTGTTCTAAGCAAAAAAGGTTAAAGCAAAATTTTTTTCAAATAGTTTAAGATTAAAAATGTATAAGCCTATTCAGGATATAATAATATTAGAAGACTTACTGGGGCTAATCGCCAATCAAGTTCAGTAGTCCAACCAAAGTGGTCATCTTCTGTCCATACTGTAAGAGAAGTTGCTTGTACACTGACTATAAACTGCCTGCTTTCCCCAGATTCCAATTTCAACTGACCACACAGGACACTGACTACAGCATCCTGACAGCAGGACTGCAATAAAAAAAATTAATACCAAAATGCTTGATTTCTAATCTCAACTCATATTTAAAAGAGTTTTTGTTTTTAAGTTAAAGGCAAAAGGCTGTAAAATTTGTTACTATCATTTATATTATTAAACTTATTACTAAATTAAATTTCAAGATTGACGAGTGTTGCTAAATTGATTAGATTCTCTTGTGGATTCTGGAAAGGTAACTCGGCACCACCAACAAACAGTTATCCGATTTAACATTGTTTTTTTTTAATGGTTAACTGATCCTCAAAAACAAGTGGTATTTACAACTTTAATTACAAATAAACTGCAGACACTTGCCTTGGAAATACATATGTATCCTGAAAAATAAAATGACAAAACTTCATTCTTAACAAGACTGGCTGGAAAAAAAAATGTACCAAGAGCAAGCCTCTTGTTGAAGATTAAGCAAAAGATGGAGGTGGATAGGGCACACTCTTTTTTTAAACTTCCAAATAACATATGCAGAGAATCAACATACATAATTCCCGTAATGGATGTAATGCTTCTTGGATGTAATGCTGTTAGGTTTTATAGTGCGCACCAAAAACTACTACACCAAATATAACTCTTTTCAAACGTTCCGCATAAAATTGTTCAATATGATAATAAATGAATCAAATAAAAATAAATAAAATAAATGAAAGTTCTGTATTACATTATTTTTAATTATGAAGTGTATTTTTTCAAAATAAATAGATTTCAGCTGAAATGTATTTATTTTGAAAACTTCTGTTATTTTTTACGGGTAATACACTATCATCAATCAATATCATCATCAACATACATAATTCCCGTAATGGATGTAATGCTTCTTGGATGTAATGTTGTTAGGTTTTATAATTTATAGTGCGCACCAAAAATTACCACACCAAATATAACTCTTTTCGAACATGACACATAAAATTGTTCAATATGATAATAAATGAATTTTTAAAAGAAAATTAAATAAATGAAAGTTCTGTATTACGTTATTTTTTAATCTGATGTGTATTTATTTTGAAAACTTCCGTCATTTTTCATGGGTGATACGCTAGTCTTTACCATAATTATGTAAAATAAAAAAACAAGGAGATGACACCAAAGAGAGACACAAACTGGACCCAAGCACATAAAAAAGCATGGAATACACCTGAAAGCAACTCAAAAGGAAACTACAGGACTGAGATGAATGGGAAAATCCTAGTGAACATATGCCATAGAAGGGGTGAACGCGATTTACAATTTTCAATCTTATACATTATTTTTTTCAGTATCCTTACTTGAAAGCAACCTGAGAACTTCAGAGTCTTTTCTTCTTTGAATGGATTTTCAGTCGTCTGAGATCTTGAAATTCTTCTAGAAGGTGTATATACTATTGGAATATTAAAATTTTGAGCACTTTTGTCTTCCAGCACTTGCAGCGGTGTTGTTGGGGTTCTAGGCAGTTTCTTCCAGGGCTCAACTAAAAGCATTGAAAAATCAATAGATGACCCTAAGTGATCTGCAAAGCTCTCAATAGAAGTGTTTACTGGAATTTGACCAGGAGATAAATAGCTGTCATCAAACTGTAATATATTTGACAAATTAGCAGACACAGCTGGACTCATGACACTACAGTCATTTTTAATACTGTCACTTTTAGAGCAGTTTTTATCATACAGAGAACTGAAGAGCCTTAACCCTAAATTATTTGGCTTTTCATCATCTATTGATTTAAGACTTAAAGGCTTTGGGCTACAGGTTTCTAATGTATAGGCAGATCTTTCAAGATCTTTGTTACATTCAAATAGCATTTTGGAATTCTTCATGTAAGATGACATATTTAGTCTTGAAGCAAAAGTTTTAGGCCTTGTTGTCTTAGGCGTTGATGTCAATGAATACTTTTTAATCATGGAATGCACAACTGGACTTGGTGTTCCAATACTAGGTGTGGTTTGGTTATTTTTTAAAGCATAGTCTATTTGTGGACTTTTATCAGATAGTAATGGGCTGCACAGTAAATCAGAATTACTTAATGGTATATTAACCTGACATGCTGATGGACTTTGATGAGCACAGTCAGAAAACATTGCACTAGAAACAACATTGTTTGAGCTTGGAGATTTAGCAATACCCTCCTCTGTGTGTCTCCAGAGACCATCCGGTTTACTTCTTTGTTCATGACATGACAAACTAACATTTGGATTGGGCACATTGCAAGTAATACTTCCAGGATTAGTTTGACTAATATTTTGACATATTTGGTTTGGTTTATTTTCCAACACTTTTTGTGAAGACGATTCACTTTCATGAGAATTCATCACATCAATAGCATTAGTAGTGACTTTAGTTTCTGTTACAGCAACTAACTTTTGCTCAAACAGTTTTAGGCAACCACTATTTTGAGACTTTTGACTTCTTATTGGAGATGGAGTCAAACAATTTGTAGTAGAAGTCTTGTCTGACATTTTTTGAGTGTCAGATTGGCAATCTTTGTTTTCTGGTAGAGCTGTTCGGTTGACCCCTTGTTTAATGCTTTGCTGTTCTGAAGTCAATGGATTTTGTTGTACAGAAGTGAGCATCTTAACTTCACTACTGAAATTCTCTGATACATCCCCTGGAGAAAGAATTTTCTCTTTTACTTTATTCTCCACATTGTAACATTGTATGAACACATCATGGTCTGGCTTACAGTTGGTAATGTCATAAGGCTGTCCTAACTTAATCTGTGCCATTACAAGCTCACTGCTATCACACTCACATGCAAAGTCTAGTTGCAAATTTTTCTCTTTAATTTTTCTCAACTCAATAAATGACACTGGTAATTGAAATTCTGAATTCCATTTTGGTTTCCTGGCTTCCTCAATTAAAAATTGAAATACTGACAATATTGCAGCAGCTTTCTTTTGTTGAGCTAGTGATCTCTTGGTCATTTGAACACCACGGGCTGACAAAACTCTGTCTTCTTGTTGTGAGCTTTTTGAACCATGTACAGAAGAACTTGATAGATCGGTGGAGCTTTCAGAATTATGATATAAAATTCTGGGAGAACGTCTTTTGCCTAGTTTAACTACTTTTGACAAATATTGGTCAGCCAGCAAACCTTCAGAAAGCTTAGATTGGGAAAATGGAAGCGGACTGAGCTCGGCGTAATTCAAGAGAGAGCCTTGACTGTCAAATCTTTCTGTTTCGGGAATAATGTTACACAGTTCCTCGCTGGACTCTGATTTGATGGATCCCGACATATTTTCCAAATGAACTTGTTTAAAAATCTTCTCACTAACATGTTTAGGATCAATAATATTTCTTTCTGCCTGATAGATTTTTGCCAAACTTAATTGTTCTACTCTTTTTGATGGAAGATTAGAGTCTCTATCATTGGTGTCTGCATGTGAAGGGTTTTCCTTGGAGTCTGCTTTTGATTCATATTTTGGAGTTACTCCCAGTATATTTAAAAATTCTGAATCACTGATTGAATGTGAAGAATTTGAAATGGTTTCACCTTTCAATTTGGGAGACACAAAATTAATTTTTTCAAAAGTTGGTGTAGTTTGAAGAAAATCCGAAGCACTCAAATGTTTAGCATTTTTTCCACATGTTGATAAGACAAGAGGATATGCCAAACCTGTGCTGACCTGAGATGCCAAGATAACCTCATCATCACTTTCACTAGGTATCACCTTTCTCTTCTTCACAGGTGGTGTCTGATGAGAATGTTGTTCTGTAGAATTTTCTGTTTGATATGTAGATGTGATCAGCTTAGCATTATCTTCATTCAGGATGTTTGATGGGGATGATAATTTATTTAAATGCTGCGATGAATCATTTATTAATTTTTTAATGATTACTGGTTCATTAGCTACTGTGCTGTGAATATTTTGTTTGTAAGTATTCACAGTTGCATGAATCCAAGATGGTTCTAGTAATTTCTCTCTAAAACCTTTACAAGTCTCTGTATTTTTTTTGTGTGGTGTACTGATACTTTTATCCTCTATTGTTTGTGTACAACAGCCATGGGTGCTGCCTTCATGAGCTGAAGCCTCTTTACTTGTTAAGTTGCTGCCAGAGATTGAAGCTTTAACATGTTTATATTTAGAGGCCTGATTATCACAAGTCTGTAACGGTCCATTAGCTTGCACATCTATTTCTTCATGTTCTTTAATTTTTTGTCTCACATGGGCCTTAATTTGAGCTGCCTGTTTACATTTCTGCGAAAGAAAATTATTATGTTATTACTTTATTTTACAGTGATGCTTAAAAAAAATAGATATACATGTAAATATAAAGCATGCACATTAAAAGTATGTTACATTTTGGTAATAAAAGTCGTATTCATTTCAGGCAATCTTAAATATATTGCATACTTTGACTTTTTAGATATTAATTTCTCAAATGTATTCATGCAGGTACTCTAGCAAAATGCTTCTCAAACGTTTTAGTATGGTAGGAATTTTTCCATTGCACCAGGGACCGGCAGGAATTTTTCCATTGCACCAGGGACCGGTGCACTATTTTTCCTGTACTGATGTGGTAGCAAAATGTAATTTTTAAATTTTATTTGTTTCATTTTATGTGCTTATTGCCGAAAAACTGACATATTCTATTTTGAATGGTTAGTATTAATGGTTGCAAATCGGGGATTATAATTAGATTTTTCTGCACTTTCTTGATAAGTTCTGCGAAACGGCGGCGGAAGGCCCACGGACCGGCACCAGTCCGCGGATCACCACTTTGAATACCACTGCTCTAGCCTACTACTCATTAAATGTAAAATTATCAATCCAGAGCCTTTGATCATAATTTCTTTTCTGAAAATTTTAAATATTGCATTAGTAATTGTCTTACCTCAATAATATTATTCTCATTCAAAACCTCATTAGATCCCTCAACTTTATCATATACAAATAGATAAAACTAAAATAATAAAAAAAAAATAAATATATTCCATCCCAAAAACCAACACCCACCCACCCCCCATACAAACTACCCACTAACCCTATACAAACCCACCCCCAAACCCTACCACCAAACAACTCCACCCTACCCATACCTATCTATCCAAATAAAAAACCCTAATACCACTTAAAAACCATTCCAACAATCACAACATTAAAATTTTCAACCCCCTCCCCAAAACCCCCCCCACCTCCCACAATCCCCCATGACCCCTCCACACCCTCCCTCCCCAACATCCATACATAAATAACTAAAAAACCACAAACCCCAAAAAATTTCCCCCTAAAATAACCCACACCCCCCCCAATTAGACAAATACAATAAAATAAAAATAAAATAATACTTAACCAAATCACATACATATTATCATAAAAAAACCCAAATACATATTAATTACCAATACGAACAATATACCAAAAAATGTAAATCAAACTTCTCACCAATTATAAACACATACTATATTCTACATATTTCTTGGTTGTCCATCTTTAAAAAACCTCCCATGGACAAACCCACTAACTTTTTCTAATTCCCAATACCCAGATTCAAATTACCCACATTTTATACTTAAAAACTGCTACCACAATGAATATGGATTTAAACTTCATGTCATGAAATGACAAATGTTATATACAAAATGTTTATTTTATCTTAATATTGTATTTACTTCTTCCTTGCTGTTCTCCATTATGATTTTAATGCATTATGACTTAGTCACTTGAATGAATATCTTGTATTAAAATGTCCAGATCTTTGAGCCATTCTGAAAAGAAAGAAAAACCTCTGATCACACACACAAAATATATTATGATTTAATTTTAAAATGTGTTCAGGTTTTATCAAGCATGGATAATCTTACAATGATATTTAATTAATAAATGATGACTGTGCAATACTAATAGAAAATTTAGTGCCAATTGAAGTTTTTTGCATACTTCAAATAGCCTTCATGATCATGTATGAGATTTCAAATGATTGATGTGGCATTGATTTATAAATTAAAAATTTAACTCCGCTATTGTAATTTCAAGGAAACTTATGCCAATATTGTTAATAAATTTATTGGTTATTAGGGCTACTCAGAAAGAATATCAGGAACTGGAGGTTGAAGGACAGGAGACAATTGACACAAATCTGTCAAAAATTCTTACCTAAAATGCTATACATGTATTTGGTAGTTTTTCCTGTTAGTAATTGTCCTTGGCTTGAAAGTTTATGGATGCAAACAAATTACAATCTGGGTTAATCTAACCAGATTATCCCTAATGTTATATCTCCATTCAATCTTTACAAAGACATTAAATACAATTTGTATATATATTTTTTTACATATTGGCTGGTCAGCATTGTTAGGGAAGATAAGTGTGAAGTATTGTCCTTAGAGTTTAAATTCTTAACACTCTGAATTTAATAACTGAACCAGATAAAAAATCATTCTCAAACATACAAATAGCATTTACACATTCAAATAAATAGACGAAACTTAAACATTAACAGTTGTAACCATATAGACATATAGCCTATAGTCTATCGACTATACTATAGTCTATAGACTGTATAACTTACGAAGTGTCTGCTGCTACGACTAGTCGTAAAAAATATGCTATATGCTTACAGTTACGACTAAAGCTGTATTTTAATTATGTTCACACTAATACTAAACAATAGTTCTCATAATCAAATTTCATGATTACTAGGTAAGCCGATTAATGAATTTTAAAAGTAAAAAAACTTGATTGGTGTCTATTTAAGGACAAACAGTTATAATTTTCAAAAATCGTACTTTGACATGAGCTTCGCTAGGTGAAGTGATAGTTGGATGGACGATAGTTTGGTGTTAAAACCGATATATATAATGTAGTTCTAATCCCGAAGTAGGCAAATTTTTTTTACAATTATTTTTTTTGTTAAAACCACAATGAGTGTGCTGGTAATTGTAATTTTTGTACTACTGATTCTGAAAAGCGGAGACGTTATTAAATATATTTTTAAAAAAATTAAGATTTTAGAATTAATACAAACATAACACATAAATAAGCCCAGATCTATTAATATCGTATTATATATGCGTATAAAATATTCTGAAGAGTTTGTTAAGATATTATAGCGACTTAGTTTTTTCAAAGTGTTTACTGCTGAGTGTACTAAGACTGTAGCAGCAGAAGTTTCCTTGCTAGTGTTATGACTAGTCGTAAAAATATGGTACATGTATGTGAATGTGCTAACAGTTACGACTAAAGCTGTATTTTCATTATGCTAATACTAATACTATTCTTTTCTTTTATTCGCAAATTGATCGGCATCACACACAAAGAGGTAAACACAACGTCACCAATGGACGAGGCGAGGCGTGAGTTTTAAAACTAAGGAAATATACCTCGCTAACGTTAACGAATGGTTAAACGGGTCTCTTATTTAGAACGGTTAATCACATGTCCTCAAAAAAAAATTTAAAAAATTGACTATAAACTATCATTGTTTACTTAATTGTTAGGAAGATTTAAAAAAAAATTCTCTGCTTTGAAGGCATCACGAAAAAGAGCTGAACGCAAGCGGGGGAAGCAGGCTTTGATGTCATTATCAGACAACGCGAGGCAAAAATTTGATGCATCCTCTCGTTGGTTCTCAAAATATACGGAAAATACGGACCGGCGGTTAACCGGTCTTTTTTTTAACGGTTAAACGGTTCTCAAAAACAAGCGGTCTTAACAACCTTAGTTCAAATTTTTTTTAATTTTTATAAACCACAATGAATGAGTGTGATTGTAATTTTTTTACTACTTAGTCTGAAAAACAGAAACGTTGATTAAATCTATTTAAATAAATTTAGATTTTAGAATTACAGTAATACACACATAAATAAGCCCAGATCTATTAATATCGTATTATATATGTGTTTAAAATATTATGAAGAGTTTGTTAAGATATTACAGCGACTTAGTTTTTTCAAAGTGTCTACTGCTAAGACTAGTCGTAACACTAGCCAGTAAACTGCTGCTACGACTAGTACGACTAGTCGTGGCAGAAGTTTCCTGGCTAGTGTTACGACTAGTCGTAGCACTAGCAACATCCTATAGCCTATACTTCAGGGGTGTCCAAAGTCCGGCCCGCGGGCCAAAACCGGCCCACAATGTAGGGCTGTTATCGATTAATTTAAATTTAATTGTTAACTTTTGAAAAATTATCGATTAATTAATCGATAATTTCAATTAAAGTCAAAAATAAAAATTTATGACATCATTAAACTGAACATTTCTCACGGCCATTGAAAATTAAGAATATTTTGAACTAAATTTTATGACAATGTGTTGATACTTGATCGGATGTTTGTGCTGAAGGTGGTACGTCAGCGATGTATTTGGTCCTTTAAAAGAGAATTGTTTATGGCAGTGAACACAGTAAACTTTTTCACCATCTTCAACTTTGCCATCCGCAGTTAGCTTAAAAACAAAATTTTTGCTGAACTTTCTATTTATATGTTTAAATTTAACTGCGCTGATGCTGTCAGCCATTTTTTAGCTGACATCTGCCGGTCCACATAAATTAATAAAATAAATAATAATATTACGCGGGAGAAGTTTTTAGGTAAAAAATATATAAATTATTATTAATTAATTATTTATTAATAAATAATTTTAAAATATTATAAATATTTTCTTTAATTTTAATCGAATTTTTATCGATTAAAATAGATTTAATCGATAAAAAATTTTTTAACGATTAATCGAGAAATTAATCGTTAATTTCGGCAGCCCTACCGCAATGCAATTTTAACTGGCCCGTGGCCTCATCTAGAATAATTAATTGACTGACTTATTATTTCAGTAACAACATTATATTTATAAGAAAAGTATAATTTTTCACCTCAAATGATGGTGAAAATCAATGACATTTTATTTTTAACAACACGAAAATGGATTTTTAGAATCCCGATGAAGTTATGTGCTGCAAAGTGTACAAAATTCGTTGACGACAAGACCACACATGCTTACTATGACAAGCTGATTGAAACTGGATGCACTGAGAAGCTGAAGGAACTGGAAGCTGGATTAACCTCACAGCAAAGCTTATTTTCAAGAATTTGTCAAGCAAATTAAAATTCCTCAAAAGAAAGCTATGAGGTGGCAATGATTGGTGAGCATAGTGGACTAGCAACACTTGTATGTAACAAAGTCAGTGGACAGTGTGGCAAAGCTTTTGAAATTTCACTGTACCATTCACCAACAAGTTCTTTGTGCAAAACATCTTAGATGTGATCATGTCATTATGCTAGTGATACAAGATATAAACTATATTCGCTCTAAGGCCCTGTTTCACTCCAGTTTCAGCAGTTTCTTCTTGACATCCAGTGAGAATACAGAGGTGTTGTGTATCACAATAATGTAAGATGACTCAGTCGGGGGACAGCACTTCAGTGCTTCTACAAACTTAAAAAGAAATTGGTCAATTAATGGAAGATAAGGAACACCCAATTCCAGAACTATCTGATACTGCTTGGCTGGCAGATTTTGCATTTTTAGTTGATATGACAAAGCATCTAAACGTTCTTAACACAAATCTTCAAGGCCACAATGCAGTAATAATTATATTCACATATCAAGCCTTTGGGAAAAAGCTGCAACTTTTTCAAAGGCAAATGTCTCAAATGCAGCCTAATACCATACATTTCCCCTCACTGCAGGAAATCATTACAACTTTTCCAGGAAGAAGCTTCAATGAGCAAATGCAGATATCATATCCCTGGCTGATGACTTTCAAAGATGCTTTTAGGACTTTAAAACTATTGAAAAAGAAATCATTTTTTTCTTCATCTTGCTCTGTTGACTCTGATAATGTTCAAGGCAATCTGAATATAGAACTCATTGAGTTGCAAAGTGATGCTTAATTTCACAGCAGACAACAACAGCTTTCTCTCATTACTCATTGACTTTTACCCTCAGCTGGATAAAGATTCCAAATCGAACATTTGCTAAGAAAATGCTCAACTTGGTCTTATCTTATCTTATCTTATCTGTTTACAGACGCTCCTTCTATACAGAAGATTATTGCGTCCTACGCTTATCTATGGTTTGTGTTTAGTCCTGCATTTTTATTAGAGATTTAAATGTTGATAAAGTGTTGGTTTTCCTGGATTCTTCAGGCAACCCATTCCACGCCCGAATTCCGGACGGGAAGAAGGAAAACTTGTATGTGTTTGTTCTTGCATACGGAATAAGAAAGGTGTTTTTATCCTTATGTCTATCTGAGGGTTGTATTAAGTTATCTTTGTGTTGTATTTCTAAATTAGAATTAATTGCTTTATGTATGATTACTACTTTGCTCTTGGTTCTTCTATCCTCTAGTGTTTCAAGGTTTAATGATTTAACTAATGGTGTTATTCTTGTCAGTTTCGAATATTCTCCAGTAATGAATCTGGCAGCTCTTTTTTGAATTTTTTGGTCCAACATACTTGTGTGAAAAACATTTTCAGTTATGAATTTTAACAAGAACCGTGAGAGGACAAGAATAAGTGACTCTCACCTGCATGATAGCACAACATTTAAAAGCAGTGACATATAGCCTGACCTCACCTATTTACTGCATTCAAGATCGCAGTTTCACCCTTCACATTAAAATTTTGCAGTAAAAAGTTCTCAACCTATGTCATTTTGTTTTATTATTTTAATCCGGCCCGCGAATATCTTAACTTCAAGGAATATGGCCCACCATGCAAAAAATTTGGATGCCCCTGCTTTACTTAGACGTTACTATACTTATTAAGTCACTTATAATAAGTTGTTATAGTTATAGTTAAATAGTATAAAAAGTGACTTAAACTTAAGTCTTAAGTTTAAGTATAAGATTATAAGGGCAATAAGGCAGGAGGAATATGTCTTTGTCATATGCCCATTATGGCATATGGATATGGCCATGATCTAAGGGGCCGTCCATAAATGACGTCACGCACCTAGGGGGGGAGGGGGTCAAACTTTTGTGACGATGCGTGACAAGGGGGAGGGAGGGGGTTGAAGAAATGTGACGTCACATCAAAAGGGTATATTAAAATAAAACTTCCACTGAAATATTTGGTCACTTACAATTTATTTAATGATTTTTTTGTTGTTGTAAATCAGTGCTTCTCAAAGTACCGTCGGTAGGCGATCAGACGCCGGTCGGCGTATGTTATCAAGAAATGAAAATTAAATCTAATTATAATCCTTAAGTTTAAGAACTCATGAGAATGTATGAAATTGTTACCCTGTGTCGTTTGATGTTGACATCAAAGCATTTGTGATGTCACCGTCGCTCCGTTTGGTTCTCTCACTGCAGTAGTCGACGAACTTTTTTGCCCGTTACCCCAAAATATACAAGTTTCTGTGTGCGTTACCCCCCCCCCGGCCAGGCTCAAGGTCCTGCTCACATGACTCTGGGATTTAGGGGAGCGTCGTTAGCACGCGGGAAATGCAACTGGTGATTTTACAAGCATGACAATGATCGGAATAGGATTATGTATAGATATTTTAAGTCAAGACAACACGGAATATCAATTTTTTATTATTTTTTTTGTGGTGGATGGGGGGGAAATCTATTTGATACAATTATAAACGTTTTAATTTTGATATAATTGTTCGATTGGTTTTTGGTCAAACGCCAAGAGTTCCCTTTTTACCCCAAATGAGATAATAATAATATTAATAATTGATAATTTATATATCGCTGTATCCCAGCAAGGAACCGGGCTCACAGCGCTTTACATGGAGATTATAACATACATATAATAATTAAATAATCATTCATACCATAATAACAACATAAAGGACAGTACATTACACATAAGCTACGTTAATCATTAAAAGAAATGTTGTTTCATTAATTTTGTAAATACATTTTGAAAAGATGCGTCTTAAGTGCAGTCTTGAAAGACTTGGTAGTTGGAATACTACGGATGTGTATTGGTAGAGAATTCCAGAATTCCATAAAGTAGATAATTTACAGCTGTTCACAGACCCCTCGGTTAAACCGCCCGATAGCGGTAGCCATGTATTTTTATTAGTTTATAAATTCCACAAGAGAATGCAACAATTTAAACACGTCTCCTCGTCCATACAACCAAAAAAACAAAAAAACTCGTGTGAGCTTCGGAGTAAAAAGTTAAGATAGTATTGAATATTTTATTAATGTCATAGTATTTTTCAGTCTTCAACTTCAAGTATTACTGTATTTTGCGACGCACAAGATGACACCCTACTTTCATGCACAAATGTGGAGTTCGTACAGTACTTGCCATATTCCTCTTCCAGCGCATACCAAATACTTTTTAGAAAACAAGAGATTTGATATCAATGTGGTAATTTTAGATCAAATGACTTTGATGTGCATATACATAGCAGCAAAACTGTCATTATAAGATCGAAATCAATTTGAGGAATCGTCTTGTATCTATATATTCTTGGCTTATCAACAATGAAATGATCCTTGTAATATCAATAGTCACATAGTCAGTTCCTTACTGGGATACAGCGCTATATAAATTATCAATTTATTATTATTATTATTATTCGCGAGCTTAATCGAGAAGGTTAATCACATCAAATGGTTTTTGACAATACTGCTGCATTGTTCGTTAGCTATCTTGCTATGCCTTGGCAACTAGACATATTAAAAAAAAATTATATAAAACAAGCCAAAATCATGCTTAATGTTATAGGGCTTTAAGCCATGTAGGGGCTCATTTTGCTATCACGTCAGTAAAGGGAAAATCACGTCAAAACGGGAAAAGAATGAACCGGTACCTGGTGAAATGCATTAAAAAATACCTGCCGGTCGTCCAATACGAACAAGTTTGAGAAGCACTGGCTTACAATTTATTTAATGCCGTTTTACATAGCTTCATGCGTATTAGGATATTACAATGTAGACATACACTAAATAAATAATTAAATGACAAAAAATGATTTGAAACATACTCATTTTCAAATAGAAAATAAGGTGGGTTTTATTTTTATTTATTTTTTTTTGTTTTTTTTTGGGGTCAAAGCTTTGTGACGTATTTTTGGAGGGGGGGTCTAACTTTTTGTGACGACGCGTGACGAGGGGGGAGGGGGTGAAAAATCAGTCAAAATTGCGTGACGCCATTTATGGACGGCCCGTAATACTTTAGTAATACTAATGAGTACTAATTTACTAATGACTAATGGCAATGCAGATTTTTTTAGACATTCCAAATTTTAAAAATAGTAAATAGATATAAATGATAATCATTGATGATTGATAATTAATAGTTACTAGTAATAGTGGCGGGAATCAAATTTGTTAACACTTATAAGTACTTATAACACTAACTTACTTATACTTATGTAGTGACTAAGTTAAAGTTTACAGTCTCAGTCACATGTATTAAGTATTAACTTATATATTATTCCTGACCAAAATTTGGTCACGAATCATCGTATTTAAAATAATTTAATTCTTAACACAACAATAAATAATATTTAAAGACATACATTTACATAATGTAACAGTTATTCAATAAATTTTGTTGAAAACATGACATTTAACATATCAAATCTCGTAGCAGAAGACTAACACCGGAAGTAGCTAACTTGGGGCCAAAAAGCTTTTAGCTCTTTTGCTTAATTATGTAGTGAAGCGCTAATACAAATACAAGTACAAGTAAACATTTGTCAATTTCAATGTTGTAAATGTCATAACTATACGTGTATTGAGAATTTTTGTTATTTTTTAAAATGATTATTATGTTGACTTTTTCTGTGGCCTACAGTGTAAACTTTGAACAACAAATCGTGGAGCTGCGTGCTCTCCAGCTTAATAGAAAACCCTACTGCTGGGCTGAAAGAACTTGACTTAAGTCACATTTTTGTCAAATTCAATAAACATTGAACTTTTAACACCTGGTTTAGACCAATCTACCTTACAATTTGAAAACAATACAATGTAACTAGGTCCAGTTTTTTTAACAGCCTAACAAATTAAAATGCTATAATCAAAGAGACAAAAAATTTTTAAATTAAAACTTGATTACAATGTACAAGCTGTTCAATTTAAGCCTGAATTTAATAGTCAACATCCTAATGAAAATGGGGACTACAAAGACATTTACACCAGTGACGTAACTATGTCCAGGGCCCAGAGTTATTATCCCCCGGTGCATTATGCAAATAGTGTCAAAACTCCAGATTTCCACGATGGATTTATTCCTATTAAAATAAGTCAACAGTAGAACAATGATAGACATATAATTAGTTGAATGTCAAATGGTACGACGCTACGAGTATTTAATTTTTTTTTAAACGTAAAAAAACAAAGTTTTTGACTATAGGCCTACACGATTTTGGCCGATGTTTCACCCCCTCCCCCTCGTTACAGTCTTCACAAAAATTTAAACTCCCCCTCCAATGTGACGTAACAAATATTTGCCGCCACCCCACAAAACCCGTATTTTCTATTTGAAAATGAGCATGCTTCAAATAACTTTTTTGTCATTTATATATTATTTTGGCACTATTAGATTGCAGCCTTACACTAAATTTTAGTGTGAGGCTGCACTCTAATATCGTAACACGTTTGAAGCCATGTAAAACGTCAATAAATAAAGCAATCAAATATTTAAGTCATTATTTTATGTGGAATTTTTATTTAAAGTTGCGCGTTTTGATGTGACGTCACAGTTCTTAAACAACCCCCTCCCCCTTGTCACACATCGTCACAAATTGTCGAACCCTTTTCCCCCTAGGTTCATGGGGCCGTCCATAAATGACGTCACGTGATTTTGGCCGATTTTGCACACCCCCCCCCCACCGTCACGCGTCATCACAAAAACTGAGACCCCTTCTCCAATATGACGTCACAAAGCTTTTCTATTTGCAAAAGTGCATGTTTAAACTCACTTTTTTGTCATTTGAGTATTTATTTAGTGTAAGGCTGCACTCTAATATCGTAACACGCCTGAAGCCATATAAAACGTTATCAAATAAATTGTAAGAAATCAAATATTTGAGTGGAACTTTTATTTAAAGTTGCGAGGTTTGATGTGACGTCACATTTCTCAAATACCCTCTCCCCCTTGTCACACATCGTCACAAATGTTTGGACCCCTCCCCCTAGGTGCGTGACGTCATTTATGGACGGGCCCCAAGTCCAGAATACAGGCCAGGGAAGAGAGCGCTCAATACCCTTGTGGATGCAACATTTTACATTTGTGATATTTATTTTATTAACCCCTATATTTTCTTTTTCAAATGTTACCATATATAACAAAATTCTGAAGAGGGCATTTTAAGCAGCTCTTGACGTAATTATTTATGAGGGAGAGTGGTCTTCATGTCTTGCATTTGAGCTAGACTCCTCAGGCGACACCGCGCGCCGAATACGCCGCCGAATTTTAGTCCGCCCAAAATCCGCCGGAAAATATGCGGCGCGACGCATTAGACTAACAGCTGATAAACTACATTGCGTTTGTTTTATTCATGACAATTCTAAGTTCATATTAGGTATTGAGTGACAGAAACTGAATTAGTGGAATGCATTCATGCACTGTATTAGTAGGACAGCATAGGGGCCGTCAATAAAGAACGTCACGCTATTTTTGACCATTTTTAAGTGCAAACTAACGGAAACACAGTATTTTACATTTTGATGTCTCTCCTTGTGATGGTGTCACCCGGTGCGGGCAGCACCACCCGCACTCCCTTAGCCCTTAATGACGCCTCTGGGCGTCTGTTATGTATAAGTATAAGAAGATGACATTGAGATAGACCTATCTGACCAAGGAAGAGAATAGTAAAGATAATCCTTAACACTATTAACAAAAATAATGGCTGAAATGAATTTTTTGCCATTTATTTTTGTCAAATATGTAATTTTTTATATTTAATATGAAACTTGAGATTTCATCGCTCATCTGGTGCTGGTGAACTTGGATTCCCTACTTGCCTACTTTTTGGTTCAAGAAACCAGATATGTGAACGCTTGTTTAATAATACAAGATCATAACGATAGACAATTCTACAGGAAACACGCCCATTTAAATCAGAACGGAAGTTTCAATCAAAATAATGGGTCTCTACCACAAACTAAGAGTAAGACATTAAATTAACTCACGGATACGGTGGAGTTAAGCTTATTTTAAAATGAATGCCCTTTGCATGTCCACTTTCAAAAGAAGCATTCACAAATTTGTGGATTTAATCATGTTTATAAAATTATCATATAAACAATAAATTGCACCATGTGTGCTGCAGTCAACTCATCACTTTCTTCGCCATCGACACTACGACCCCAGCAAAATGCGTCTGCAAATAACGCACCAAGTTCCAATAGCAGGTCCAGAGATAAATCATATGACTATCTTCTAAAGTTTCTTCTTGTTGGTGATAGTGATGTTGGTAAAGAAGAATTACTTTCAGGGATGGATGATGGTGCATCAGAATCCCCCTATGGCTATGCAAGCAGTGGTAAGATTTTCACTTTTCTTTGATTTTGAAATTGATCATTGATAGATTCTATTAACAACAATCATTTTAAAATAAGTTTGTTAATTGTCCACTGGCCATGTTAAATCTGGTCTGGTTAACTGTAACTTAAATTCTTCTGTATTAGTGTATTACCTGGAGCTCATTTTGTGGTGTGTCAAATCAGTGAAATCAGTCAAATCTTAAAACATCCATGGCGTCCATGGACAATTGTTAAAGTTGAAGTTCAATTTAAATATAATTCGGGTGAGTCGACACATGAAAAATAATAGAGGCTAAACAATTTTTGAAACTTTTTACTGTTAAGTTAGGCTCACAATTTTTAAAACGAAGTGATTATTTGGCAGTGGGAATAATGCCGCATATTATCCGCACTGGTTGTCGGCGCATGCGTCTTCTAGGGGCTGGTCACATTGAAAAAAACCCAACACGCCCGGTGTAGACAAAATAAAAGCCGATATCACTCGATTTCTGCTAAAAGACATGCATCTAATGATAATGATAATTAATGATAATTCTTATAATTTTAAAATAAGAACTTAAATCGTCAGCTTCTCCAGGTGAGTGGTTAGTGTTAGATTAGTTCCATTAAGCATAATGGCATGCGGATCAAATCCCAAGTCGGTCTTACATCTGATATAGATGGATTTTTTGTTTCACTTTCTCTCTTCAAAAGATTTGCCTTATTGTGGAAAAAATACAATTTTTGGATCAGCAAATAACAGGAACTAGATACGTCCCTCGGCATAGCATACAACCGCAGACTTGCTCATGGATAGTGCGAAGAAAGGGGGGAAAGAATGGACACAAACTACAGCATGAAGAAATCAAAACAACGCGAGTGAATGTCGGTGGGGGGAACTACCGCAGCATTGTTGGTCTTGAGACACTCGCACTGCGGTTATATACCTGCCCACCACCGTTAACCACCCTAGCTTGCCAACCATAAACTGTGATTGGCCGACCCTAGCGAGGGTCAGCCATGTTCTCAAAAAAAGGGTGAAAAGCACTGGTACAAACACATTTTAAGAAATTTAAAAAATAATCTTTTCGCTGGGGATTGAACCCAGGATCTTCGGTGTGTAAGGCGGACATGATAACCACTAAACTACGAATCACATTTTATTCTGTGAGGGAACAACGCAAGTGAACGCAAGAACCATTGTTGCCCCTCTCTCCACCACAAACTGATTGGTCGACCCCAGCAGGGGTTCATTCGTCATGCTTATTTGCACATAATCGCTTTGGTGAATTATAATTACATATATAGATAATTTAGGAATGTTGGAATTACTAAGGGAAAATGACCTCTTTTTTGAAAAAGTGGAAATGGGAATCCATTGTAAATCAGCTAATTGTGGGAATTTATTGAAACCACATTTTTATCAGTATTATTTAACAAGTATGAAAATATTATTCAATCAGAAGCATGGAGTCCACTCCAGACTTATCACCTACTGATTAGCTGACATTTATTATTGGGTACATCAGAAGAAATGAAAAAAGTGGAGCGTTTTCTGGAATTCATACTGGCACTTTCCCATGGAGCTGAGAACCTAGAAGATACTATAATTGGTTTTTGAAAACTGCAGTGGTGAATCTTAAAATGGTACAGCTAAAATGCTGGGACATCATAGTCATTAAAAACGCAGACTTGACTGCTTGCTATCTCTGTTCCTTAAACTGCTTGACACAGTTAGTTGAACTTGGTAGGAGTAAATGCAGAAGAAAGTTTCCTTGAAGCTGACAATGTTTGATTTTTAAAAATATTTTTAACCTTTTTTTCTGTCTTTCTACTCCAGTGGTCCACAAACCGTGGTAAATTACACCATTTTGGGTTAAAAGGGAACTTTTTGGGGTAATGCAGAGTAATTGGGGGCACATCCGCTCCTCGGGGGTAACGTCAACATAAAAGTTAATACTTTGGGGTATCAGGCAAATAAGTTTGCCTACGCCTGCCCTACTCATAGGTAAAATATTCTGCGTTCATCTTTAGGAAAAGACTTTTTGGTTAAATGTCTGTTCCACTCAAGGTGGTCTACACATTTTGATGCAGTGTATCATATGCCTTGCAACTTTGTATGTTATGAGAAAATCTACCATGCTTTTAATTCTATAGAGTCTGATGCTGAACAGGATGTGAACACTATGGCATAAGTCCAAGGACTTAGCAAGAAAATGGAGCACCAAGAGCCCCTATTTTCTTGGCAAATATTGGCAATAATATTCTTAAAAGATAGGATAATAGAATAAATAAGGTGTAGAGTGTAATATTAGGGGGGGACTTGCACAATAGTGATATAATATATATACATGTATGCTGTTTTGGCTTGTTATATTGAATGCACTATTATATTATAATGCAGTGTTAGTATGTGACGTAGTGTTGGTTAGGTAGTTGAGCGAGAGTTGCACCATAGAAGTTGAAGGAGGAGGAAGTACCTAGGAGCTGTAGACTATAGACTAAACTTTTGAGATTCATGATAAAGTAACATGTAAACAGGGTATGAGTTAGCCTGACAGGACGTAACAAAACGCTGTTGTTACGTCCTGTCAGGCTAACTCATACCCTGTTTTAAAAAAAAATGACCCCTTTCCAGTCCATGACGGACTATGGTGCAAGTGATGTAGCGTTCACAAGTTTTTAGCCTGATTGCAGTCTCACCCCCATTATGTTCACTGAGATTCATGATAGGTGTTATTAAGTTTGTAGGACTGTCTTAAGTGGTCTTAGCAATAATAAAACCAGTGGTATCATAAGATCCTGCTGTAAGAGGATGCTTATACCCCCATTGCCGTCTATCTTCTAGTAACTTGAAACATACCTTCAAGTAATCAAAAAATATTTTGATTAATTCAAATGCAAAGCCAAGGGTAGGTGTATATGTTTACTATACAGTTTCATAGAAAAACATGAGAAAAAAAAACCAACCTAAGTGAGCTAGTTACCAGACATGATTTCCAGCTGAACCAACACGTATTAGTAAAAGTTCAAGTTAAAACAGTTCTTGCTGTTACAGGATCATTATTTTCTGAATCCATAAAACATCTTAAACTTTTGCATTCATTGAAAATATATTTTCCTTCTTTAGTATATTGAAACTGATTGAGTCTGATACTCAATTAAAGAAAAATGTTATATGAAATGAGTCGGTCGGTTGAAATCATTTGCTGATGAAAACTGAGAGGCACTTTACTGCCCTACCTACATCAGCAAATTTTGGAATACAATTTGAAATATTTTTTCCCCCAATGTCTAAATTCCCCTTAGAATTTTTATGTGTGATGGTGACCAGCGATTATTCAATTTCTAGACTTTAACTAATAATAAATGAGATTTGTTGCACAATTGGAAAAAAACTTTTGAACTCACCTACACTTTCTTAAATGTGCATAGAGAATGATTTAAAAGAGAGCATTGCTGTTGACTTTATCATAAAAGCAAATTTGTTGGTAGCATGTTTATTGGAAAGAATGGATGCATGTCTTTTGAAACAATGCCAGCGCTTCCAAAACATTTTCTTGTCAGATGTCCAAAACTGTGACTCATCACAACTCATGACCCAAAGGAGTTGAGAAAAATAGTATGTTAATAAATCATCACCTTTATAAAATCTTTGTTTATACAGGTATTGATTACAAAACAACTACTATTCTGCTTGATGGAAAGCGTGTAAAGTTACAGCTCTGGTATGGACTGATTTTCTATTCTCATGTTTTCATATAATTTTTTTTTCAATTAACATTATTAGTAAGTACATTATCACCTAAAGTAAATTTTACAGCTAATAGAGTCTGTTAAAAATAAAATATGTTTGTTAAATCAGTTGCAATTTTCATTATATTAAAGATTTTCCATTAAAATTTCACATATTTATTGGACAATACAGATAGACGGAAATCTCTAATGACAATACAGATAGATGGAAATCTCTAATTCTACTTAAGCAAGAAGCCAGAAAGTAATGCTAAAGATTCTTTCCATATTTTTCTATAGGGTCACATCTGGACAAGGACGTTTCTGTACCATATTAAGATCTTACTCTCGTGGAGCTCAGGTAAACTGGACATTTGTTATCTCTCATTATCTTCACCTTTTTGCACGATTACAAAGTTATTAATAGTTGTTTATGTACTAGAGATTATAGAGATTATAAACATCATGTATTTTTATTTATTTTTATTTTTTGTGTTAAAATTTCAATTTGACTCAAGGTTAAGAATAAAATGATTGTAAAAAAAGTCTCAATTTAGTGCTAGGCTAGAAGAAAAAGTTTTCTGCAATTATATATGAGTGGCCAACCATCACTACACTTTACAGCTCATAATTACTTACAAGTTCGTAAATAAGATTGCACACCTTATTATTATAATTCTCGATCACATCCATTACCCTAAGCACACACATCTTTTCTGTACCCCAAATCCTTAACTCATAAATCCAACAACCAACACACACTTTATCCTTAATCCATCTACACATGCCCTAGGTCTACCTGTCAACACACTTTATCCTTAATCCATCTACACATGCCCTAGGTCTACCCGTCAACACACTTTATCCTCAATCCATCTACACATGCCCTAGGTCTACCCGTTAACACACTTTATCCCTAATCCATCTACACATGCCCTAGGTCTACCCGTCAACACACTTTATCCTTAATCCATCTACACATGCCCTAGGTCTACCTGTCAACACACTTTATCCTTAATCCATCTACACATGCCCTAGGTCTACCCGTCAACACACTTTATCCTCAATCCATCTACACATGCCCTAGGTCTACCCGTTAACACACTTTATCCCTAATCCATCTACACATGCCCTAGGTCTATCCGTCAACACACTTTATCCCTAATCCATCTACACATTCCCTAGGTCTACCCGTCAACACACTTTATCCCTAATCCATCTACACATGCCCTATGTCTACCCGTCAACACACTTTATCCTTAATCCATCTACACATGCCCTAGGTCTACCCATCAACACACTTTATCCATAATCCATCTACACATGCCCTAGGTCTACCCGTCAACACACTTTATCCCTAATTCATCTACACATGCCCTATGTCTACCCGTCAACACACTTTATCCTTAATCCATCTACAAATGCCCTAGGTCTACCCGTCAACACACTTTATCCTTAATCCATCTACACATGCCCTAGGTCTACCCGTTAACACACACACCAAACAAACAATGTAACAGTATGATCATTTACCTGTTTATTATTCTTCATTTAGGGGATTTTACTTGTTTATGACATCACAAACAAATGGTCTTTTGATGGCATCGACAGGTGGATTAAAGAGATTGATGAGGTAAGTAATAATATACCATTCCTTTACCTCAACTGCTATGAATCTTTATGTTAGTCCTTTTTCACCAGTTCTCCACAACTCCCTTGTCACCCGGGGTAAAATGGGTATAAAATTGACATATGTTTCTGTTTGTAGTTGCACCAATTGAACTGTAATTATTTTTAAAAATCTTTTATCAAATAAATTTTACATTGTACTTATTGGGAATAAAAATTTACCTGTTCTACATATTACACTCAAATAGTTTTTTTTAGATAAGGCCTATACCCATTTTCCCCCATAGTATACCCATTTCCCCCCCCCCATAGTATACCCATTTTCCCCCATAGTATACCCATTTTCCCCCATAGTATACCCATTTTACCCCATGGTCCGGGGTTAAATGAGTATACAGTGGGGTAAAATGGGTATAGGCCTTAAAAACACTTATGATTTTATTAATTTAATACAGATGAACTTTTAAAATATTTTATTCAAACTAAAACAAAAAGACATTGTTATGTTATTGAAGTTTGTAGGTCTTGATTTCCAAACGTTCACATCTTGCTAAAAGAATTTATAATGTTCACAACTATTGCATGATGGCTGTGGTAATTTCTTTACGATATTGAAAGATGCAACGTCATCAATATCATCTTTTTCAGGAAAGACAATGTAGGGTCCTACTTTTGACCTTGTCAAAAACTTCACAGTATACAGGCCTTTATCTGGAGTTTCAATCACCAATCCCTTGAACTCATGGGTATTTTTCTTCCCTGTATACTTAACCAGCACCCAATCTTCAACAAATACATTCAAGGTGTCTGCTTCTTTAGAGATTTTTTCAGTGGCTTCATTTATTATTTCTTGTGTTTTAGAAGGATGTGCTTTTATGATGCCTGTTTCTTTGCTTTTCTTTGCCTTCTGGCTTTATCTTCATTAAATAACCTGGCTGCAACATCATCTGATGTTAAAACTTCTCCCACCTTTGCCTGCACTAATTTTCTTTTTCTTTAAGCATTGATAATGGCACCCATGTTGTTAGGTGAAATCCTAGGGTAAATTGTTTTTAAAATTGCTTGTTGTAGTACTTTAAATGGCGATTAATAGGGTTTTTCAAATGTTTCAACGTACAGAGTCTCTGAAACACTAGGTTGACCTTGAAGCATAGGAGTAAAAGCTTCTGACGCCATGTTTGAAGCTGAAATTTCTGGCCTTTTACTGACTTCCACTGGTTTGACAGATGAAACAATCCTATGTCCAACTGCATCTTTGTTCTATGAATATAGTCCGCTACCTCTAAATCCACTTGCTGCATTTTGTTCTGGTAACTGGTCATACAGTTGCAAGGGAAAACCTCCTTGCTTACTTTCTGGAGACGTCTATCTGTAAACCATCTCTTTAGAATTTCTTTCCATGCTAATTTCAATGGTCTAAAGACTCCCAACATCCAGTGGCTGAAGAGCATGACTTGTGTTTGGTGACAAGCATAGTATTATGATATTGTTTGCCATTGCAGACTTCACTGTTTCATAAGTTAGACTGCCATGGCCATCATAAATGAGCAGAACAGGTTTCCCAATATGTTCAATGCTTTTAATAAACTGTTTAAACCATGACTCAAAGACAGTGTCTTCCATCCATCCTGACTTTTCTGTTGCATAGCAAGTACTCGGAGATCCACCTTGTGTCCAAGAATGACATATGTGTTGTTGCCCTTTGTAGACAATAAATGGAGGTCTTAGTATGACTAATGCTAATCTGCATAAACGCATGCATTCATGCAGTTTTTCATTCATCCTTCCTTCCTTCCTTATTTATGCAGTTCTTCATTCATCATTCCTTTCTTCTTCATGCAGTTCTTCATTTATCCTCCATTCCTTCAATATTTCTGCAGTTATGTATTTATGCAGATTAGTATTACCTTCTATTTACTTATTATACCTATTTTCCCCCGCTTTGGATTTTTTCATTTATATTTCAATTATGCATTTTTTAACATTCCTGATATATCAGTTAAAAAAAAAGCATTTCTCTTGATTCTAAATATATGTAACTTATGACTGTGAATGATAAATACATATTTTTTTACAAGGAAGTTTTACATGTTGGTGTAAGTATGTGAAATGCAAAAACAAAATGGCGGTATTTACTGTAAAGAAGTAGTGATGTAACAAAACATCTTAATAGCAATTATCTATACAAAAAACATTTCTCTTTTATAAAAACCCACAACTTATTTTAATTAAGGTAACAGTGCATTAAAATAAAAATATTTGTATCTTGTACCCATTTTACCCCGGGTGACCCTATCACTTATAATTTATCTCCTAGTTGTTTTATTGTATATTTCCATGGCAGCATGCGCCTGGTGTCCCCAAGATCTTGGTTGGGAACAGGTTGCACCTGGCATTTAGACGTCAGATAAGTGAAGCTTGTGCTGAGCAGTATGCAGAGAAGAACAACATGGCATTTTTTGAAGTCAGTCCACTCTGTGATTTTAATGTTACTGAGTCATTTGCTGAACTGTCGCGGCTGGCTTTGAAAAGAAATGGCATGAGTCGCGCATTTGGATTTAATAAAGGTATTCCTATTATCCTCTAAAATAGTTGAATTGCTTAGGCTCAGCTGCTATATATGCTTTATGAAACCCTATTTTTAGGCCCTATAAATATTTTCCTGAATACCATTTTCCAGAAGAAAAAGACTTGAAAAATATCTATGCACATAATCTTTGTTTGTATTTAAAATAATTTTGGACCTATAAAGAAATTTCTAGAGATGTAGTTAATGGACAATGGTATTTTGAATCACAATATTATTAATTCTCAAATTTCAATTGGGTTTAATTGGTAATTGATTATTCATTTATACTTTATTCATGCAAGGAAATACATTTTTACACAACTTTAAATTTGTTCCCACCATTTTTAATTTCAGTGCTGAGTCTACAGGAGCTGGCTTGCAGAACTGTTGTGTCTTGTACAACTATTTATGGCATTGAACAGTTGCCTTTACCCAACAGTATCAAATCCCATTTGAAATCTTACGCTCTAACCAACAAGACACGTGCACGCATGCTGAGCTTTGTCCACAGAGACAAGCACAAGAAAGTCAAGTACCTCAACCCGTGCGAGTCCCCTCCAATGAACTGCCGCAAGAGTTGCATCATAAGCTAGTGAAACCAGACTCGGCTGTCATTTCACCATAGGAGCTGGCCTGTATAAATCCTATTATATGTAGTGATGAATGATAGAGAGAGACTACATCAAAACAATGCTCATAACCAGGCCTGCCAACCCTCCCGATTTTTTCGGGATTATACGGATTTTTTACCCATGCTTACGAAATCCCGATAAGACCCTTAATCTCCCGATTTTCCGGAAAAAAAAATTCACCATGAAAAATCCGAATGCGAAAAAATTATAAAAAGAAAAAGCTAATACTAATAATGGCGGTGATGTATTTCGAAAATGAGAATGCCACTTCCTAGGTTTTTTCCTGTACTTCCGTTATCCAAGCGAACCGCGATATCTTACTATTTCTTCGTTGGCCATCCGATCGTACATTATTCCTTTTACCAGCCTAATAATAAAAAATTCAGCTGTTCTGTGACTTTAAAAAAAATAAATAGATGCATTTGTAAGGAACGCTGCTAAAAACGGGTTTCCAGTGACTGAGCTTCAGAGTGTTTGTACTAGTACTAAGACTAGTCTAACTAAACAAATAAAGAAAAGACGTCATTGGGACATTCGTTTTCGAAACAGTATCAGTATTTCGAAAAACACTCGCCTGTGGCCGTGGCGAAACATTTGCAATCTGTGCCAGACCTAATTATCTTTTGAAAGTGGTGGGTTCAATATCAATAAAAAATAGTTTAATGCAAAAATTACAACTGCTGATTAGTAAAGTAAAAGTAGCTAGTGAATCTACATCTGTTAACAATTACTTTGTTATTATTGTTGAAGGAATAGGAAATTCAGATATGAGATGGAAAGTTTTATTTACCATCCTACTTTTTGGAAGAAATAAAGATTTTTCTAATACCTATCTTTTTAATGCCAGATTCACAGAAATGTTTCCAGAAAAATTACAATGAAACAAGATTAGATCAATCATTAATTCGGTTAATTCAGATGAATGATACTCTTTCTAAAGTTTCTAACTAAAAACTAATATTTATCTAAAAGCAAAGCTAACTTCAATTGACGAAAGAACTGTTCAAGTTCAAAAAGGCCACTAGGGAAATGCTGGAAAGCTGAACTCTATGCAGCCTCTGTTCATATGTGAAAAACATGGTTATTCTCTCGTGTATGTGAATGCAATGTAATTGTAATTGTAAACATTTCCAGTAGTCTGTGGTGTTCTGTAGACACTTAAATTAAAAGATAATGGATTTAACTTATTACTTTATATTTATTTAGTATGTAGTTCTTAAACCAGCGCCGTGGGGTGCTGCAACCCCGCGCGTGGACCCCTCTACAGATTTTTTTTCTTGGCAGGTTGGCAGGCCTGCATAACCTTTAGTCTCTTTTCCATCATTCCAGTGATGTATATAGATATTCATTTGGCATTATACATAAAATATTGACCATGTGCAAGGGATGGATTAAGTTGAAATTTTTTGATTTTCTCCATATTATAATAGAGGACAGTTCTAGACAAAATGGTTTTTGTCAATCCTGTGTAGGATGGAAAGTTTAAGAATAAGCAATGACAATGTAACTTACAATGTGGTAACTTCTTCCAGCTTCAATCTGAATATTTCCTGGCCTTTTTGTCATGGTGATAAGTTTGAGAAACACTGACTTAATACACCATTGGGGATAAAGAGATCTTCAAATTGTAGGATTCACATTATACAAAGCTTTAGAATTTTGGTGTTCATATTTCATCTTGGCTTGGAGTTCAGAAAGTTTCTCCTCACTTGTACTTACACGAGGATTTAAAATATGGTAAACTGTAAGTAGACACTAATAGCCTTGTATTGCAAGCTGAGAGAAATAGTTTTTAAACATAATTGGCGAGAGATAATAGACTGTTGTTTGATTAGCAACACTATTCTGTGAACTTATATTTACTTGGTCTATTTAAAACTATTAATGTAATGATAGATTTTAAGGATCCTTCAAAGTGTTGTAAAAATGTAATTTTAAAAATTCAATCAAAGAAAGCTTTAAATGCTCGCTCAGTTGAGTGTTTACCTTGGTTACCTGAGTTGAACGTTTACTTTGGTTACCTGTGTGAATGCTTACTTTTGTTACTTGAGTTGAATGTTTACCTTGGTTACCTGTGTGAATGCTTACTTTGCTACTTGAGTTGAATGTTTACCTTGGTTACCTGTGTGAATGCTTACTTTGGTTACTTGAGTTGAGTGTTTACCTTGGTTACTTGGGTTGAATGTTTACCTTGGTTACCTGAGGTGAATATTTACCTTGGTTACCTGAGTTGATGTTTGAGCAACAACTCCGTGTTTACCACCCACCTGTATAAAAACTCTCTCCACCAATCTCATTAATTTGATGTTTATTTAAAATTTGAATTAATGATAATATATTTTCTGACAGATGTAAAGTCGCAAATTACCTAAATAAGATCATGTACAATTTTTTACATATACTTTTTTCTATTATCATCCCATTGACTTTGTAATGGTCATCTATTATTGTAAATAAGTCTATCAACATTTTCTTTAAAAAAGGACTCAAACTTATCAAAGTCAGCGGTTCTCAATATGTGTGGACTGGAAGGCACGCATGTATATTGCAATAATCTATAATCTTAAAAAAGCCCTATCGAGGTTTTTGTGATAAGTAATGTTTTGTTATCCACATTAAAAATAATCATTATATGAGCGCTGTTATCTACAGAATCATCGGTAATATTTCCATACGTTATTCAGGTTTTGTCGCAATAAGGGCTAGAGCTGATAGATAAGGTTGAAAAGAACTGCTGACCAGGATTTCTTTTATAGATTCTGCATCAGCTTTTATGTACTTGCCACATAAAAATCCTGTTGTGAAACAAAGCAAATTAAAATGCATTTTTTGTGTTCCATTCAATTGATGTAGAGCCAGCAATTTTCAAATTAATTTCTGTGCTCATTTTAAAATAAGTTGAATTGTGCTGCATAATGATGAAAAATATAAATATATTTCATGAAAGTTTTCCAAGTTTTTCTCTCATAAATTTAAAGCTCTAAAGTAGTATACATTTTAAATGGAAAAAAAATAGCCACAATTGTTGTGATATGTTAATGGTTCCAAATACTTGTTTTCTTGAAAACAGGTTAAGTTCAATAGGGATTATCATGTTCTCCGTAGAGCAGCTCCAGTAACCAAAGTATTATTCATCATTAACTCTTATGCTGATTTCTCTCTCAGTAGATGAACATTAAATACACCTTATTTGCAATCCAAGATATTCCCTTTAGCCACCAGGTTCCAGGCTGTCCTTCTAGTTGACCATGTAATATTTAAATATAGGCACAACATGGGATATCTGAATACAAAACTTTATCCTATGACGATGTCTGTCCACCAATTGTCCTTTGTTAAAATAACTTAGTAATTTAATGAAAGCTTTTGTAAAATAATTTTATTTTTTGTAAAAGTTGCCTGGCACCATTCATAAATTACATCCATTATCAAATTATCTACCAATATTCATGAAACTAAAATGGCTCTAACAACATTGAAAGCAAGGGGTTTCATGAGATTATCTCCAGAGATCATCCCTTTAGGCAGCTATGATTCTGTTTTATGAACAATCTTATTCATGAACTTTGGGAGATCAGTGTGGAATACAATTTTTTAAATTTTTTTTGACAACAAATAATATAAAGTTAACTAACTTTTTTTTGATAGATGGAAGCTAGTCTTGAATGCCATATGGTCAAGTGATCTGTGTAGAAAGGAATAAAACATTATATCTCTTGATTGTGGTTCATGTCGATAGTCTTCCAACTTGAGTCAACAAAATATTTGTTAAGTGTTTTTTATCTTCTTACATGAATATATAATCTTTTAGCTTTCATTCTTGCTGCACCTTGCCTGCACTTGAAATAAGTCCCTGAGTTGCTAATAACTTTCTAGGTTTCTGGATTTTTGTATTATGTGCTTCTCAATTCTAGCTTTATATTACATGTAATGAGCATTTTATGTTACTTAAAGTTCACATTTCTTTTAATGACTATTGGACATTTAAATAATTGAAGGAACACACACACACAAACCGAGATTGTTGTTGCAGGGCTAGTCTGCTTCATCTGACATTATCAAGTTATCTAGTGTTATTTTGTTAGATGTAGTTGTATGTTGTATGTTGAGTTATTTAAGTCATGGGACAATACAAAACTCCTCACACTTATGTCTTCTGATGGCATTGGAGAGGATTCTTAATAACCCCTCCATAAAAAAACATAGACATTTTTGTTTTGCTAATTTCATGGTCACTTTTCCTGTTTTTAAAAGAAATGAAATGACAGGTGTAAATGACCTTCATTTGAAAACAGTACAACATGTAAATTAAGTAAATGCCTGCAATATTATCTTGAATCAGTATTCTTACTTGTTAAATTTACCAACCATTAATTACAGGCCCCTATAAGAATTTTATAAGACAGCATGAAGAACTTCTTCTAACATCGCCAACCAAGATTCATTTGGGTGTTGTTCTCATTATAAACAAAGCTGCTTAAATGGCACCACAGCTCAGACCTTGCAGTGAAACTAAATGTCAAGTTGTGTACCAACTACTGTCTGACTGTATATAAACAAAGCTGCTTAAATGGCACCACAGCTCAGACCTTGCAGTGCAACTTAATGTCAAGTTGTGTACCAACTACTGTCTGACTGTATAAAAGCCTTACATTTGGTTGGATGTCGGTCTATGTAGAGTAGATTATTAAAACAGCTTAATCTAACCTATTGCTATACAGCTGTTAAACTTGGCATGTCAATATTTTGTTAGAAACCTTAGCTACCATTTCATTTGTTTTATTGAAGCCACAGCAATAATATTCTATTGCATATCTAAACATCTCTCTAAATTGTCTACTCCAGTATTAGTATCATCTCTGTCATTCTTAGTTGCATCAATTGGATAAGATAATTTACTCATGGCTAGCAGCAGAGCTTGATGGCACAGTGAGGGGGACACACATGTGTGCCATGCCATGATGCCTGCTTTAAAGTCTTCTGAGTATTTTAGTGGCAGACAATTTTTTATTTGTCATTTTTATCTCAATAAATCTCTTATAATTACTAGCATCTCCAATCAGATTACATTTATATCCTATATATGATTATCCTATATATGATTATCCTATATATGATTATCCTGTATATGATTAAACTTGATGATTTTTGGGGATCATACAATAACTTAATCATGTTTTCACTGCCAGATATCACCTCCTGTTAAAAACTGATTTTGAAGAGCTTGTCATTTTTATATAAACAGTTTAATAAACATTTTAGTTCTTAAGAAATATAACTTTCACAAGGCAATATGGATTGCACTATCAGATTTAATATCGAGGAACTTTTAATATACTAGATCAGGAAGTGATCAAAGTTACCTATTCTCGCTGAGGATTGTTGTTTGGAGTCTAGAACTGCTCAAGTTAGTGTGTTAGTAAAGTGATCAATGAACGTAACACCCAAAAATGAAAGGAAATGAAATCCTCCAGTAGAGCAGTTTTAGAGCTGTTTCCATTAAAAGTTATATATAACAAATTAAATTTATTTCGACTATATTGACTATAAATTTGCTAAAATATATGGTGTGTATTTGTCCCAATTTGGGGATCACTGTTGTCTCAGTATGAGGACTGTGGTAACTGTTGTAAACCTGCATGTTAATAATATCAGATTTCAAACTTTCTTTTCTGTAAACCAATCCAGTATTTTCCAGTTTGTTTGTCTCCCCACCATGAACCAGGAGAAGATTATCAATGTAACTTCAATTTTTTAAAAAAATTTTTAAAATTATTACATTCAATCTGTCACAGTGAGTTCAAATCAATCATTTTTGCCATTAAATTTCTGTATTGAAAATTTGCTTTCTCAAGGATGCCAAAATTTATTTGTATATAAATATTTTTTAAAAGCATTAAAACTGTGTAGTGTAATTGTTGTAATTTAACTATAATTTTGCTTATTAAAGACAGATTTTTTTTTATCAACACATATTTCTTTATATTGTCTTGTTAAAGTATTTTTGTGTCACTGTGTTGGCTCTTTAAATTAACATGTAGACTTGATTGCTTTGTATAGTGATGGCTGTGCAAGGAGATGGTTACGCAAAGAGATGATTGTACAAGTAGGTGACTGTGCAAGGAGATTATCATGCTGAGAGATGATTGTACAAGTAGATAATTGTGAATGTTGGTGTTTGTGTAGGGCTATGATTGTATTTTTGATAGAGCAAGTAGGTGAGCAAAGCTTTATTCTGACTTGAAGATATTAGAGTTATACAACTTGGTACTAGAGTTATGTGGCTTGGTACTTGAGTTATGTGGTTTGAAAGTGGAGTTAAAAGATTAATTTTCACTTACCGAAGTGATATTTACACATAATTATAATACATTTATGTGTTGAACATCTCCTGACTGTTACATGTAAGGAGTGTTGTATCCAATACAAGTGTGAATGTACGACTTCTTCATAGGAGGTCTGATTGAGCTGCAAGGTGAACTAAGCTGGAGGACTCAGTGGCAATGTGAACTAAGCTAGAAGACATCTAAAATCTGAACTAAGCTAGAGGACACAGCTAAGATCTGAACTAAGCTAGAGGACACAGCTAAGATCTGAACTAAGCTAGAGGACACAGCTAAGATCTGAACTAAGCTAGAGGACACAGCTAAGATCTGAACTAAGCTAGAGGACACAGCTAAGATCTGAACTAAGCTAGAGGACACAGCTAAGATCTGAACTAAGCTAGAGGACACAGCTAAGATCTGAACTAAGCTAGAGGACACAGCTAAGATCTGAACTAAGCTAGAGGACACAGCTAAGATCTGAACTAAGCTAGAGGACACAGCTAAGATCTGAACTAAGCTAGAGGACACAGCTAAGATCTGAACTAAGCTAGAGGACACAGCTAAGATCTGAACTAAGCTAGAGGACACAGCTAAGATCTGAACTAAGCTAGAGGACACAGCTAAGATCTGAACTAAGCTAGAGGACACAGCTAAGATCTGAACTAAGCTAGAGGACACAGCTAAGATCTGAACTAAGCTAGAGGACACAAGTAAGATGTTGATGGTTCAGCCAGTTTGTCTTGACTCAATCGCTGGTGTCTTTGCTCTACATCACTGCCTGTATCATCAGTGTATGTGTGGGGGGGGGAGGGGTCCTAAGGGCGTGACTAATTTAATTGCCTCATTTATAATATGTGTGGCTTGTGTTTTGTGCTTCTAGTAAATGACGATGAATTAATCTGTGTGTTTTTGATTGATATTTTATTGGCCAGTTTTATTTCAGCCATGTCATAGTCCAGGAGGAACTAACTAATGATACCAGTAACGTCTTATTTTTGTGGCTTGACTTTGTTTTGCTTTGTGAGTCTTGATTACAGGCCTTACTACTTTGTTGTTGTAATAACTTTTAAAACAAATATTTAAGTCACTGTATAAAATAAAACAGGTGGCAGAAGGCTGTTGCCGAAACATTTTTATTGGATAAATAAAAGTCTTGTAAAAAGTTGAATTGACTTCAGTCTCTCGTTGTTTACAATTATTACAAGTTGCATGAATGATAGGAACAAGGGGAGAGAACACGAAGTTTAAGTCTTTTAATTGATGATTTTAAAACTTATTAAATTAAAACGTACACATTCAGTTGTTCAACTCTAACGACTTCTTCTGTCCGTGTTACCCTGGGAGCCAGGGTCAGTATTCTGTCCCTGTTACCCGGGGGGGGGGTATTGTGTTTATGGGGACATCTAAATATGACGTAGGTAATGTGACGAGTGGGTATTGTGTTTATGGGGACATCCAACTATGACATAGGTAATGTGACGAGGGGGTATTGTGTTTATGGGGGCATCTAAATATGACATAGGTAATGTGACGAGGGGGTATTGTGTTTATGGGGACATCTAAATATGACGTAGGTAATGTGACGAGGGGGGTATTGTGGTATTGTGTTTATGGGGACATCTAAATATGACGTAGGTAATGTGACGAGGGGGTATTGTGTTTATGGGGGCATCTAAATATGACATAGGTAATGTGACGAGGGGGTATTGTGTTTATGGGGACATCTAAATATGACGTAGGTAATGTGACGAGGGGGGTATTGTGGTATTGTGTTTATGGGGACATCTAAATATGACGTAGGTAATGTGACGAGGGGGTATTGTGTTTATGGGGACATCTAAATATGACGTAGGTAATGTGATGAGGGGGTATTGTGTTTATGGGGACATCTAAATATGACATAGGTAATGTGACGAGGGGGTATTGTGTTTATGGGGACATCTAAATATGACGTAGGTAATGTGACGAGGGGGGTATTGTGGTATTGTGTTTATGGGGACATCTAAATATGACGTAGGTAATGTGACGAGGGGGGGTATTGTGGTATTGTGTTTATGGGGACATCTAAATATGACGTAGGTAATGTGACGAGGGGGTATTGTGTTTATGGGGACATCTAAATATGACGTAGGTAATGTGACGAGAGGGTATTGTGTTTATGGAGACAACCAAATATGACGTAGGTAATGTGACTAGGGGGGTATTGTGGTATTGTGTTTATGGGGACATCTAAATATGACGTAGGCATAGGCGTAGGGAAGGGGGGCATTTGCCCCCCCCCCTACATTTGAGGAAAAAAAAATCATAAAAATGTCATAAAGTTGTTACAATAAATCTGAACTAAATTTCCTGAAAGTTTATTACATGGAAGACAGTTTACATTTATCAAACATAAAAAAGAATTATATCTGCAAGTATAACTGATTACATTACTGATTGTTCTAAATATTCCAGTTGTTTAACAATTTCTGTAACATTTTCAGCAAAAATCCGAAAGCTTTTATATTTATGTGTCCATCTAGTTTCACATAGCAAAGGAACATTTAGAATAAGTTTTCTTTGCTGATTACTTTCTCGGAAAAACACTATAATTGACTTAATTGTTTCTATTGTGTTTCGTACAACATTCACATTATTTGAATCGTTCACAACAAGATTTAGTTTATGTGAACTGCAATGTAAAAATGCTGCTTTGGGTATTTTTTTCGAATTATTCCTTGGACTCCTCCTTCTTTACCTGCCATTGTAGAACATTCGTAGTATCCTTGACCAACAAGCATTGGCATATTTAATCAAAATTCTAATGAATTAGTAATGATGGGGTTGGCTAAACCTTCAGCTGTTCTATTGACAATTGTAATATATCCCAGGAATTCTTCTGTGACCATCATTTTCCCATTTTGTTCTTAATTTTACAAATCTAACACCAAGTGACATCTGCTCAATGCCTCCCGAAATGTCATTTGTCTCGTCGGCAAGTATAGAAAATGCAACTGAATTATTTGCTTCACGAACAACGTCTTCATGCAAGAGAGACCCACAAATTTCGATTTTAGTGTTTTGCGTAGTTGCCGAGATACACTCAGCGGTTACCCGTCAAACGACCCCAGATAAAATGGCCCCGACATAACGGCCCCTGTCAAAACGGCCCCAGACAAATTGTTAACCTTTTTTAACAAAAAAAATAATTTTGTTTGCATTTTAAGCTTTCGTCAATTTTTTCACCCTTAAAAAAGTGGTAAAATTGTAAAATTATTTCTTGTGACGTTATTATATTGTTTCTTGTCAACAAACAACCGTTATTGGTACCATTTCGCGTAAAGGCGATTAAATTCACGTTTGTGGTGTTATTATTATTGTTTATTGTTAGCTAAGCCTGACACTGAATAGGTGAGTAAAAAATACAAATATATTTGATTGTAAATTTTACTATTTGTCCATCTATTAGTCCAGGGCCGTTTTGTCGGGGCCGTTTTGTCGGAGCCCAATTGTCGGGGCCGTTTTGTCCGGGGCGTTTTGTCGATGAACCATACTCAGCACTACAAGAACCAATAAACAAAAGATTACCAAGAACTTCATCTCCAGATTCAACACGAAACTCTAACAGTTCATACAAATTAACAGAATTTGATTTTGTTTCACGAAGTGCTAAAACATGCATGCAGAAAAATAGGATTGTAGAAATGATGGGACCCAGTTGCGATTTTCTAGAATTTGTCTTCTAAATGATAAGTCCAACTGCTCATCTATAGAAACTGCTTTGGCTTCCAATAAAGCAAATAAAATTGCTTGCATCGTCATGAGAGCCTTTGTGCCATAATGTGCTTTGCAGGTTGCTACGTGCATCTTCGTTGAAATCTTTATATTTTGTACATGGTTTGATGACAAATACCCACTGAACTCATAGAATTACTTTTTGCAGAAACAACACGCAATATTTGCAAAAGGCACCTATTAACATTTGCGAGTATACAAGCCACGGTGAATAGTCTAACCATGCATATCTAAAAACTAAAAACTCTGTTTCCCTAACTGTCAGCTCTAAAATCATAATTTTTATCAAGGGTCCAACAATCACGAATCAGCTGCAATTTCAACTTATTTGAAAGGTCGTATGTCCAGACATACCTTCCAATATCCAATTTAGGAAATGAATAAGTGTCAGCGACAATCAAATTAGGAACAGCTGTTTCAGTTGTGTCTGGCTGTTGAACGTGTACTGTTGTCCTCAATGCCAATGATAAGTCAGATGCTGCAGACGCCCCAAAATGTTCTAATAGCGGCATTTCGGAATCCCACGATAGGTCTACTTTTCGACTTTTTTTTTAGCCTGTGAAAAAATTTCTGATATCCATCCTTGGTAATCCTGCAGTTTGTACACGTATATTATTTCACAGCAAAATTCAATTTTCTCGTGAGAACTTAAGTTTTTAATTTATTAAATGCATTAATAAATGTTGTATTTTAGCAATTACAGCACTAATTTGTAAGTCTTATTAATTTCTAAGGCTTTGTTCGACCCTTATTTTATACTGAACTTGAATTTAATTGAAAATTGTACCTGTATGGCATTGTCAGTTAAAATAAAAAAGTGAGTTTTTTTGTGCCCCCCCCCCTGGAAAAATTCCTAGCGACGCCCATGGACGTAGGTAATGTGACGAGGGGGGTATTGTGGTATTGTGTTTATGGGGACATCTAAATATGACGTAGGTAATGTAACTAGGGGGGTATTGTGGTATTGTGTTTATGGGGACATCTAAATATGACGTAGGTAATGTGACTAGGGGGGTATTGTGGTATTGTGTTTATGAGGACATCTAAATATGACGTAGGTAATGTGACGAGGGGGTATTGTGTTTATGGGGACATCTAAATATGACGTAGGTAATGTGACTAGGGGGTATTGTGGTATTGTGTTTATGGGGACATCTAAATATGACGTAGGTAATGTGACGAGGGGGTATTGTGTTTATGGGGACATCTAAATATGACGTAGGTAATGTGACGAGGGGGGTATTGTGGTATTGTGTTTATGGGGACATCTAAATATGACGTAGGTAATGTGACGAGGGGGTATTGTGTTTATGGGGACATCTAAATATGACGTAGGTAATGTGACGAGGGGGTATTGTGGTATTGTGTTTATGGGGACATCTAAATATGACGTAGGTAATGTGACGAGGGGGTATTGTGGTATTGTGTTTATGGGGACATCTAAATATGACGTAGGTAATGTGACGAGGGGGTATTGTGTTTATGGGGACATCTAAATATGACGTAGGTAATGTGACGAGGGGGTATTGTGGTATTGTGTTTATGGGGACATCTAAATATGACGTAGGTAATGTGACGAGGGGGTATTGTGTTTATGGGGACATCTAAATATGACGTAGGTAATGTGACTTGGGGGGTATTGTGGTATTGTGTTTATGGGGACATCTAAATATGACGTAGGTAATGTGACGAGGGGGTATTGTGGTATTGTGTTTATGGGGACATCTAAATATGACGAAGGTAATGTGACGAGGGGGTCTTGTGTTTATGGGGACATCTAAATATGACGTAGGTAATGTGACGAGGGGGGTATTGTGGTATTGTGTTTATGGGGACATCTAAATATGACGTAGGTAATGTGACTAGGGGGGTATTGTGGTATTGTGTTTATGGGGACATCTAAATATGACATAGGTAATGTGACTAGGGGGGTATTGTGGTATTGTGTTTATGGGGACATCTAAATATGACATAGGTAATGTGACGAGGGGGTATTGTGGTATTGTGTTTATGGGGACATCTAAATATGACGTAGGTAATGTGACGAGGGGGTATTGTGTTTATGGGGACATCCAAATATGACGTAGGTAATGTGACGAGGGGGGTATTGTGGTATTGTGTTTATGGGGACATCTAAATATGACGTAGGTAATGTGATGAGGGGGTATTGTGGTATTGTGTTTATGGGGACATCCAAATATGACGTAGGTAATGTGACGAGGGGGGTATTGTGGTATTGTGTTTATGGGGACATCCAAATATGACGTAGGTAATGTGCCGAGGGGGTATTGTGGTATTGCGTACGAGGAGAGGTGTCTGTAACTGTAACTGAATGTGTACGCATTCAGACATTAAATTTGTTACCCGTCTATTATAAAAAAGACAATCGCACAGAAGACAAGTTAGAACCACATACATTAGATTTGAACACTTGGGTTCTCAGATATAGTATAGATCCAAAGGATCCTTCATGAGATCGCAATCGTTGAAACAATTGAATATTTATCAGGTACGAAGTGACGCAACAATTCTTTATCAACCGTTCGATATTTCGGTCGGGGGCGGGTGTGGGAGGGAAAAGGGGCGAAAGGAGAAGCAGACATGAGGTTAGACCAAGACTATTCGGGCATCTGCCGTACCCGCTGAGATGGTGACCATTTGGTTAGTGGCATGTCCACTAAACAAACAATGATATTTTTTAAAATTAAAATTTACTGCATTCGATAGGTTCAAAAACTGAAAGGAATGTCTCAACTTGTAGTCTGAAATCTATGTAGGGTCAGTCTGGCCATATTTCGTGAAGTAAAGATATGCGGGGGCTGGATTAAGATAATTAAAAAAATGACATAGGCTGATAAGTTTTTTAAAGCAAAATTTTAAAGTGAAACTGAGATCTTGACTGCAGTAAATAGGCGAAGTCAGGCTCAATGCCATGTTTGGCCCGCGGGCCGGACTTTGGACAAACCTGCTCTAAGGTTCTAGGGAAAAGAGAGAGATGTACCGAGTGCAGCTTTGGTTAAGTTCGCCAACAGAACAATTAAAATCTGTTTAATTTTAAAAAAAATCTTAAATGACAACTTCACAATCTTAATTAATGTAGCTTTATTAAACTGCAACTTCGATTGACACACATCATCGCCGCATACCATTCTTACACATGGGGTAAATTAATTGAGTATGAAATAAGCTATCGCCCAATTTAAAAAAAAACAGTTTCAGTAGATTTAAGAATTCTTTCAAAAGCACTTTTCGGGAATTCATTTATCCTAAGAAACAAAATCGTTTTGAGATTTATTCACTATCAAGCACTTCGATCTGGTCGTCCATGACATAAATCCCATGATTCCTCATTAACTGTCTACTCACAGTGAGCCCACCTCTTTTAGACCACACCTGTTTCTTGATTGTCTGTTCTGAGGGGTCGTATAGGTATGGATCAGTTCTGCTGAAACTCGGAGAACTGTTCCCATTGTTATTCACGTGACTCCCCTTTAGAGAATGCGCCGACTGGTCCCAGATTTGTGGAAAATACTGGCAAAATATGTTGGCCTCTTTGGTATCGCCCTCGTCGAAACTCTGAGACATCGAGGACGAATCGATAGAAGATTTCCCCGAATCACACAAATGTTTGACATCGCCGTGGTCAAGGTGACTGATGACGCGTGCTGGCGTGAAGATTTCTAAGCCCGCTGTAACCGTGTGTCCGAGATGGAAGGGCAACATGTCAACCGTTGTGACATTGTGTCCTAAACGGGAGGGCAACATGTCAGCCGTTGTGACAGTGTGTCCTAGATGAGAGGGCAACATATCAGTCATTGGGTCAGTATGTCCTAGATGGGAAGGCAACATGTCAATCATTGTAGCAGTGTGTCCTAGATGAGAGGGCAACATGTCAATTGTTGTGAGCGCCAGGTCTGGATTATAGGGCGTTATATCCACAACTGTCTTGATTAAGTGTCTGGATGATGGTCGCACAAGGGCCGAATCCATGTCGTTTGTTTTCCTGTTAGGCCAAACTAATGTATGCACGGCTGCTGGCTCAGTATTCTTTTTAATGGACACGATTCCTTGCCCGCCTTTGAGCCCTGTATTTGTACTTAAGACAATCTTAAGTTCACTTTTGTGCCTGGATGCCTCAAGGACTGGCTCCCGCTCAGATGCTGAAGTGGTTTTACTATTTTTGTCATCTGTGAACTCGACAGTTTTTGTCGAAATTGTCGTAGCTTTAAATTTCTTTTGTTTTCTGGCCGCATCACTATTGCTTATAGACAGATTATCAAGATTTTTATTCACTCGACTTGAGCTTTGGCTGACAGTCAGGTTTGTACTAACTTCACCAAGTGGAATACATTCCTTTCCGTTGTGTGAAAATTTCGTTAAAACCAATCCTTCGTTTTGAAAATCACCGTAGACATCGGTGAAGTGCACGGATCGAGCTGTGCTATTATTTTGATTCGATTGAAAAGGGTCTCGATTGGTAGTCTTATTTTGATTGGCTTGAATCGTATCTCGAGCTGTGCTCTTATTTTGATTGGATAGAATCGAGTCTCGAGCTGTGCTCTTATTTTGATTGGATAGAATCCAGTTTCGAGCTGTGCTCTTATTTTGATTGGATAGAATCGAGTCTCGAGCTGTGCTCTTATTTTGATTGGATAGAATCGAGTCTCGAGCTGTGCTCTTATTTTTATTGGATAGAATCGAGTCTCCAGCTGTGCTCTTATTTTTATTGGATAGAATCGAGTCTCGAGCTGTGCTCTTATTTTCATCAGATTCTATCAAAAGTTTCAGCTGATCACCATCGATGCCTTGCTTATTTTTCTTTGTAATTCTTTGACAGCCAGATTTTTGCTCATTCAGCGACTTGACCCTAGCTGCTCGAGAAGCCGAATTCTGTAGTGGTGATATCAATTGAAAGTTAAATTAGAAATAATAAAAATAATATTAAAAATATATTTACATTAAAAGAATTCTGCCTACATTCGTCACCATTGTAATTATTGACAGCCTAATCCTAAAGATGGTTCTATGCCTGCCCAGCTACAATACATTCTTCACAAACTCCTTGCTGTTGCAGTACAAATTTATTTAATCTCTTCGAAACATATAACGAATATTTTTAATTAAAATTTACAATACTGAGACATTAGTAACTCTTATTGCCTGCTTCATGGGTTCATCTGGATATTATTTAATGAATTTTTAAAAAAGTTTTTGAAGTAATAACAACAATGGTGATAACCAATTTGACGCATGATAGGATTTATAAAAGTAACTTGTGACTCTTCCTTGTATGATTACAATATTCTGGGAAAAACACTAAAGACAATGTGCACAGGCATGATGAGATAATGTTTCTCACAGCTGATGCCAGATGAGGCAAGCTGTCCAGTTATGATGGGTTTATGGGTTTATATTTTTTTTAAAAGACGCCAGTTGAGCTTTTTAGTGGAGAACATATTTTTTAATCCCGATTATTTAACAAAGTTCATAAGTTAAGTTTTTAAGCATATAGTTTCTATTTTTAGCATGGCTGTAAAGCTGAAAGTGTTCAGCTTGTTTTATCTACAGCAGAGAAAATTAAGGTGGAAATATTTGTTATTAAAAACTGATTAATTTCAAAGTGTAGTATGAACATTCTGTTATCGATATTTTTAAGATAAAAAAAATTAGATTACAATGACACTTCTTTCAAGATCTACGCATCACCGCATAGTTTCCCAGTCTTTGCGATTTTCTTTAATATATCTATCACTTATACTAATAAACAGATATATTTTCAACTAACACTCCAAACTTACCCGTCTTGCTGGCAATGCTCTTCCGTGTTGTCGTTCTACATCCTTCGGTGGGGATTGTCTCATTGACTTGTACATACGAACCACAGCGGCAACACTGAAGCACAGCCCAGTCACAACCCCACATGAGCCCAGCACCAAGAAGTCGGTAACGTTGTTGTGTTTACCACGGATAATTAGAATAATTCCCCCGGACATTAGGCCAGCACCGATGGCCATCGTGCATGCAATGACCAACCAGACTGCCTTGAAATCTTCACTGCTAGAACTATATCCAGGGAGCTTGTCTTGCACTTCCGGGCGCTCTATTTCATGAGATAAACCGCGTCCTAAAAGAGGGTCGTCAATTTTTCGCTTCCTTTTCCGACGCTTCCCAAAACGTTTTCCTTGGTGCATTATGGGCCAAAGCTCTTGGTCGTCTGCATGGCTTGGCTATATGTCTTCTAACGGGTTCCGTATCCGGCGCCAAAGTCATTCAAGGAATTAACATCACCAGCCAAGTAACACGCCGGACAAACTTAATTTATTTAAACACTTCCATTGTTACAGATTAAATCAAATTGTCACTACTTAAATTACTGGAAGTTAATAAACGTAACGTTTAAAAAAAATTAAGTCAATTTAATGTGACTATGTCAAAGTTGACACCTGCAATAAAAGAAAATGTGTAATTAGAAGAAATAATATTTTAACAATTTGAATTAAGCCACCTGAGGGCGCTGTTTTCACTAATATTTAAATTACAAATCCAGTTAACAGCGCTAAATGACGTTTTGTTTGAAACTACAGCAAGTTGTGTTAAGTGAGTAGCATTTATTTTTGTTTTACGAATAATAAACATCTTTTTTGAAAAGACAAGGGATGTGGGGATAGGAAATTGGAATATCAATTAATATAGTCCTGGGTCACCAAAAAGTGGACCATGACGTACTATAGGCAGGGACAGCACTTATTTAATTACAATAAAATGCATTGTTAACTAATTGCATATTTAGACAAGTAATTTTAGTGAATAGGACATGAAGCTCATACACTGCACCAACCAATGTTTAACCAGCCACAGTAAATAGACAATAAATTTATCTCCGAAACAATACATACAAATTAGAGATTCTATCTACTAAAATAGTTAAGGATTTACCATCAAGTTATTTGTCAGACATTTAAATAACTCAAGGAAATCTATTATAACTATGAAAATATTACATGGAAATGAAGACAATGTTATCCGATGTGAATGCTAAAAAATTAGTTTTCTTTTTTTTTAAAACTAAAATCTTGTAAAAATATTTTTACTATCACAGAAACATATTATTTTCAAAATGTTTCTATGATGATACTAAATTCCATATATAATCAACTATATTACGACATCAGCTGCGTATTTATCTCCTTTTGGGCCTTAACATAAAGATTCATGGCTCTACTATCTGGACTGCAGTTGATTTCACTTTTATCGTAACTTACGACATGAACACACCAACTGATTATAACTGCTCTTGTCAATTTTAAAATCTACCATTACTTAAACGTTCATTCAACAAAATTAATATATGCTATGTGCTAATTTAACAATAAATCACATTCAATTAACATACCAAAACTGGAGCCATAGAAATCCATGTAGGCAATATAAAATTCAGATCAACGTTTTTTTATTTAAAAAAATTACAGATTTATAATTTTCTAGGTAATCCAAGAATCTAATTGAGTGTAATTTAGTTTAATTTACGAATCAAGCAGTGGGTGGCCTGATGAGTTGGCTGTCGTAAGGTACACATACCCGACACACGTCTTCAACAAAACCAACCAAGCGGAACTATGCAGAGCAAAAAGTGTGAGAAACTTTCTAGCTTGTTACACATAACAACCTGTTTGAAGCCAACCCTTATCCACCTGACCAGCCCCTCACACCTGTTCAATCAGGCACTTAGGTAACCCCAGTTCATTCAATAGGGAGATCTATGGCTGTACATTAACATAAAATCTCCAATAGTTTCACGGACGTGTGGTCACACACAAAACAGGCTTTGAAGATTTTTTAATGTACAATTAAAGAATGACCTATTTTGATTACGCCAAATAATGAGTCTCATTTGGTGACGGCCTTATTATTTGAAGTAATTTGTAGAAGTTAAGTAAACATCTCAAATTTTCCCATTTCTCAAAATTTTAAAATTGGTTTTATGAAAATAGCTTTTAACAGAGATTGCACAAATATTCTCTATCTTGGACATATTGTCATATACATAACATTAGCATGCATAAATAAAACATATATAATATACAATGATAATGACAGCAAACATATTTCCTCTTGGACAAAATTCACAATTAAAACGAAACGGCATATATTTAATATAAATATAATAATTAATTATTATTAAGGTATTTGACTGGTTAGACTTAATTTTATATTGAAAAGGTGTCATAGTATGTGATATGTTAAGAACCCTTCATCTAATATGTTCGAATCGAACTGACGTGGCCCTTAATGCACAGGTAATTCAGTTGTTGACGTAGTGTGTCCAGGTATCGGTAGACGCGGCGTGGGTGTGGAGCTAGCAGTTCCTGGGCTTTGACGTCATCAAGTGGGTGCAGCTGCTACTTCCCTTGACACTCACGCCACTCCTCCATTCACGCCACTCCTCCACTCACGCCACTCCTCCACTCACGCCACTCCTCCACTCACGCCACTCCTCCACTCACGCCACTCCTCCACTCACGCCACTCCTCCACTCACGCCACTCCTCCACTCACGCCACCCCTCCACTCACGCCACTCCTCCACTCATGCCACCCCTCCACTCAAGCCACTCCTCCACTCACGCCACTCCTCCACTCACGCCTCTCCTCCACTCACGCCACCCCTCCACTCGCGCCACTCCTCCACTCATGCCACCCCTCCACTCAAGCCACTCCTCCACTCACGCCACTCCTCCACTCATGCCACCCCTCCACTCACGGCACCCCTCCACTCACGCCACCCCTCCACTCACGCCACCCCTCCACTCACGCCCCTCCTCCACTCACGCCACTCCTCCACTCACGCCTCTCCTCCACTCACGCCACTCCTCCACTCACGCCACCCCTCCACTCATGGCACCCCTCCACTCACGCCACTCCTCCACTCACGCCACTCCTCCACTCACGCCACCCCTCCACTCACGCCTCTCCTCCACTCACGCCACCCCTCCACTCACGGCATGCCTCCTCCGGAATTTCAAAGTAAAATGAATAAATACTAAAATAGAAAAGGATATTGACTCATGTTATTTCTATGTCTCAGGGAATGGTTATACTTTTAGAAATTGCCTAACTCAAGCCAATGTTACATCTCTTTAATTTATCTAGTTGACAATGTAGAACTCAACAACTCTTAATGTCATTAATTTTTTGAACTAATATTAAAGCGTAGTGAAAATATCAAAGTAGGTCGACTAATACAATTTGAAAGAGAAGTCATTTATAACAACTGTGATAATTCTGTTTTAAACAGCCTTACTAAAAATAAGCATAGATCTAATGTAATGCTGGTTTGTTCCATCCACACCTCATTAAACTACGTTTCTTGCATGAGACGCTTAACGTAACAGCTTTGCCAGTGACAGCCGGAAATTATTCTAGGGTGAAAACCATAATCCCCAAGTCTAACCACAAACTTTACCCATAGGCAGCAAGCATTAACTCCTGGATGACGAGTAAATACCAATGGAATTTACCAACCTTACCATGACCTTAACCCTACCATGACCCTAACCCTATCATGACCTTAACCATACTATGACCTTAACCCTACCATGACCTTAACCCTACCATGACCTTAACTATACCCTGACCGTAACCCTACCCTGACCTTAACCCTACCATGACCTTAACCCTACCATGACCTTAACCCTACCATGACCTTAACTATACTCTGACCTTAACCCTAACCTATCTTCCAATAAATTTCAACTATTTTAACAAATACAATTATGACAGTTTCTTAAAATGATTGAAATGATCTACATTAAAATTAAGAGGCCATACAAAAATTACTTTCCATTGTCCTGGTGTAGAAGATCCAAAGCTTTGAGGCAGTTCTTCAAAGTTAAATCTGCATCCCATGGTTCATAGCGTCGCCTACAACGAACGCTTGGCACTAACTGAAGAATTATCAATATTTAAAAATGTATCTGATGGCTAATGTGAAGTTGTTAATCGTAAATTTATTACTGTATATACATACGCACCTCATTTATACGCACTCCATCTTGCAGTTTATACGTTGATGAGTTTAGCGCAAATGTCCATATCAACATTTAGAAGCACCAGTCACATGGAAAGCCAATATTTCATTTAGCTAAAATATACGTAGCAATGATTCATGCGTATTGCAGCGGACATGAAATAATAAATTGTTTTCTTTTTTTGAAAAAAAAATATGTCTCTTAACTTCGTTATGATTCCGCATGTTGAAACAGGAACTTAATTTTTTTTTCTCTTGCACAACACCTGCTCCTCGGTTGACTGCTCTTTTTATTCCACAAGTCCACTGAAAGAAGTAGGCCAACATATGGTTGCTTTAGTGGATATTGATTTTCTGGTTGTGTTTCAGTAAACTACTTTTTCAATGTAGTATTTTTTTTCTATACATTTTTGAAAAGCTCATATTGCAATATAATTTTAAAATTAATTTCATTATAATTTTTTAAATTCCTGTGTATTCTCAAAAGTTTCTATATGATAGAAATAAATCATAGCGTTACAATTCTTGAAAAAACAAATGGTTTAGTAACATTAACCTCTAGTTCAAAAACCTAATGGCACATTTTAAATAGATCATAACACTTATTTCATGTAGACATGGTATGGTAACCCTAACCTCAACCCTAACTGTACATTTGAAATAAATGATAAATAATTGACTGTATTGGACACCTAACCCTAACTGGGTATTCTAGAGTTAAAAATAACCAGCTATACATAACATATTCTGGCGTGAAATAAAATATGATGCAACGATGCGTTCAGCTTTAACCCATATAAAATTCCAGGTAACGGTGCTGGTTATAATGATGAGATGTAAAGCAGTGTGTGACATTAAACTATTACTATACCGTATAGGCGCGTAGCGTTAGTTAAATGTGATTCTTATGAGGGAGTTTTCTGATGTATGTTTTGATGAATCCCCCTTTCAACCCCCACCCACATGAAATATATACGGTCAACGTTTGGGGACCTGCAAATAGTAATTTGATTCTTCCTAAGTGGAGATAATTGGTCTTTCCAAAAGTTTAGCTCTTTTAAAAGAGCTAAACTTTTGGAAAGACCAATTATCTCCACTTCCTAAGTGGAGATAATTGGTCTTTCCAAAAGTTTAGCTCTTTTTTTAACTGTGGAAAACATTTTTTGGGTAAAATATGCAATTTTTGGGAGGGACTTGCCTGTTATTTTTGATCTTGTTGCTTTGATTATTTATTACTTTTGTTGCTTTTTACAGAAGAACATTTAAGCTAGAAGTTGAGTTAAGGCGTATGCAGACTAACTAGATAACACTATATTAGCATTAGATCAGTGGTTCCGAATCTTTATTGTGCCTTACACCACTGATGACTTTGGAAAACTATTATGGCCACCCAACTATAAATCATATACTATTATGGACACCCAACTATAAATCATATACTATTATGGCCACCCAACTATAAATCATATACTATTATGGCCACCCAACTATAAATCATATACTATTATGGCCACCCAACTATAAATCATATACTATTATGGCCACCCAACTATAAATCATATACATATTTATTGGTGTTCAAGAATAGGATTGTTCACCGAAGAAACCCAAACGATAGGTTTTAGGAATAAATAACCAATAAATAAATAAATAATAAATGGTGACGCAACATAATAAGAAGTAAGTTTTATAATGGACGACGGAATATCTAGTAGGAAATAACTGCACTGAAAGATTTCTATAAATTATTATAATTACAAGTAACTAGTTCTTATTTAAATTTATCGAGATGTTTGTGCTTGATTTTTGCTGCCATGAGAATGTTTTTTAGGTTCAAATTCAGTCTGCCTCAGCCTCAGACATTATCGTTGTGTTATAGTCAGCCTCAGACTCAGATATGAGTGTTGTGTTATAGTCAGCCTCAGTCTCAGATATCAGCGTTGTGTTATACTCAGCCTCAGCCTCAAATATGAGCGTTGTGTTATAATCAGCCTCAGTCTCAGATATGAGCGTTGTGTTATACTCAGCCTCAGTATCAGATATGAGTGTTCTGTTATAGTCAGCCTCAGTCTCAGATATGCGCGTTGTGTTATAGTCAGCCTCAGTCTGAGATATGAGTGTTCTGTTATAGTCAGCCTCAGTCTCAGATATGAGCGTTGTGTTATAGTCAGCCTCAGTCTGCGATATGAGCGTTGTGTTATACTCAGCCTCAGTCTGAGATATGAGCGTTGTGTTGTACTCAGCCTCAGTCTCAGATATGAGCGTTGTGTTATAGTCAGCCTCAGTCTCAGATATGAGCGTTGTGTTATACTCAGCCTCAGTATCAGATATGAGTGTTCTGTTATAGTCAGCCTCAGTCTCAGATATGAGCGTTGTGTTTTAGTCAGCCTCAGTCTCAGATATGAGTGTTCTGTTATAGTCAGCCTCAGTCTCAGATATGAGCGTTGTGTTATAGTCAGCCTCAGTCTCAGATATGAGCGTTGTGTTATACTCAGCCTCAGTCTCAGATATGAGCGTTGTGTTATAGTCAGCCTCAGTCTGAGATATGAGCGTTGTGTTATACTCAGCCTCAGTCTCAGATATGAGCGTTGTGTTATAGTCAGCCTCAGTCTCAGATATGAGTGTTCTGTTTTAGTCAGACTCAGTCTCAGATATGAGTGTTCTGTTATAGTCAGCCTCAGTCTCAGATATGAGCGTTGTGTTTTAGTCAGCCTCAGTCTCAGATATGAGCGTTGTGTTATACTCAGCCTCAGTCTCAGATATGAGCGTTGTGTTTTAGTCAGCCTCAGTCTCAGATATGAGCGTTGTGTTTTAGTCAGCCTCAGTCTCAGATATGAGCGTTGTGTTTTAGTCAGCCTCAGTCTCAGATATGAGCGTTGTGTTATACTCAGCCTCAGTCTCAGATATGAGTGTTCTGTTTTAGTCAGCCTCAGTCTCAGATATGAGTGTTCTGTTATAGTCAGCCTCAGTCTCAGATATGAGCGTTGTGTTTTAGTCAGCCTCAGTCTCAGATATGAGCGTTGTGTTATACTCAGCCTCAGTCTGAGATGAGTGTTGTGTTATAGTCAGCCTCAGTCTGAGATATGAGTGTTCTGTTATAGTCAGCCTCAGTCTCAGATATGAGCGTTGTGTTATAGTCAGCCTCAGCCTCAGACATGAGCGTTGTGTTATAGTCAGCCTCAGTCTCAGATATGCGCGTTGTGTTAAAAGGCCGATTTGTATTTCTTTGGCTGTGTATTTATGTGTGTATGTGTGTGTGTTTATTTGTATGAGTCTTTGTGAGTGTGTGTATGTGAGAGTGTGTTTGAGGATTTATGTGTTTGTGAGTGTGTGTGTATGTGTGTGTGTATGTGAGTCTGTGTATGTGAGTGTGTGTTTGTGTGTATGTGTTTATGTGTTTGTGAGTGTGTGTTTTTGTGTGTATTTTTGTGTGTGTGTTTGTATGTTTATGTGTGTTTTTGTATGTTTATGCGTGTGTTTGTGTGTGTGTATGGGTTTGTGTGTATGTGAGTGTGTGCAACTAATCATTTAATTTCCTCACAAAGCGCTGCCCTGGCTCTTTTTATCTTAGATCAAGTTTCAACTGATTCATCATTCTAACTAGATAACACTATATTAGCATTAGATCAGTGGTTCCGAATCTTTATTGTGCCTTACACCACTGGTGACTTTGGAAAACTATTATGGCCACCCAACTATAAATCATATACTATTATGGACACCCAACTATAAATCATATACTATTATGGCCACCCAACTATAAATCATATACTATTATGGCCACCCAACTATAAATCATATACTATTATGGCCACCCAACTATAAATCATATACATATTTATTGGTGTTCAAGAATAGGATTGTTCACCGAAGAAACCCAAACGATAGGTTTTAGGAATAAATAACCAATAAATAAATAAATAATAAATGGTGACGCAACATAGTAAGAACTAGTTTTATAATGGACAACGGAATATCTAGTAGGAAATAACTGCACTGAAAGATTTCTATAAATTATTATAATTACAAGTAACTAGTTCTTATTTAAATTTATCGAGATGTTTGTGCTTGATTTTTGCTGCCATGAGAATGTTTTTTAGGTTCAAATTCAGTCTGCCTCAGCCTCAGACATTATCGTTGTGTTATAGTCAGCCTCAGACTCAGATATGAGTGTTGTGTTATAGTCAGCCTCAGTCTCAGATATCAGCGTTGTGTTATACTCAGCCTCAGCCTCAAATATGAGCGTTGTGTTATAATCAGCCTCAGTCTCAGATATGAGCGTTGTGTTATACTCAGCCTCAGTATCAGATATGAGTGTTCTGTTATAGTCAGCCTCAGTCTCAGATATGCGCGTTGTGTTATAGTCAGCCTCAGTCTGAGATATGAGTGTTCTGTTATAGTCAGCCTCAGTCTCAGATATGAGCGTTGTGTTATAGTCAGCCTCAGTCTGCGATATGAGCGTTGTGTTATACTCAGCCTCAGTCTGAGATATGAGCGTTGTGTTGTACTCAGCCTCAGTCTCAGATATGAGCGTTGTGTTATAGTCAGCCTCAGTCTCAGATATGAGCGTTGTGTTATACTCAGCCTCAGTATCAGATATGAGTGTTCTGTTATAGTCAGCCTCAGTCTCAGATATGAGCGTTGTGTTTTAGTCAGCCTCAGTCTCAGATATGAGTGTTCTGTTATAGTCAGCCTCAGTCTCAGATATGAGCGTTGTGTTATAGTCAGCCTCAGTCTCAGATATGAGCGTTGTGTTATACTCAGCCTCAGTCTCAGATATGAGCGTTGTGTTATAGTCAGCCTCAGTCTGAGATATGAGCGTTGTGTTATACTCAGCCTCAGTCTCAGATATGAGCGTTGTGTTATAGTCAGCCTCAGTCTCAGATATGAGTGTTCTGTTTTAGTCAGACTCAGTCTCAGATATGAGTGTTCTGTTATAGTCAGCCTCAGTCTCAGATATGAGCGTTGTGTTTTAGTCAGCCTCAGTCTCAGATATGAGCGTTGTGTTATACTCAGCCTCAGTCTCAGATATGAGCGTTGTGTTTTAGTCAGCCTCAGTCTCAGATATGAGCGTTGTGTTTTAGTCAGCCTCAGTCTCAGATATGAGCGTTGTGTTTTAGTCAGCCTCAGTCTCAGATATGAGCGTTGTGTTATACTCAGCCTCAGTCTCAGATATGAGTGTTCTGTTTTAGTCAGCCTCAGTCTCAGATATGAGTGTTCTGTTATAGTCAGCCTCAGTCTCAGATATGAGCGTTGTGTTTTAGTCAGCCTCAGTCTCAGATATGAGCGTTGTGTTATACTCAGCCTCAGTCTCAGATATGAGCGTTGTGTTATAGTCAGCCTCAGTCTGAGAAATGAGCGTTGTGTTATACTCAGCCTCAGTCTCAGATATGAGCGTTGTGTTATAGTCAGCCTCAGTCTCAGATATGAGCGTTGTGTTATACTCAGCCTCAGTCTCAGATATGAGTGTTCTGTTATAGTCAGCCTCAGTCTCAAATATGAGCGTTGTGTTTTAGTCAGCCTCAGTCTCAGATGTGAGTGTTCTGTTATAGTCAGCCTCAGTCTCAGATATGAGCGTTGTGTTATAGTCAGCCTCAGTCTCAGATATGAGCGTTGTGTTATACTCAGCCTCAGTCTGAGATGAGTGTTGTGTTATAGTCAGCCTCAGTCTGAGATATGAGTGTTCTGTTATAGTCAGCCTCAGTCTCAGATATGAGCGTTGTGTTATAGTCAGCCTCAGCCTCAGACATGAGCGTTGTGTTATAATCAGCCTCAGTCTCAGATATGCGCGTTGTGTTAAAAGGCCGATTTGTATTTCTTTGGCTGTGTATTTATGTGTGTATGTGTGTGTGTTTATTTGTATGAGTCTTTGTGAGTGTGTGTATGTGAGAGTGTGTTTGAGGATTTATGTGTTTGTGAGTGTGTGTGTATGTGTGTGTGTATGTGAGTCTGTGTATGTGAGTGTGTGTTTGTGTGTATGTGTTTATGTGTTTGTGAGTGTGTGTTTTTGTGTGTATTTTTGTGTGTGTGTTTGTATGTTTATGTGTGTTTTTGTATGTTTATGCGTGTGTTTGTGTGTGTGTATGGGTTTGTGTGTATGTGAGTGTGTGCAACTAATCATTTAATTTCCTCACAAAGCGCTGCCCTGGCTCTTTTTATCTTAGATCAAGTTTCAACTGATTCATCATTCTAATTTTCTGCGAGTTCATCTTGATCCTGTTTATTTCAAACGTAAGACAAATCCATTAACATTTGCTGCTTCATCCAAGTTAAAAAATTAAATTTTATTCAACATCAGATTAAACAAAAAAATCAGCCCGTAGAATTTTTAGGCGATCGACAATAAGTATAGTTGTATCCAGTGCTTTTTTTTCGCTTAACGCACCGGGACGGCGTTCCGGCACCTTTTTTCCACATACTTATTTTTATTAATGCCTGGAATGCTTTTTCACATTGCGTTCTGGTACCTTTTTTTCATGTGTTCTGGTACCTTTTTTTCTTTCAGCTTCTGAACCAATGAAACTTTTCAGAATTTTTGTTATAAATATTGTTCTGATATAATTCAATAGAGGTAATGAAATTAAATATCTTTACTTTTGCATCGACAGGAGATTTATTTGCTCATGAAGTTGGTAATGTAAAATATTTATTTTTCGAAGATATCCGATAAAGAACTCATGCATAGCTTACCATGGGCCGTTAACAATTTAACAAACGCTTCATGCCATGTTTGTCGCATAGATCATTTGCAAGAGTCAAATATTTGCCTGAGTCTGAAGGTTGGTTTCAACGATATCAAATATTATCATGGTTTAAAATACAAGATAAACACACTAATTGTGTGATCAAAACAATAAATTAAAGCTTTATTAATAGACTAATTCATAAGTGTCGTTTCGACTAATGCCACCATTACTACGAATAAATGAACTCAAGAATTTGAATTCATTTTAGATTCTATAATACGTAGTACATCACGACTCCAAACATCAATATGGCGTAGCGATCCTTGTCAGAAAGAAAATATTTCCATCAGTCATTAGCTGCACACCAATTTCAAATCGACTGATAAGCATAAGAATATGTGCTAGACCCCATAATGTCACGATCATACAGGTGTACGCTCCAGCTTACGACCCCAGCGATGACCTTTTGGAGAAATTCTATGAGGAAATAGAACGAGTCATCAAGAGCACACCAAGAAAAGACATTCTTATAATAATGGGCGACTGGAATGCAGAGATTAGCCTTGACGTGTACCAACAATGGCCAGGAATAGTTGGAAAATTCGGCTGGGGTGAAACAAATGATAGAGGAATGAAATCACTCGAATTCGCAAAAAGTCATTGCTTGACCCTCGCTAACACCCTGCATCCACACAAGCAATCAAGAACCATCACCTGGCAATCACCTGGAGGCTTAATCAAGAATAAATTTGATTACAGTCTTGGTCCGAGGCGTTTCAAATCTAGTATCAATAAAGCACAAACAAGGTTTTTCCCTGGCGCAGATATAGGAAATGACCATAATCTTGTCCTAACTAGACTTAAGCTGAAACTGAAATTAAATAGAGGAAAAAGAAACCCGAGCATTCTTTTTGATCTGGACAAACTAAAAGACCCGGAAATTGCGGAGATATTCCAGGCCAAGATTATTGGCAAGTTTGCAGCATTGACCACTATCGACCAAGATGTAGAAAGAAGCCTTAACAACTTGAAAGAAATTCTAACTTCAACAGCAGAAGAAGTCATAGGTAGGCAACGCAACATGAAACAGCATTGGGTCACCAACAAGATTCTTGATTTATGTGATAAAAGAAGTATGTTAAGGAAAAACAAAAAATTCGAATCAGTTTACTGCAGACAATTACAAGTTGATTAATACAAAGATCATGAAGGATATGAGGCAGGCCAAAGAGAAATGGATAGTTAACCAATGCCGCACAGTAGAAGATAGCTTAGCTGCCAGTAATACTGATAAAGCGTATGAGACTTTAAGAAATCTTACAAAAAAACGCACCAGGTGACAGATTCGATAATTAAAGACAGTAAAGGCCAGCTTCTTACTGATAACATGGCGGTACTAAGACGATGGACAGAATATTGCACCGAACTGTACAATTGTAAAATCAATCCAGATAGCAACGTACTACAGAAGCAACAGGACAGAGAGATAAATGATCCACCAGTGCTGCTGAGCGAAGTTAAAGAGGCAGTACGGAACTGAAAAGAGGAAAAATCGCCTGGAGTTGACAACGTCCCTGCTGAATTGCTGAAACATGGAGCAGAGGTAACGAAAGCCTTAACAAAACTATGCCTGAAAATATTTTAAAATAAGAAATGGCCCAAAGATTGGACGTAGTCGCTAATCATACCATTACCTAAGAAAGACAATACAAAGCTAAGGCTTTACAGAGCTCTCGTTAAAACCATTGTCCTTTAAGGATGTGAGACCTGAACATTAATGGCAGCCACTGAAAGCAAGCTGCAGGCATTTGAAAACAAATGCATGCGGAAAATTCTCCAGATCTCCTATTTAGAACACAAGACCAATGAATATGTCTGGGATAGAATAAACTCTATTGCGGGTCATCAAGAAACCATCATAACAAGAATTAAGAGACGTAAGATGGCATTGTTCGGTCATGTACTGCGACATGATACCCTGACAAAAATTATCCTTTAAGGCACTGTAGAAGGGGGCCGGCGAAGAGGTCGACAACGTAAAAGCTGGCTGGACAACATAAAGGAATGGACAGAGATGAAATTGCATGAATTATTGACCGCCGCTCAAAATATGCATATATGGAGATCGTTATCTGATGATGTATCCATGCGCTCACCCCAACGACCGCAACAGTCACGGGACTGATGATGATGATGATTAGTATATCACTGAACAATAATAATTCCTTCATCTTCTTATATCCTGTATTTTGTAAAGTTCACATCTTTCTTCTTTCTTTCTTTTTCTTTTTATCTTTTTCTTTTATTTTTATTATTATTAATAGTTAAAAAAAATCTTTACTTTATTATTATTGTCCCATCAGTTTATTTAAAGCAACAATTTGTATTGCGTGAGAGCACCAAAAAAAACAACAACAACCCAACAACCGACATTTTAAATTTTATTGATAGTTGTGTGAATTTTAATGAAATATTTGAGCTTATTTCATATGTAACTGTTAACAACGACAAAAGCTTTGATATTTTACTTAACCAAGAGGGAGGTTTGTTTACAAATTCAACTGACTGAGTGTATTTGAATTAATTGCTGCGATTTAAGTGTTGATATCCTTTACGACACATATTTTATGAAGAATAATATTTTATGACAATAATAACAATAAATAAATAGTCAAAGCTCTTTTCTCTTGTACTAGATAATTTCAACCGAATTTGCTACAGGTTATGTTCTTTCGAAACTTTGTGAGAAGCTCTGATTTTGATACGCCGTCCACTAAAAAAAAAGCTCGGGTCCAAACTAGTGAATTTTAATGTGTGCGTGCCCTTTCCACGCCCATCGCGTGTCAGTAAAATGTTGTCTCAACACAACTAGGACAAGTGGACTCCATAGCTTTCCTCCAAATGACAGACGAGATATTTCGAGCTTGGGAGTCGTGTACCCCGCCAAGGCTTCTGAGCATCCTCCATGACATACATTTTTAGCGACCCTTGACCTCACATTCCATGCTATTTGCAGCAGAAAGTAGTTTTACATTCCGATTATAGTTGTTAGAATTGACTACATGGATTCAAAGCCCGGTTTCGATCCACCTGATAGTCTTATGCCAGAATAACTCCTCATTTTGTATTGCTATTAAAGAAAGGACAAATTACTGGCTGCTACATTTGGCTAAGTGGCAAACAATAATAATTCTGTCCCTGTTTTACGGTGAGTTCATGGGAGTTCCTTGAATAGCATTCATCCCTAAAGAACAGGGCCTGTGCAGAGGCGTAGCGTGGGTATGTGCCACCCGGGGCAGAACCCAGGTTTGCCGCGCGCGGAAAAAAATTTGTTGATGCTATAAAGAAAATATTATTAGAAAGTTATACTAAGCACACTACACATTTTATGTTAGGAAAAAGTAAAGTGCTTTCATTTCTTTATTCAAATTAAAGTTTTCTGCTTTTTGAGGCATCAATATTGTCAGCCATACCATGTTAAATAGCCAAAAACAGCTATAGATTAGTCAATCATGGTGTATTCATTATTGATCATAATTAATTTTTAATGAACTTAATTTTTTTAGAAGCTAATTTGTATTACTGCTTGCATTACTTATGATAGTGACATGCAATTTTCGAATAAATAACAGTACATTAGGCACGGTAACTTCGAGCCTAAATATCTTAATAAACTTTCATAAATCATGTGGTGGTGAATTCATTCATTCATTTGTTTTGTCTGTTAGGTAAAATAATCCTTTCTTGACAATGTTGGGAGAAACTTGCTCTAATATGAAGGCATAATTTCTAAGTCCAATAGATTAGCTGGTGTACGAAAGATATCTGTTTTACTAACCCTGTAACTTGCAAAATTCACATAAGTTTTAACGATAACCTCATTAAATAAACTATAAAACTTTCTTCTCAACTGTTTTTCAACATAAAGTAACTACATATTTGATTACATCACCAAAAATATGCTCTCTCGTTCTTCGCTTGAATGTTCAATTAAAATGTTAAGGCCTCCCCATTTTAGCATCCTCTACATACTCCTTATGTTTGTAAATAGTTTAGGGTACAATTGAATGCATAAATTAAATGTTTCCAATTTTTTAAAGAAGAAAAGAAAAAGATTGCATTGGGACTATTAAAGTTCATGCGTCTGTTCGTGTGTTTAGCTTTTCGTCTGCCCCTGTTAGTTATTGTATAGCTTTCAAAATAACCTCAAAAATGGCTCCATTGTATATTCACAATTTTGTATCCTGAAGTCTGTTTAATGCCTTTCCATTATACGCAATTATATTTTTCAAATGGTGTGTTGAGATGGAAAAAATACGTAACAACGTTCTAGTGTACCAAAAACAGTTGCAGAGTTTGTTTCAGTTGGATCATCATGTAAACAAATTAGTGTTAAAGAACTGAAAAAAGGAAAGTGATAATTTGATATTGAGATGTATGTCTTTGAGTATGTCTTGAAATTCTGTATTAACATTCGTTGGGCCTCTGCAGTCCATTATTTTAAGATAACGAACTTTAAACTTTAAAATAAATCATTCAGATATGTCGCAAGCAGATTCATTTTTTTAAATTATTATTATTTTTTATTTTATGTTTCAATGAAGTCTTTGAAATATCTACAACGTCTACTTTCTGATTTTCAATCTCTACATATCACACAACTGAACTTGTTTGATCCTTACGTGAAATATCTGGAGTGCTATTGTATACAATGAAATAATAGTTGATCTCTTGTATATGGAAGATCATTTTTGGCGAAATTTATATACTAAAACTGCACTGAGGTTATAATTTGAGGTGACAAGTTTTTTATACTCCTTTTCCTATCATGTTCTCAGAGCACGGGATCGTAATTTGCTAGAAGATACATGCGTTTCAGAATATTGACTAAATTGCACTAGTATTGTCCTATCTGTGACCACGAAGAGCTGAATTCTATTTTTACCAGGAGTTAATATACGATCAAACACATTAACAAGAAATTATTGCAACTTTGTGTTGTTTTCGTTAACAACAACATATTGTTGTTGGTTTTGTAATGCCTGTTCTTTTTTTAGTCCGGTTTTTTATTCCTTTCATTTATAGGTACCAGCACATCATTTTCAAGTTCTTATAATTCTTCAGTCCCTTTGTTTTTCAGTTCAGTGGCCAGTATCAGAAGAATTTAGATTCAATATGGACTTTGATGTTTTTGCATTAGAAACTTTGACATATTTTAAGATAATTCCTTTATTTCTTTCATTAATGTTTACCTTGGTTTTCCTTTTGATTTTTTAATTTTTATCATAACGTTGTTCATTTTTAGAAGCTAATTAACAATCAAGAATTTGCCGCCCTAATAAAGTGCCGTCCTTGCTTTTCATTGGCTCATATTTGAAATTGATCCGGTCCAGTTATTTCGCTTCTAAAACAGGAGCTGTGGTCAAATTAGAAGAATCAATTAAGTTACCTGTATATCAATGTCACGTTGTCATATTACTTAAGACTCTTGGTTTTTTAGTTAAGTAGCATTAGTATCAGAATAATTTATTTCCAATATGGAGATGGATAGTTTTGCAGTAGATGAGTTCATATATTTTAGGATATTTCTTTTATTAAATCCATTATATTAACTTCACCGCCGTCTCTGTCTTGGGCACCGCGGAAAATTAAAAGTCAAAATTTACCCACTTCCCGTCATGCCATAGAGCTGAAATTTGGCACACGGACCCGTGTCACCTAACAATGCATCGTATCAAAAATTCAGATCGATCGCACGTACAGTTATTAAATTAATGCATGTTTAGTTTATCTATATAAACTATATGTAGCGGTCGCTATCGTTTACATTTTACGGGTCACTTGACTTCACCCCAGCCTTCGGTGAACACATCTCGTGTTTTACTCAGGTAAACTGGCATGCTTTTGTTTACATTTTGCGTGTCACGCTGAGCTCGGTCGAGCGATCGGTGACAAGACCTTTCCCCTCTCCCACCCCCACCTGGGTTAAAAGCAAAGAGGAGTTAAGACAGATTCAGTCTGTAAATATTTGTCTCGTTTGAACATAATCAATACTTTTAGTTATGTCTCATATATAAGGGATTTATAGTAAAAAAAATTGTTTTTACGGGTTTGTTTTATTTTAAGAATTAATTTCTTATTTGTTTTTTTAAATTTTCACTCTTATAAGTTTATTAACGACGAGGAATTTGCCGCCCCTAGCAAAGTGCCGCCCGGGGCATTTGCCAACCGCCCACTCCTGCCACCCTCTCGCTACGCCACTGGGCCTGTGATTACTTTAGAAAAATAAAGAACGTAATTATGGTTTTCTACAAAATTCTCGAACCAGCATATTAAGTTTAGAAGATAAGAAATAGAGTATAATAACAAATTTCTTTAAAAAAAAATATATAAAAATTAAAGAAAAATTTTTTTTAAAAAAATGCACAAAAATTGTAAATTAAGATAAATACGTCTCTCAGTTTCCACACAATAAAATTAATTTATGGACATCTCTTTTCATGGTTGTTGGAACCAAAAGGATTCGCAACATGTAAGTATTTTTGGCATTCGGTTCAAAACGATATTTAATAAGTAAAATGTAAAAAAATCTTTTTTTAAAAAGGACACGCTTTTATTTACAAACATTTACAGACTGAAACGCGCTGATTTCCCCTGTCCTTGATGTAAACACGGGAATTAACGAGGGCTAGAGTGAAACCAGTGAGCCGTGGAGGTCAACCCTAGCAGACGACTATACATTCGAAATAGTGATAAATAGAGATAAACTAAAAATTGATTAATTTCATTACGGTACATTCGATTGATCTGAAATTTTGATACAATGCATTGTCATCCAAGATCTATCTGTGGTAAAATTTTGAGGTCTCTAGGTCCATCAGAAGTGGTTTAATTTTACGTTTCAAGATTTGAAGGAGGGATACAACATACAAACATTGTGACTTAAATAAAAGCGTGTAAATAATAATAATAATAATAATAAAAATGAAAGAATTCAGACACGTGTATCACTATTTTCAACTGTAATGAAAACAGAAATAGTTATGTGATTAAATACTACGAGAGAGTGGCTACGTGATTATGTGAGACACTAACTGAGTGCCCTAATATAATGAGTAAGTGCCCTAATATAATGAGTAAGTGCCCTAATATAATAATTGCCCTAATAGATTGACTAAGTGCCCTAATAGAATGAATAAGTGTCCTAATAGAATAACTAAGTGCCCTAATAGAATGAGTAAGTGCACTAATAGAATGATTAAGTGCCCTAATATAATGATTAAGTGCCCTAACAGAATGACTAAGTGCACTAATAGAATGACTAAGGGCCCTAATAGAATGACTAAGTGCCCTAATAGTATGACTAAGTGCCCTAAAGCAATGACTAAGGGCACTAATAGAATGACTAAGTGCCCTAATAGTACGACTAAGTGCCCTAATAGAATGACTAAGTGCCCTAATAGAATGACTAAGTGCCCTAATAGAATGAATAAGTGCCATAATAGAATGACTAAGTGCCCTAATAAAATGACTAAGGGCCCTAACAGAATGACTAAGTTCGCTAATAGAATGACTAAGTGCCCTAATAGAATGACTAAGTGCCCTAATAGAATGACTAAGGGCCCTAATAGAATGAGTAAGTGCCCTAATATAATGAGTAAGTGCCCTAACATAATTAGTGCCCTAATAGATTGACTAAGTGCCCTAATAGAATGTGAAAGTGCCCTAATAGAATGACTAAGTGCCCCAATAGTATGACTAAGTGCCCTAATAGAATGACTATGTGCCCTAATAGAATTACAAAGTGTCCTAATAGAATGACTAAGGGCCCAAATAGAATGACTAAGTGCCCTAATAGAATGACTAAGTGCCCTAATAGAATGACTAAGTGCCCTAATAGAATGACTAAGATCCCTAATAGAATGACTAAGTGCCCTAATAGAATGACTAAGTGCCCTAATAGAATGACTAAGTGCCCTAATAGAATGACTAAGTGCCCTAATAGAATGACTAAGTGCCCTAATAGAATGACTAAGTGCCCTAATAGAATGACTAAGTGCCCTAATAGAATGACTAAGTGCCCTAATAGAATGACTAAGTGCCCTAATAGAATGTCTAAGTGCCCTAATAGAATGTCTAAGTGCCCCAATTAAATGGCTAAGTGCCTAAATAGTATGACATCGTGCCCTAATTGAATGACCAACTTTCCATGACATGATGTACAAGGGCTCAAGTTACAGTGACTAAAAGTGATACCCCGCCCTATATATACAGACAGTGGCATTTTGGATTTGACTTAGGTTAAATGTTAACTGCTCGACATTACTCCCCCTTTGTCCCGTCAAATTACGTGCTGGAAATATAGGGAAAGAGTTGGCATATCATAACATTTTTCAGGGGTTCCTAAGCTTGAAAAGAATGATCTTATTTTACACGTGAAAATGTATTCAATATATTATAAAGAGTGCCTTTGTTTCATTCAGCATTTGTGCTTCTGCATATATTTGTAAATAAAAAATAAGTTAGCTTGTTCATTTCACAAACATTTAGTAGATAAATACATTCATATGAGATCTATTTCCAAACTTTAACTCTTTGATAGACTACCACGCCTGGTAAGTAAACATTAAAGTTTGTTTTTTCTTAGCATGAGAACTATTGGTTGGCCTTGTGTTTGTACACAGATGTTTATGATAGCTGGCGTCCATTGTTTGTGATTCACTGGTTCGTTCCTACTGTCTCAGGATTTAAAGCGCGGTCAAAATACTTACGTCAGTGGATAGCAGTCTAATTTCATGTGTTTACTTTTAAATATTGAAATTTACTGTCTTGATCAGATGTTTTTCTATTAGTCAAGATAAAGGACGGAAAAGGAAAACAAAAATTATGTTTCCAAAAAAATGAATAAACATTACAAAAATACTAATAATATCCTGGATAAAATTTGTTAACACATTTAGGTTAAAATGTCATTGACAACTTCAATTAATTAGTCTAAGAATGACTTAGCCCATATATTAATTAAATAATTTATTAAATAGATAAATAAAAAAAATTAAATAGATAAATAACATCTTTATAAAACTAGATTAAATAACAGCATAAAATCACTTATGTGCTAAGTAGAAAATAATTTGGAATGTTCTTTTATTTCAGTGCTAGCTACTTCCTGCATAATATCATCTATGGCTTCCTGGATTCTTATCCTAGTTTTAACCATGTTGTTTGAGGATTCTCGATCATCAGAGAAAGTTAATGTCGTCATAAGATCTGGCTCTTATGAATTTGGCCAGTGTCTAGTAGAGGTAAATATATCAATCGATTTTAATATGTAGACATTCATTTTATACATACGTCTTAAGGACCGTCCAAAAAGTACGTCACGCTCCAGAGGGGGGGGGGTGTAAGAAAGTGTGACAGTTTGTGACAGGGGGCTGGGGGGTCCAGCCATGTGTGACGTCACGGTGTTTTCTATTAAATTGTAATTGTATGTATGTATGTATGTATGGCAACCGTCTGTCCTCATGGGACGATGGCGTGTACTCCTGCTCCTCTGCCCCCCTGCCCTTTCTCCTGGCCCTTCTCTCTTCACTCAAAGCTATTAGGGATGCTTCCGCGACATGAATGCCCTCACGCACTTTTGCCCGCCAGGAGGTGCGCTCCTCGGCAATGGTCTCCCACGTTTTATAGTCTATCTGTGCCAATGACATGTCTTTCTTGCAGACGTCCTAAACGCGCAAGCAAGGGCGACCTCTTTTTCTCTTACCGGTTGCCATCTCACCGTAAAGCAAGGCTCAAGGAATGCGCTCCGAGCTCATCCTGCGGACATGACCTAACCACCGCAGGCGCCTCTCACTCAGAATTGAGTGCATACTCAGCATATGTCTTCTTCTGAGAACCTCGACATTGGTGATCTTGTCCTGCCACTTGATGCGTAGAATCCTACGCAAGCATCGTAAGAGGAAGCTGTTGAGCTGCTTTGTTTGCTTGGCGTAGGTCGTCCAACACTCACTGCCATAGAGGAGTGTGCTGAGCACGCAGGCCTGGTACACAGTGATTTTCGTCCTATCTGTGAGCTGCGCATTGTTCCACACTCTTTGATTCAACCTAGCCATTAATGATGCGGCCTTGCCGATTCTGGTTCCTATTTCCTTATCCAGGGAGAGTGTGCTTGTGATGTTACTGCCAAGGTAGGTGAAATCATCGACGACGTCCAAGGTGTTTCCCTCAATGGAGATTGCTGGAAGGCGGTCAGTGCCTTGTCTCATAATGTTGGTCTTTTTTAGGCTAATCGTTAAACCAAAATCATTGCATGCCTCTGAGAACTTATTGACCAACTGTTGGAGTCCTGCCTCTGTATGTGAGGTAAGGGCTGCGTCATCCGCGAAGAGCAACTCTCTCATTAATACATTTTCCAATTTGCTCTTCGCACGGAGCCGGCTGATATTATATAGGTTTCCATCCGTTCTGCTATGAATGTTTACACCCTCGGAGCAGACCTCGAAAGCATCGAGAAAAAGATACCAAAGACTGTTGGAGCCAGTACACAGCCCTGTTTGACTCCGCTACAAACTGGGAAGGGTTCCGAGGTGGCACCATCGAAGAGCACTGTGCTGTGCATATTGGTGTGGAAGGACTCGATGATGGAGAGAAGCCGCGGCGGATTGTAATTATTTTGTTAATAAAAATATTTTTGTTCGACAGTGTGACCCACTTTAGGGTGGGGGTCGTAGATTTGTGACAGTTTGTGGCAGGGGGGAGGGGGGTAAAATTGTCAAAAATAGCGTGACATACTTTATGGACAGCCCAATTATGAGTATTGGTTTATTATAGAAGAATCATGTCAGCATTTAGTCTCGATACAGTTTGAAATTATTTAAAACAAAATTTGAAAAATGTAATCCCCTTAACACCAATCTTAAACTTTTAAATTGAATAGGTGTAGGTTATTTGTTTGAACTTATTTTGCAGCAGTGATTTTTCCCCAAGATATACAAATTCTCCAAATTCATTTGATATATCTAAATGAGAACAAAATGTGAAGACTGTGGTAAATTCTTTGTTCTGACAATCGTGCTGCTAGCTTATGGTTTTTAATTCACAGGTCCAACTGGTTTGATTAACGAAACAAAACGAATGACTTTAAATTTTCAAAGACGTCTATTTTTATCCCACAGGGTAGGTACCCGGTCGATTTGGATTCTTTCAATTCTTTAGAAACGAAAGAGTTCCACAAGATTGGCTCGGTTTGGACAGAACGCTGCAGGAACTGCTCTTGTGACATCCTAGGTGTTTGGTGTATCGGTCCCGTGTGTGGGTTACCATACGACTTTACCCAAGCCAAATGGTGCATTAGGGTAAGTAGCGTGGCATTAGGTGTTAGAAGGTAAGTCATGTCAGTTAGTGTTGGAGGACAAGTCATAAGTCAAGTGAGATGTTGTTTGAGGGTACTAGGCGTGGGACTTTTAATTTTGGATATGAAGTGATATATTTTGATATAAAATTTAAAATGATATATTTTTCGTACTTTTGACTATTCTCGAAGCCAGAAATCCATTAAAAAAAATAATTCATTCATAAGTTTAAAAAACTATCATGAGTACATGAAACAATACTTAAAAGTGATTTCACTCCGAAATTGACGGGACAAATGATTCAGCCCTGATGTTACGTGACTAGTATGCTGTTTGTTGTCTTTTGTCTTGTAGTGGTCACGTGACGGCTGTTGTTGTGAACAGCTCGGGTGTAACATTGACGGCGCCCTCTACCCCCTGGGCTCACCCTACCCCTACGGCCAAGGCAACGCGTGTCTGATGTGCACGTGCGAGATTGGCACGTCACGGCAACACTGCTTACGTCAGAAGTGCGGCACGTATAGCGTCATGTGTGAGGAGGGGGACGTAACTTATGACGAGAACTGCTGTCCCGATTACCAATGTCCTACTGGAGGTAAGTGTTACTACCAATGTCCTACTGGAGGTAAGTGTTACTACCAATGTCCTACTGGAGGTAAGTGTCACTACCAATGTCCTACTGGAGGTAAGTGTCGCTACCAATGTCCTACTGGAGGTAAGTGTCGCTACCAATGTCCTACTGGAGGTAAGTGTCGCTACCAATGTCCTACTGGAGGTAAGTGTCGCTACCAATGTCCTACTGGAGGTAAGTGTCGCTACCAATGTCCTACTGGAGGTAAGTGTTACTACCGATGTATTAAATTCGATTGCAATACATGAGATTGCAGTAAAAATTACACAAACAGACTTTGTTTTGTCTATACGTTTTCTAAACTTATTCTTATAAATTTCTGCTCCAGTTTTTTGTGACGTCATCCCAGATCCTTTTCCAGACACAGCCACCCACGAACTGATGGACTTGTACAGGGGTCACCTTGACCCCATTCCGGTTGGGATGACCCACCATTTTCACATTGATGCATGGACGGTCTATGAATGCAGCTGCCCAGTAAGACACTATTTTATATTATTCTATAAGATGTCATTGGACAAGGACCAAGGCATAGATCAAAATCTTGGTAGATAATTTTAAATTAAGTTCGTTTCAATGTAAAAAAATCGTTATTAGAGTACCTTGTGGTGATTGACGCTAATACGTAAATGAATAAAATAAAATTAGTAGTAGATAATGAATCCTGAAAGTTTGGAATCTGGCGTGTGTAATCCAAAAATGTGAGGACCACTTTAGAAATATATACAGTACATGAGTCCACTTTGCACCATACACAGATATACACAAACACATACAAACATACAAAAAATACATCAAGTCATACAAAAACACTTAGAGTCATACACAAACACATAAAGGAACACTTTCAGTTTCAGGCATATACAAACACATACAGGAACAAATTCATTAAAAACTAATACATAGAGACATATAACATAGTCTGGAAACCATGAAATAAAATAATTATCTTAACATTTTCAATTTTCGAAAGCTTTACCTATCGACTCGTTTCTGTAGTTTTAAAGACTTTCGTCTTATCTTAACTGTTTACAGACGCTCCTTCTGTACAGAAGATTATTGCGTCCTACGCTTATCTATGGTTTGTGTTTAGTCCTGCATTTTTATTAGAGATTTAAATGTTGATAAAGTGTTGGTTTTCCTGGTTTTGTCAGGCAACCCATTCCACGCTCGAATTCCGGACGGGAAGAACGAAAATTTGTATGTGTTTGTTCTTGCATACGGAATGAGAAAGGTGTTTTTATCCTTATGTCTATCTGAGGGTTGTATTAAGATATCTTTGTGTTGTATTTCTAAATTAGAATTAACTGCTTTATGTATGATTACTACTTTGCTCTTGGTTCTTCTATCCTCTAGTGTTTCAAGGTTTAATGATTTAACTAATGGTGTTATTCTTGTCAGTTTCTGAATATTCTCCAGTAATGAATCTGGCAGCTCTTTTTTGAATTTGTTCTAGTTTATCAATGCTTTTCTTTGGTCGATGGGTCCCATACAGAAGATGCATATTCTAGTACAGGTCTCACCAAAGTAAGGTAGCATTTTGGTTTTATATCGCTATCACATTTGTTAAAGTTTCTTTTTATAAACCTAAGGTTTTTTATATAACTTCATTGACATGGGGATTCCATGATAGTTTCTCATTTATTAAGACTCCTAAGTATTTTGCATCTTTAGTTTAGGTCAGTTTTTTTCCATGAATGTAATATTTTGAATTTATTTGTTTCTTTTTCCCTGTTACTCTTAACAGTTGACACTTTTCTGGGTGGAAAGACATACCCCAGTTAGTTTCCCATTTTATCAATTCATCTAAGTCTTTTTGTAAAATGTTGCTATCTTGTTCTGATTAAATTGTTCTATAGATTATACAATCATCAGCAAATAACCTAACTTTTGTTCCTGTTGAGATATTGTTGGGTAAATCATTTATATACATTTAAAAAGAGTAAGGGACGTAGCACAGTTCCTTGTGAAACTCCTGAGTTAACCTTTATTGGTGCAGATTTAGATCCATTAATTATTACAGTTTGCTCCCTGCCCAAAAGGAAGTCTTGGATCCAGTGATGTAAGGGACCTGAGATTCCAAAGTAGTTAAGTTTTTTAAGTAAACTAAGGTGGTGAACTTTGTCAAATGTTTTTGAGAAGTCTAGTGATATTGTGTCTATTTGATCATTGAGTTATATATGTTGGGGCTCAACTGTGGCATTTAACCTGTACTCGGACGCAGGAAAGGGAGATAACATTTTCCTTCCAAATCGAAACATTTATTTACCTTGTTGCTTTAATCGGGGATTTGAAGATGAAAGTTGATTGTAAGTGGTAAATGGAAATTAAACAACTCGTAAAAACAAAGTTTTTGACTATAAATCCCTTATATATGAGACATAACTAAAAGTATTGATTATGTTCAAACGCGACAAACATTTACAGACTGACACCGAGTGATATCCCCTGGCTTTAAACCGGGGGAAAGGACAGGAGCCAATGTGGACATAGATGGGTGGCGTCAACGCGTGAACTCAACTGGCACGTGGAAGAAAAACAATAACAAACTGTGAAATTGAATTACATATGTTATATAGATATAAAATAAAAGTGCATTAATTTAATAACGGTACGCTCGATCAATCTGAAATTTTGATAGTTTGCATTGTTAGGTAACATGGTAAGTGTGTCATTTTTTCCTTTTGTTTTTCCGCCTGCCCGACGACGAATGACAGAGAGAGAGAGAGAGAGAGAGAGAGAGAGAGAGAGAGAGAGACAGAGACAAGATTTCGAAGTTAATATAAGGGACTTAAAAAGTCAATTGTTTTACTTTTGCTATTAAATAATGGATGAAAACTGGAAAGCTTATATGAGAATATCAAATATTGATAAATACATGTAACATTATAAAAGTATGTCACACTCTTTTTTACCATTTTTACCCCCCCCCCGGTCACAAACTGTCACAAATCTCTGACACCCCCCCATGTACGTCACCCCTCCGAACACATTTTTTAAATCAACAAAATAATTAAAATTTAATATTAAAAAACCGTGACGTCACACAAGGCCGGACCCCCTAACCCCTGTCACAAACTCTCACACTTTCTTACACCCCATCTCCCCGTAACGTAGTTTATGGACGGCCCCCAAAGATGTATTAAAATGTAATATTAAGTAAAAATAAGAAAAGACATTGGATTTAATTTTTAAATGTATTGTTAAAGTAAGTAATTTTATAAAATTGAGATTTTTCTTTTTAAACTCCAGCGCAATGGAACAGCTGTTTGTGTGTGGACTTGACGGCAGACGTAACCGTTTTGTGTGTGCTCAGAGCGTTAGCAGTTATCTCACTTTGATGGAATTCGGCTCAAAAGGAGGGTAGTTAAGAGCCGCAAACTCAATTCTTTTGAAATATTATATGTCTTGAATTTTATATATATGCATAATATATATATATATATATATATAAGGGCTGGTACTAATTAATTTTTTTGTTCGATTAATCGGGAAACAATTAAATCGTTTAATCTTCAATTAGTTATATTTTTATAAAGTATATAAAAATCCTGTTAAGTTGCGATTCATTATTTCAAGAAATCGGTTTTAAGTCGCGATAATTCCATGGCTCCCAAATTTTGTGACGTAACAAAGAAATAAGGAAGAAAAACCTTTTTGTTTACGTATGCACGTCTAAATAAATAATAATAGGAGGGAAAAGTATGTAAGTAACAAAAAATATCAATTATTAATAAATCGGAAATAAAAATTTAGAAATATTTTATTAAATTTTAATCGATCAAATTGATTTTAATAAGGGCTGATAACGATTAATTAAAATTTAATCGTTAACTTTTGAAACATTAACGATTCATTAATCGCTAATTTTGATTAAGGCCAAAAATTGATATTTATGGTGTCATAAGTAACATTTATTAAACGTACTTGTCGAAAATTGAAAAACACTGGAATGTCTCCTTTATACGGCATGTTTTAAACAACAACGCAAACAGACAAGTGTATTGACATTATTTGGTTCAAGTGATGAGCGGGTCTTGTAAATTGACAATATAACCAGCCCATTTGAACAATCGTTCACTTAGCTTTAGAATGTTTCAGCTGAAGTTTGTGATACTGTAGTGGATGTTTGGTTTGCAGGTGATATGTAAGCGAAGTGTTAGAAACATAGTAGCAATGTTCCATTTAAGCAGCGTGGCTACGCAGTTATTTGACCGACGCCACGCAGGAATTTAGAATCACCTAGCAGCACATTTTGTAAAATATTGCACACAAAATTGGACGTTGTGTCCCTTTGCACACGAGTTGTTTTTTTAAACTGTGCACACGGACCAATGAAGCTTAGACTTAGAGGGAACATTGCATGGTAGGCAAACGATTTCTCTCAATGGACACAATAACCTTTATTAACATTTTGAACATACACGTCAGTCAATAGTTTACAAACCAAAATTTATAGTTTATATTTATCGACTGAAATAGTTTAATTTTTTGACTTCCAGTACATTTATAATTGGTGGGTCGATTAATCGTAAAAAAAATGTAATCGTTAAAATATTTTAATGATTAATCGAGAAATTAATCGTTAATTTCCGCAGCCCTAATTTTAATAGATTAAATTTATAAAAGTTTAATCGATTTATTAATCGTAATTTCCGCAGCCCTAATATATAAAAAAATAATATATTATATATAGACTTGAAAGTCTAATCATTAAAGGAAATATTTTATTTAAATGCAGTGGCGTAGCTAGAGGGGGGTGGTGGGGGAGGTACGCCCCGGGCGGCACTCATTTAGGGGGCGGCATTTGTAGGCAATTGAAAAGTATAGCCATTGCCGACAACTGCCCTTTTTCTTTTGAAGGAGGAAAACCAAGGTGAAAAAAATATTCGTAATTTCAAGTCTTAATTAACGGGTCGCACAACATTTGTTTGATTACATTATGTTTGTTATAACTAACGCAAACCCGTTCAAAAATTTAAGATCGCTCCAAAAAATATCGATTTGTTTGGAAAATTAATCGGTAGACGTCACAGATGATGCTTTTATATGAAAACTACAAACAAAAATACATTACAGCTGGGCCGAATAATGTGTACTGTTAATTTTGGTGGTTCAAAATATTGTGTTTAACTTTCAAGTAGTAATTTAAATTACTATTTCAGTTTTCAGAAAATTATTGTAGGGGAATTATTAAATATAAAATTTATTTCATTTTTATTGCATTAAATTAGCATAAATAATTGTTGCTTTTTATTAAAATACGGTTATTCATTAAAAAGGTTACGCCTATCCTATTAAAGTAATGTGTAAATAATTTGAATGATGACAAGTATATAAAAAATATTCAAATTTCTCCGTTAATAAAAACCACAGTAGGCAAACATAATTAAAATTGACATCTGAAGAAGTAACTAGTAAAACGAGATCAGATGCTGGAATTTTACTCAATTCAATGCAATTATTTTCTTTTATATGTTATCTCAATTTATGGCAACCCTTTAAAAAAAAATTAATGCAAACTCATTTCATGGAACAAAGAGATGTGCTAATACAAAACGCTGTTATATCAGACAAAACAGTTTGCGAGGAGTTGGAAATATCAACTGAACGTGAAGCTACAAGGAGAAAAAATATGAGTGGGAGAAATTCAGAAACGTGGTTCTATCTTTAGAACATGAAGTGCAACGAGAATTGTTTTTTTTATCAATGGATAGAATTTAAAAAAAAATAAAGAACGCTTTGATCAGGTGCATATCCTTGCAAGAAAATATTCGTGTATAATACCATCTAATACCATGTAACCTACTAACTAAATGAAGAATTTGAACATCAAATAAATTACTGTTTTGACACTGCTAAAGAAAATTTCAATATTGAAAGAAAAAGGATCCAGGTTTGTATGGCTCTACATAAACTACAAGAAGAGGCATTACGTTAGAAAAACGGGGGGAAGGACCCCTTGATCTATTAAAATTTATTCAACAGTATAGTTTGGAAAATTCTGTACCCAACATTGTAATTTTGCAAATAATTGTTCAAAAATTGCTATCAGTGTCGTTAGTTGTGAAAGGAGCTTCTCCAAACTGAAGTTGATTAAAAAAAATTATCTTCGTTCCGCAATGAGTGATTTATGACTACAAAATCTTGCATTATTGTCCATAGAACAAGACATTACAAATAATTTGAAATTTTGATAGCATAATACACGACTTTTCTACTATGAAAGTTAGTAAAGTAAATGTATAGATGTGTTTACATACTAATGTATACAATTTTTTTGTAATAAAATCATTTATCTATAATACAAAATAATAGCATATTAATTGGTAATGTTTTTTGGGGTGTAAATTTGGAATATGTTTTCTCTCATTCGGGCGGGGACCTGCGACCTCAATAGCTTTCTTGTGGCCTTTATAAAAAAAAGATATTGTATTTTTTGTAAGTGTGTATTTATAGGTATCTCATTTTATGCGGGCTCTTTTATTATTGATTACATACATATGGCATGCAGTGGTAAAAATGTTTCCCACCTTTACTTCGCTGCAATTACAATTATTTATTCATGTTTATTAATTTATAAAATCCATCATATGATTGACTTAAGGGGCCATCCATAAATGACATCCTTGTCATCATGCTATTTTGGCTGATTTTTCACCCCCTCCCCCCTAGTCACACGTCGTCATAAAAACTTAGACCCTTTTCAATATGACGCAACAAAGCTTTGCCCCCCCCACCATAAAAACCGTATTTTCTATTTGAAAATTAGCATGTTTCAAATGAATTTTTTGTCATTTAAGTATGTTTTTAGTGTGAGACTGCACTATAATATCATAACATGCGTGAAGCCATGTGAAACGTCTTCAAATAAAGTTTCAGTAATCAAATATTTAAGTGAAACTTTTATTTAAAGTTGCGCGTTTTGATGTGACGTCACATTTATTAAACACCCCCGTCTCGTCACACATCGTCACAAATGTGTGAATCCCCCCCCCCAGGTGCGTGACGTCATTTATGGACGGCCCCTAAAAGGGCGGCAAATTGGAGACCGCCCCGGGCGGCAAATGTTCTAGCTACGCCACTTTCTAAATGCTATTTTATATACCTATACTCTTTTAGCCTTTTATCGTCAAATTAAAGGGAGAGGCATTGTCAGTACTCACCACAATGATGTTAACAAAGTGCTCAAATTAGTGTTTACAGACCTCAGCTCAACAGTCATTGTAATTTAATTACTGCTCTTCAAATTTGATAAATTAATATATATTATATTTCATTAAACGAAAACAACAGAAATATAGTATCGTCTCCGTCTTAATTCGCCAAGTATAGCCTAAATTTGAGTTGTTAAACCGGAGAGCAAATAAATGAAGCATTAACAATTTTCAATGTAAATATAATTAACTTAAGTTTTGTTGTTTATTCGTGAATAACAAATACTAAATTAATGGAATAAGTCAGTGTACAAAAGGAAAAAAAAACGGTTGGATTTAATTATTTATGTAAACAATGTTAAATGTATCTGCTCATGACATGTGTCAAATATTATTATTAGATGTCAGAGAATTTATGAAATAACAAATTTTAAATGGAATAAAGAATATTTGGACCTGGAAATAAAATCAATGTTAATAATGTCATACAGAATGGGACTGCGATATTGCTTTTTAAGTTATTTGTACTGATGATAAGACATTCACCAAATGACTACTTGTGTATTAATCAATAAATATTTAATTTGTTGTTTTGATCACACAATTCGTTGGTTTATCTTGTATTTTTGTTTAACAATTATGTGGCGATGTCGGCTGCGTGATTTCTTCGGAAGACGCAATGTAACACAGTTAACAAAACATTTCCAATTTAAAACAGGCGTACGCACATTTTTTAAAATATCCGTAACTTTCTTGTAGCATGTATTTATGATCAATGCATTATTTATGTACCAGTCACTATAATATAAACATGTTTCTAGTAAATATCAGACAGACAGACACACACAGACACACACACTAACACACAAACACACACACACACACACAATCCATGTTTTTATTCGTACCGTCCGCTAATATTCAAGCTGTAACCAGCAATAACACATGATTTAATTACCAATGTTTTCTAAATGTCATGAAACCAATGCAAATGCTTGAGTAGTTTATCTAAAATCTAAACGCAGAAAAATTTATATATTTATACACTTATACACTTATACACTTATACACTTATACACATATACACTTATCCACTTATACAATTATCCACTTATCCACTTATACACTTATACACGTATACACTTATACACTTATCCACTTATCCTCTTATCCACTTATCCACTTATCCACTTATACACTTATAAACTTATACACTTACACACTTATCCACTTAAACACTTATACACTTATACACTTATACACTTATCCACTTATACACTTATACACTGCATTATAATAAATACTCCAATAAGCGTACAAGATAAATGGGAACATTCCTATAAATGATTTTAAAAGTGAAATATTTAGTCTCTAAAAATTAGCAATGGCAAAACCTTTAGGTCAAAGATGACATGACATTAAAATTTTAGTTACGATAGTGAAAAAAAAACTTTAGTATAAGAGATGATCATTAAATAAAGTACCTTGTCAAAGTAAATGGATCAAGTATCTTAAAACTTTTTCTCTGCTAGCCAGAAATCTTTCCATTAAAATAAGATTGTGCTGCCTACGGTTTAAACACTTGGTTATAACACTCAGTTGACTAGACACAAACCATAGATAAGCGTAGGACGCAATAATCTTCTGTATAGAAGGAGCGCCTGTAACAGATGAGATAAGATAACAGGCCAGCATAGTCTGTATGTTCTACTGACAATGTATATACTAAAGAACGTAGTATGCAATCTTCTTCAATATAGAAGAAGAACCCGAAATATAAAAAAAAAGTATCTTTAATCCCACATACAAGTAAAAAATACATCGTTTTGAATAAATCTTTTTAACAATGTGTTAGAGCTCAATCTTATATTTAACGAATCCTATAACAAATGATGAAAGAATCTTTAACAAATCTGTTATATTAGTGAACTCTAATGTATTTACATAAATATTCAAATTAATATGAGAAGGAATTCATTTTTTCTTCCATTTTCGCTAATGGTCCCCAGGGCTAAAAACTGAATGCTTTATATTTCAAATTAGATGATATTTCCTGTGCAATGTGGAAGGCTTTTATTTAAAACTTTATCACATCTTAAGCAATAAACGAAAGGAAACATGGCTGCTAAACGTGATGAATGAATTAAATTTAAAAAATCACTGATATTTGAAAGAAGTATATAAACGAATTTTTACTCAATGAACTCAATGTAACCAAACCAGACAGGTTGCCTTGAAAGATTTCTACCACTTAAAAGCGAATTAAGAATTGGAGCTTCCCACAACAGGAGATAACAAACAAAGGGAGATTAGAACAAAGAGAGATAACAACAAAGGGAGTTAAGAATAAAGGGAGATAACAAACAAAGGGAGATAAATTGAGATAACAACAGAAGAAGATAACAAGAAAAAGAGAAGTAACACCAATGGATGACAACAACGCAACGCAATAACAACAAAAGGAACCTACACAAGGCGAAAAAAACCGAAGAGGGAAGAAATAACAAAAGGAGATTACAAAAGGAGATAAACGGAGAAAGAAAAAGCACAGAAAAAACTTCTAATTAAAAATTTAAAGTCCCCTGGATAAGAAGTTATTTAAATTAATATGTGTCTAAAACAGGTGGTCTATGGAAATGAGTAGGTAAAACCTAATTGCAGTCAAAGAAATAGATATGAAAAAACAACAAAACAACAACAACAACAACAACAAAAAAACATCTGGAAATAATACGGCAATTCTGTCGGTAACACCTCTAGCCACTAGGCCATTAAAGCTATCAGCATCAGTGCCACTGACCAATAGAAGTTATTTATCGATCAGACCACCACACCACGTGACAAGTGACACAACATTGCACAGAGATTTGTTTCAGTCACATGACATTGACTTCTCTGGTATTGCTGATCAGCCATTAGTTGATTGCATCAGTTTTACTGCCAATGTTTTAACTTTAGCAAGCATTCAAATCTATGACGTAATTTTACATTAAAAAATGCAATTTATTTTAACGTCTTCAAACATCATCCCTGTGATTTTATTTTATTTTTAAAAAATGCTTTTGAAGTGTGACTGGGATTTAATAGTTTTGAAATTTATGAAGTAATTAATTGCCAGTAATATGCAATTTTTATTTCACCATTGCAATCTGCATGTGTGGAAAAATATTATGTAGCTTGAAAATAAAATTGATTGGTTGAAAGATTGCGAAACCCAATCAACATTTTTCTTGTTCTTTTTGAATAGTGCTCTCAAGGAAATAATGACTACATACAAGTATCTTTCTTAAACGTTTTTAACTTTTGACTAAGAACTCCAGTGAGAAAATGTCTAAAAAACTGACCGATACACACGGTCAGCCTAAGGCGCACGAAATTTTCCAAATGGCCAAGAAAGTGATCGTCCCGACATACACCAACCACGCGCGCTCGTCACTAAGGTCAACCGTAAGGAAGCGTGACGTCTACTGGGCCTATGAGAATAACCCCAACTGCTGGGAGAATATGACCTTCATGCAGGTAAGGCGATGATGATAATAGCTAAGATACAGTCAGATAAGAGCGATTTACAGATGACGTAAATTCTGATATCATGAATGTATCAAAAATTAAATACGAGTAAATACGCACCAATAAATTTCATAAAGATAATGCAAGAAGGGTCTCAAACTAAGCTGGTTGAATTTTATTATTCTCATTATGTTAATTTAATGAGTTCCTAATATCAAATAAAAATGTGCACCTGCGTACAAAAACATGATCTGATAATCACTGATATATAACTTCTAAAAACATGATCTGATAATCACTGATATATAACTTCTAAAAACATGATCTGATAATCACTGATATATAACTTCTAAAAACATGATCTGATAATCACTGATCTATAACTTCTAAAAACATGATCTGATAATCACTGATATATAACTTCTAAAAACATGATCTGATAATCACTGATATATAACTTCTAAAAACATGATCTGATAATCACTGATCTATAACTTCTAAAAACATGATATGATAATCACTGATATATAACTTCTAAAAACATGATCTGATAATCACTGATATATAACTTCTAAAAACATGATCTGATAATCACTGATATATAACTTCTAAAAACATGATCTGATAATCACTGATATATAACTTCTAAAAACATGATCTGATAATCACTGATCTATAACTTCTAAAAACATGATCTGATAATCACTGATATATAACTTCTAAAAACATGATCTGATAATCACTGATATATAACTTCTAAAAACATGATCTGATAATCACTGATCTATAACTTCTAAAAACATGATATGATAATCACTGATATATAACTTCTAAAAACATGATCTGATAATCACTGATATATAACTTCTAAAAACATGATCTGATAATCACTGATATATAATTTCTAAAAACATGATCTGATAATCACTGATATATAACTTCTAAAAACATGATCTGATAATCACTGATATATAACTTCTAAAACATGATCTGATAATCACTGATATATAACTTCTAAAAACATGATCTGATAATCACTGATATATAACTTCTAAAAACATGATCTGATAATCACTGATATATAACTTCTAAAAACATGATCTGATAATCACTGATATATAACTTCTAAAAACATGATCTGATAATCACTGATATATAACTTCTAAAAACATGATCTGATAATCACTGATATATAACTTCTAACAAAAAAACTGCACAAATTGGAAAGTCACATCACAGACGCAATCCATTACAAATATGATCAAACATTTAACTTCCAAAAACACATGATCTAACATTTAACTTAACAAAACAGATAGCAAAAATCTACAATTAAAAATTACTTTATCCATTATCTGTAATATAACAATCCATAACAAGCCGCCGCTAGCCAGTTACCACTATAAAAATAATGCAACATCTAACTATTCAAACGCAAAATCTAACCTAGCGGCCATTTTGTTGACGTTTTGATATAAATATCAATATTTCCAGATTATACGTGAGGGGTCAGCCGAGGAACTGACCAAAGTCATTATGACGTCTTCCAACCCCCGTGACCTCATCAACTACCGTGACCCCGCGGGGATCACCGCGCTCCAAATGGCGGCCAGATTCAACAAACCATGGGCGGCGGAAATTCTTCTCAGTAACGGAGCAGGTACTCAACCACTGGGATACGCCCTTGGTCCATAGACGTACACTTCATTTGTTGTCAGATGTAATAGTGATTTGTCCTCATTTGAACTAGGCATTGGTCCTAATGTGTTTTATCCAATGGTACTATTGTGTACTATCGATTGCTTCTCAAATATCGTCAGGTGCTTACCGGCCATTGAACACGAAGGTTTAATAGACATTTGACAGTAGGTTTCGTAGAAATAGATAATCAGATGTAGTAGACATTGGACATCAGATGTAGTATGCAATGCGACAGACGTTAGTTAATTCAGTATTGAATGTTTTTTCGATTTTGAAAACACAATTGCCTCAGAAAACAAACTACATTGTTAGAGAGTTTCCTCTGGTATTAGTATAGATCATGATATAAAACCTAAGGAAAGCAACATTTAAACTATTTAGTTTTCAAATATATGAAACAGTTGCCCATGCCCCAACTCCTCAGAGTGTTGCCCATGCCCCAACCTAACATCATATCCTCAGACTCTAACCCTGTGAGTGAGACCTCCCACACACCCCTCAGCACAGCGTGTCGGTGTCAACATGTCCAGATTGTCCAGATTCTCCTCAAGTATGGAGCAGACCCATTGCTGGACTTACCAATAGAAGGAAACATTCTACACATCATAGCCATGTACTCTACCGTTCAGATTGCTGAGGTTTGGCCATGACTTACATGATACGTACTTAAACAATTTTTGACCTTTTCTTGATTAGGATTTTTCAGCTGAAAATATTAAATCAGATTTTAATAGACTGTCGTTTGAATTAAATATTTTTAATAAAAATAAAATAAAAACATACATACTCTTGTAAAATAATTTTAAATGGAAATGTAACGCAAGCTGACCGAAAAATTTATGTCTTTAAAACCTCTAAGCGTTTGCCCACATCTCAATTGTCCTTTCCTTTGATACGGCCACAGCTTGTGTTCAGAGACGTCCCTCCACCAATCAACTCAGTGTCAACGATAAGACTCACACCACTACACAACGCAGCGCTCAGTGGGAATGCTGAAATGGTCGTTTGGTTGGTAAGTTGGAAATGATTCAGAAAGTTCGGTTGATGCGGGGGAAATTTTCGGATTTTTAGTTGATATCTTGGTGCAAGGAGTGGAGACAGTGAAAGATATAATATGCCAACGCAGATGGAGATGGATTTGCCATACCCTCAGAAAGCCTACAGCCAGTATAACAAGACAAGCCCTCACTTGGAAAACCCAAGGCAAGAGAAAAAGAGGTCGACCCAGAACGACTTGGAGAAGGGAACTGGAAGCAGTCACCAAAAAGAGTTGGCACAGCTTGGGGGGGGGGCAGTTGGAGAGACTGGCGCAGGACCGGGGATGTCTGGAGAGCCTTTGCTTGTGGCCTATGCCCCAGATGGGACGACAGGCAATGATGATGATGGAGTGGAGAACTCATGGACCAGAGGTGTACACGCAAACATGCGCAATTCAAGTTGAAATAAACCAGTGACAGAAACGGAGTCGCCACCATCGGAGTCTGATGACTCAAACAAGAATAAAACACCGCCTACCAACTCGTACATGAACAGGCTAATCCACAACAGGGACTTTAGTTGTCGGCATTACAGCCTAGTAAGAAGAAACAGTTGCGCACGTGCTGGCTTAGTATCTCGAGTTAGACATAGTGGGGAAGTCTAGGGTTACAATTGAGTCATGCGTTCAGACACAATGTAGTATATTTCTGCCCAGTAGATGGTGCAGGAAGCCAATATACCACCCAGGACTTTAAGAAAGTTATCGCAAGCCTTAAACAGAGATAGGTTCATTAGTTGGTAGTAAGTTAATAAAATATGATTATTTAACGGAAGTAAAGTTACATTGTTTGATCAGGATTGAGGAAGAAGTTTCAGTTTTGAATTTTTTTTTCTAGAGTATTTGTTTTAAGATAAGAATAAACTCATAACACTTCAATTATCGATGTTTAAAAAAGTACATTGAACTTATATGACTTATTTTGATTCTCTTTTAAAAACCAATACTTAATTCAGCTATTTTCTTACTAGCTTCAGCACGGAGCGAACCCAAGAGCACGTTGTTGTCGCCTTACCTCGCCCCTGCTCTTGGCGAGTAAAGAGGGTCACTGCACAGTCATACAGATCCTCTGTCTTGCAGGTGAGTCAACTATTAAGGTCAAGTGTCAATCATCGCACCACAAACCCCAAACACAGGCCTTTTTATGTCACCAACCAGTTTTAGATCACGCAATCTGTTGAAACATTTTAGTTTTAAACAAACAAAATAGGACACAAAATTTTCAAAACAAACATTTTAATTTCAAAGGTCAAACTTTTATAATTCTGATAATTCGATATGCGAGTTGTAGTTTAAAAGTAGAAAAAAAAAGATTGTGTGTCACGTTATGTTTGTGCAGTAGCAGGCTTGATGAGAGCCTAATCGAACGGTTTTTTTTGTTCACATCAATTGTCTGTGTGGGTAAACACTGCAAATAAGGTATATACATAATGTTAATTCACAAATTGTTTGTGACAATGAGCCACAAAGGTGATCACAATGTGGAGTCAGTGTTGTTGTGGTGTTTGTCAAACACAATTAAAAATGTTGAAAATCCATCGCTCGCCCCTCCCAATTAAAAAAAAAGAAAGTCTAGCTTGATTTGGCCCCCGTTTTATGTCATCTCTCTAACCACTATCTCCATAAGAATCTGTTGGACCCTACTACTGTAGCCACTATCTCCATAACAGTCTGTTGTATAGCACTACTGTAGCCACTATCTCCATAACAGTCTGTTGTATAGCACTACTGTAGCCACTATCTCCATAACAGTCTGTTGTATAGCACTACTGTAGCCACTATCTCCATAACAGTCTGTTGTATAGCACTACTGTAGCCACTATCTCCATAACAGTCTGTTGTATAGCACTACTGTAGCCACTATCTCCATAACAGTCTGTTGTATAGCACTACTGTAGCCACTATCTCCATAACAGTCTGTTGTATACCACTACTGTACGTGCCTTCCCTTCGCTACATGCAGCCCTGATAAATGAGAAGACTCCTCCTAATTATTTTATCAGACACTTTATCCTAACCATAACCCTAATCATGACCCTTATCGTAACCCTAATCCTAAACCTAATCTAAATCCTAACCATATTTCAAGTGGTTCTCTTCACCATCCCCAAACCACACTTTGAGACATCTTTCTTGATTTTATGAAAACCTTAAGGGGCCGACCATAAATGACGTCAAACACTTAGGGGGGAGGGTGTTCCACACATTTGTGACGATGTGTGATGTGAGGGAGGGGGTGTTTGAGAAATGAGACCTCACATCAAAACTCGCAACTTTAAAGAAAAGCTCCACTTAATTAGATTTGATTTGTTACATGGCGTTTTACATGACTTCACGCGTATTACGATATTAGAATGCAGGCCTACACTAAATACATACTTAAATGAAAAAAGAGTGATTTGAAACATGCTCATTTTCAAATAAAAAATATGGCTTTTATGGTGGTGGGGGGGGGGAGGGAAACATTGTGACGTCATATTTGATGGAGGGTCTAAGTTTTTGTGACGACGCGTGACAAGGGTGAAGGGAGGGGGAGAGAAAAATCTACCAAAATCGCGTGACGTCATGGATGGCCCAGTAGCCAAAAGAATAATTCATATATATTTAATCACGTTATATATTATATATTTACGCTCATTTTTCACTGCCGCCTAACGCTGAGGGACATCACTCTGCTTTTTTAAAAATTTTGTGTTGTAAGCAGTGTTGATTGACTCAAATATTTATTTTTTGGTGCAGTAATTTGGTGCGCAGCTTTCTAAAATTGCTTTAAAAATCGTGTGTTGATTAGCACTGTGAACAAATGTTATATACATCACTCTGATTTTTTAAAATTTTGTGTTGGTGCGCAGCTTTCTAAAATTACTTTAAAAATCGTGTGGTGATTAGCACTGTAAAAAAATATTATATACATACTTTGTGTACATTTCAGGAATATTTTGTATTTATTATACAATGATAAGTTACTTGGGCTTTTGCAAACAACTCTATTATAAAATACTTTGTGTACATTTAAGAAAGTTTAATATTACATAATTATCATACAAGGAAAAGTTAGTTGGGCTTTTGAAAAAGGTGGGCGCCGTAGGCGCCATTAAAAAAGGGGGGCGCCGCAGGCGCCACGGCGCCGCAGCCCAAACTAGTACTAAATATTCAAGTATCTTGTTCCATATATCCAGAGAAAGGATGTTGGGTGCTACGCATACACAGACACCTAAAAGCAACAACAAAACCTATTCACCATTGTGCCAAGCGCTAATACTTAAATAAGTGACAATTCACTTGCAGATGGGTTGAGCTACGTCAATTTTAACCCATTTAATATAGGGCCAACCCGAGGCTGGTATTGATACTGCAAAACCTGATCGCTGTGTTTCGTATACAATGTATTCCTTTGATCAGGAACTAGTTGGTCAGGACCTCCACTGACCGCAGAGATGAGTTCCAGGCTGGGAGCAGATCATTAGTTAATTGTTGTGTTGAGGGACTGATGCCCTGGGTGGGTGGGGGGGTGATGTTCGATCAATAACAAGGTCGGTGTTACCTCAGAGCTTTCAGTTAAATAAACATGCCTCGCATAAAGTCATTAAGTGGTGGATGGAAAGTATCACCGCAAAGTTTGGCGTGGATCTTCAAACAGAGTTAAAACTAGAGCACTTCAAGAGATTTAGCTAAAATATAATCATAATAATCACATTAAATGTCTTTATTAGTATTACACATTAAACCAATGACTCAAAAAGTCTATTCAGGCCAGGCCTAATGTAATTGGAGGTCCTAGGCGAGGTGAAATTTGGTGGCCCTAAATGTAATATAAAAATAAGTAAAATGTAAAAAAATATTTTTTTAAAAAAGGACACGCTTTTATTTACAAACATTTACAGACTGAAACGCGCTGATCTCCCCTACCCTTGATGTAAACACGGGAATTTGGTAAACAAGGGCTGGAGTGAAACCAGTCAGCCGTGGAGGTCAACTCTAGCAGACGACTATACATTCTAAGTAGTGATAAATAGAGATAAACTAAAAATTGATTAATTTAATTACGGTACATTCGATCGATCTGAAATTTTGACACAATGCATTGTCATCCAAGATCTATCTGTGGTAAAATTTTGAGATCTCTAGGACCATCAGAAGTGGTTTAATTTTACGTTACAAGATTTGAAGGAAGGATGGATGGATACAACATACAAACAGTGTGACTTAAATAAAAGCGTGTAATAAGTACTATCAACGGCAAATCTTGCTGGCTGAAAAATAAGCGTGATCGATTGCCGACATGGGGGGTAGGAGGTTCAATTTTCAGTTAGGGAAAATGTTTTTTTTGTATTATACATAAATTTGTAATGAATAATCGTTCTTTTTTACCACTCTCACATTTAAGTTTTTGACAATGAAGTTTAACTAATTAAATTGAATTGATGAGGTCGAAAAATCAATTTAAAAAAATGTTGATACTAAAAAGTAGAAAAGAAAATAATGTAAAAAAATCTTTTTTAAAAAAGGACACGCTTTTATTTACATATAAAAAGTGCACAACATACAAACATTGTGACTTAAATAAAAGCGTGTAAAAATAAATATAGAAAGATTATTGTGCGAGGCCCTCACAAATGATGAGATTAATCGGAGGGCCTGGGCGGCTGCCAAGTTTGCCTATGCCTAAAGCCGGCCAACTAGGCGGCTGTCTAGTTTGCATATGCCTAAAGCGGCCAACTAGGCGGCTATCTAGTTTGGCTATGCCTAAAGCAGGCCCAGGTCTATTGCTTGTCAATACTGACACACACAGTAACAGAAATAAAGTAAATAAACTTGGACACCTGATGCAGAAGCAAATGTATAAGAAAAAAGAAACCTTCAATAACGTTGCAAGTAATACTGGGTATAGATGTGTGCCCCATTAGGGTCGGGGGGGGGGAGGAGAGAAATTGATGTTGAAATAATATCAATATTCTTAAATTTGTTAAAACTGAAATAGATGAACCAAACTTGTCAATACTTGACATTTTAAATGAATTTCATGGAATCAATATCTTATACTATTGCATTGTCATCTTCATTATATCATAACTAAGTTACATACTTCCCTCCAATTATGTACGCTTTTCTTAAGGTTAAAATCCTGATGGAGTGTCTGCATGAAATGCTCAGCCCCACAATCTCATTTTTGTATCAAAAACTTTTTATACTTATAATTAGAATTCAAAAAGTAAAACATAAGAATATTTTAGTTGTTCAAAAAGTCCTTGCAGTATATTATCACTCAGCAAATGTAATGAATTTATTACTTCGATTTTCTCGTAGATTAACGTTTAAATATATCACTTTAAAATAATATCACGTCCTTAAAGAATGAGATATTCCACAAATTTTCCTTTCCAAAGACGAACAACAAAGTTATGGAGCCAAGAAACTGAAGATCTTGGAAGACGCAGACGACGAGGGATTGACACCTCTTCACTACGCGGTGCTGTACAACAGGTTCCAGGTGAGATTGATATTTGGTGTTATTGTGCTACCTCTATCAGGTGAGATTGACACTTGGTGTTATTGTGCTACCTCTTTCAGGTGAGTAGACACTTGATGTTATTGTGCTACCTCTATCAGGTGAGATTGACGCTTGTTGTTATTGTGCTACCTCTTTCAGGTGAGATTGACGCTTGTTGTTATTGTGCTACCTCTTTCAGGTGAGATTGACAGTTGATGTTATTGTGCTACCTCTATCAGGTGAGATTGACGCTTGTTGTTATTGTGCTACCTCTATCAGGTGAGATTGACACTTGATGTTATTGTGCTACCTCTATCAGGTGAGATTGACAGTTGATGTTATTGTGCTACCTCTATCAGGTGAGATTGACACTTGGTGTTATTGTGCTACCTCTATCAGGTGAGATTGACACTTGATGTTATTGTGCTACCTCTATCAGGTGAGATTGACAGTTGATGTTATTGTGCTACCTCTATCAGGTGAGATTGGCACTTGATGTTATTGTGCTTCCTCTATCAGGTGAGATTGACGCTTGTTGTTATTGTGCTACCTCTTTCAGGTGAGATTGACGCTTGTTGTTATTGTGCTACCTCTTTCAGGTGAGATTGACATTTGATGTTATTGTGCTACCTCTATCAGGTGAGATTGACGCTTGTTGTTATTGTGCTACCTCTATCAGGTGAGATTGACACTTGATGTTATTGTGCTACCTCTATCAGGTGAGATTGACAGTTGATGTTATTGTGCTACCTCTATCAGGTGAGATTGACACTTGGTGTTATTGTGCTACCTCTATCAGGTGAGATTGACACTTGATGTTATTGTGCTACCTCTATCAGGTGAGATTGACAGTTGATGTTATTGTGCTACCTCTATCAGGTGAGATTGGCACTTGATGTTATTGTGCTTCCTCTATCAGGTGAGATTGGCACTTGATGTTATTGTGCTACCTCTATCAGGTGAGATTGACACTTGGTGTTATTGTGCTACCTCTATCAGGTGAGATTGACACTTGGTGTTATTGTGCTACCTCTATCAGGTGAGATTGACACTTGGTGTTATTGTGCTACCTCTTTCAGGTGAGATTGATACTTGATGTTATTGTGCTACCTCTATCAGGTGAGATTGATACTTGGTGTTATTGTGCTACCTCTATCATCTGAGATTGAAACTTGGTGTTATTGTGCTACCTCTATCAGGTGATTTGACACTTGGTGTTATTGTGCTACCTCTATCAGGTGAGTTGACACTTGGTGTTATTGTGCTACCTCTATCAGATTTTAAAAAAATCAAAGCATTAAATCATAACATTTACTATGGTATCACCATTCCCTCTTTTTTCAGTTATTTTTCTCTATTTGAATTTTGAAATAGATTTACTTTATGCACAATCGGGATACTCAGAAACTAAAATTAGTAAATTACTCAAAATAACTTTCAAAGAACTTTCTGATTCACAAAAACAAACCAAACAATGATCGATCCCTGGTTTCCCCCTCAAACCCCAATAATTAATGTCACAATTCAACATGGATGTAAACACGGTTCACATCTTTATGATTATGAGTCTTGCCACACTAATTTATGACGACTGATAACGAAATTGCCAGAAACAAGGTTTTATTGTTTCTTAATTGTATGGACTATTTGCCAGATTGTAACTACTTGAATACGGAGCATGAAGTGTCACTAATAAATGTCCAACTGTACAAATTAGGCTACGAGGCTTGTCAGTTAATGACTTAGTTACAGTGGAATTATTAACTGTACGTGGAAGGCTTTAATTTAAATCCCTGACAAGGGGAAAGTTACAAGGAAACAATAGAATTATATCTTTACAGCGATGGCAGCGAAAACCTTTAAAATCTTGATTTCTTGATTGGTTGAGATGACACTTAAAAATAACAGGATATTGAAAATTTTAAGGCAGTTTTCGAATATTTGAAGCACACCAACGCAAAGTTTAAAATTTAAACTGGTTAAATTAGAAGATTAAAACAATTTGATTTTTTTTTGTCCCTTGCAGCCAGGATGAAACAGCGATTTGTAACCTTTCGTAAGAAAAAAGTCGTGTTTGTATTAATGCAATAAACGTTTTAGAAAATTTAATGAAAACATTGTTTTGGGAACGTCCATTCATGACGTCACGCACTTAGAGGGGGGAGGGGGTCACACATTTGTGACGATGTGTGACGAGGGGGGGTGTGTTTTAGAATTGTGCGCCGTCACGTCTAATCGTGCAACTTGAAATAAACGTTCAACTAAAATATTTAATTGTATATAATTTATTTATTAAATGACATATTACATGGATTCACATCTGTTACGATATTTAGATTGCACCTTACACTAACTACATAGTTAAATGACAATACAGTGATTTGAAACAGGCTCATTTTCAAATAGGAAATATGGTCTTTATGGCGGGGGGGGGAAGCATTGTGACGTCATATTTGAGGGGGGGGTAACTTTCATGACGACGTGCGGCAGGGGGGGGGGCGGGGGAGAGGGAAAATTAGCCAAAATCGCGTGACGTCATTTATGGACGGACCCTTAAAAAAATTATAATCTGAGTCTTCCTGTTACGCCCCATGACACTTAAATCATAATTTCTTGGACAAATATGAATAAGTAGATGTGTAACATATTGAATGATGACCTTGAACAATGTTCACCCTATGTGACCTATGTCTCCCGTACACAGGCTGTTGAAGAGTTGCTCCAGTGGGGTGCTGACCCTAATGCCTCTGACGTGAGTATAAGTTAGGGCCATTACCTGAGAAACATACAGCTTCATTAAATCTAATCCTCAAAATTAAATGTGTAATCCTAATGTAATATATATATATATATATACTAGCGTATCACCCGTCAAAAATGACGGAAGTTTTCAGCTGAAATCTATTTATTTTATAACAAATGCATTTTTTTAAGGGCGCCTATGGCGTCGACCTTTTTCAAAAGCCCAATTAACTTGTCCTTGTTTTATAAATACGAAATATTAAACTTTCTGAAATGTACACAAAGTATTTTATAATAGGGGTAGTAGGGCGCCTACGGCGCACCCTTTGTTTTTTTATTTTATAATTAACCATCATCAAATTCTCTTTTTACATTGATCCCTTTTCCAAAATTAAAATATGAGCGAAAACAATGACATCATATAATATTTTTTTACAGCGCATCTTTAATTTGCACACCTTTTGATGCATTGGTGCAGTAATTTGTTGCGCTGCTTTCTAAAATTAGTAGTGTCACGGACAGACACTACAGACGTGACATTGCAAATTTTATTGTTTCATATAAACATTTAAGAAAAGCAAGGCCTCGCGATGAGTTTCTAGGAGAGCTTTACAAGTACGTGTTAGTGACTCGGTGTTGTTAGTCTCCACCAGGGTGACCACAATGACCACTCAGTCATGCTGCAATCATTGTGTCGTTCAGGTCAATCTCACCACACCCCTTCACATCTGTGCCGTTGAAGGATTGTCTGCCCTTGTGCCACTGTTGATAAAGTTCAAGGCCGATCCAAATCAACAAGACCGGGAAGGACAGACTCCATTACACAGGTGAGTGACAGATGCAGGTGGGCCCTAACATATCACAGGTGAGTGACATGTTTAGGTGGGCCCTAACATATCACAGGTAAGTGACAGGTGTAGGTGGGCCCTAACATATCACAGGTAAGTGACAGGTGTAGCTAGGCCCTAACATTACACAGGTGAGTGACACGTTTAGTTAGGCCCTAACAGTACATAGATGAATGACAGGTGCATTTAGGTCCTAAGATAACAAAGTTTGACAGCTGGTATAAGTCACTTAATCTGTTTAATTTCTAAAAAAGGTTCACAAGGTGCTTGCAAGGTTTAAGCTTGGGCTTAGATTTAGGTGTGATTAATTTGTCTTACATTCAATTAGGGATGTACTGGATTGCGGCCCCTGCTCCGGTAAATCCGGGATGCAGCCATTTTTACAAATCCGGCTCCGGCTTCGGCTCCGGTCCAATTTTGCCGGATTTGGGCCGGATTGGGGCCGGATTTGGGCCGGATTTGACAATAGCAAAGTAGTACTTCCAGTTTAGTATTTCTCGCTGACGTAAATAAAATTAAAAAAAAACTTAAAAAAAAACGAAACGAATTCAAAAACAAAAACAAAAAACAACACTCGTTTTGAATTTTAATGGTGCATTTCTTCATGTGTTTGTGGGACTTAATACAGTGGTACGTCGGTATGTGTCTACTTTGGTTTAATGGGTATACGTCCTGTTTGGACGCGAAACATTTTGTATGGTACAAGACTTTGTTTGGAATACGACCCGCGTTCTAGAACTTGTATGGGGTCGTCCATAAATGACCTAACACGATTTTTGCCGATTCTTCCCCCCCCCCGGTTACATGTCGTCACAAAAAGATAGCCTTCCCCTAAAATATGACGTCATAAAGTTTCGCCCCTCCCCCACCCCCAATAAAAGCCGTATTTCTTATTTGAAAATGAGCCTTTTTGAAATCACTTTATTGTCATTTAAATATGTTTTTGTTAAGTGTAAGTCTGCACCGACGCCACGCAGCAGTTTAGAATTTCCACGCAGTAAATTTTGTAAAATATATCACAAAAAATGGTTTCTGAGCAATTTTGCACACGAGATTTTGTTACTTTGCACACGGACCAACGAACCATCGAGGGAACATTGATCGCCCAATGCTTAGCATGTATTAATGAATGCAAACAGCGCGATAATAAAGTGTCTAAGTATGGCAGTTGCTACCATACAATGAACAATTCGTGCAATAACTATAAACTGTCACTGTTGTTGCGAGTTGTAACTGAGCTGCCAATTTGCCAACCGAAAACAAAGTGAAAACTAATTTAAAAAAAAACCCGTAAAAAAAACATATTTTTGGGTATAAATCCTTTTTGTACGAGACATAACTAAAAGAATGCTCATTATAATACGCATCGCAACACCATCCAAAAATAGAAAATTGCAGTTGTGTCCCAAAACATGTTCAATATAATGCGCACCGATCAGGTATATGTTTACAAAAAGTGTTGTCAATAAAATACGCACCATATTGCGCGACAGAAAAGGTTGTTCAATATAATACGCACCGCGACACTCTATCTTAAAAAAATAACATGATACATAGAGATAAATAAAATAATCTAAAAATTCTATAATTTAATTACGGTACATGCGATCGATCTGAAATTTTGATACATCATTTTTATCATCGGTACGAAACTGCAAAATTTCAGATCGCTAGCGTACGAGAAAGTGGGTTAAAAATCGATCCAAAGTTTTGGCGACAAGCAAGCAAGCAAACAATCAACCAAACAGAAACCACGAGTTAATAAAAAGGATTTAAAAACCAAGTTTTTGACTATAAATCCTTCATAAACGAGACATGACTAAAAGAATGTTCGTTATAATACGCATCGCACGACAATCCAAAAATGCTAACTTTTAGTTATGTATCAAAGAGCAAAGTAGTAATCATACATAAAGCAATTAATTCTAATTTAGAAATACAACACAACGATAACTTAATACAACCCTCAGATAGACATTAGGATAAAAACACCTTTCTTATTCCGTATGCAAGAACAAACACATACAAGTTTTCCTTCTTCCCGTCCGGAATTCGGGCGTGGAATGGGTTGCCTGAAGAATCCAGGAAAACCAACACTTTATCAACATTTAAATCTCTAATAAAAATGCAGGACAAACCATAGATAAGCGTAGGACGCAATAATCTTCTGTATAGAAGGAGCGTCTGTAAACAGATAAGATAAGATGTATCAAATATATAAAGTATAAGGATTTATAGTAAAAAAAAACAAACTTCTACAGTCTGCCTGCTACATTTCAGCTCGATTTGATCACGGGAAAAGGGTTATAAAACATGTTTAACATAGTGCGCACCGTGAGACAGATTAACAATTAATAGAATTTACATTTACAGATCGGGAATATATTTTTAAAAAAGTATCGTCAATATAATACGCACCGCACAGCGCAATAGGAAAGTATTGAAAAGGACGTTCAATATAATACGCACCGCGACACTCTTGCACAAAAATTAACATACTATATAGAGATAAATTTAAAATTCATTAATTTAATTACAGTATATGCGATCGAGCTGAAAATTTCATACATTATTTTTATCATCGACACGCGTCTGCCTGCAAAATTTCAGCTCGCTAGCTTACAAGAAAGTGGGTTAAAAATTGATCCAAAGTTTTTTCGGCATCAAGCAATCAAGCAAGGCCTCAGACACGAGTTAATATAAAGGATCTAATAACCGAAACTTAAAGCTAAAAATTAAAATTAATAAATAAAAATTATTTGCTTATATATCGTGTTTCATCTTGAAATTATGGAACTTAATATTACTTTTTCTTATGTAATTATTTTACATTTCAATGATTCAATATGAGTATATGTCATCACGGTCATGTCTATAGTAATGAACTGCAGTAATGAACAGTCGAGTGTCTCCACTCACCTAAGTCAAGTGATTTAGTACGATATTTTGTTTTTTATTTGTAAATCCGTATCCGGCACCCGGCCGGATCTCACTTCATAAATCCGACAAATCCGGTTACAACCGGATTTTAAAAAATTGAATCCGGTTCATCTCTACATTCCATTAGTTTTTAGCAATGAAGACTAAGGCGTTTCATCACGCAGGCATGCAAATAAAGGTAGATTGTCTGGTGGGCGACTTGTTCAGAATATCTCACTATTTAAATGAAATCTGAAACTAATAGTGATTGTAACGTTTTTGAAATAAATGCCAACAATTCATTCTATTGTTGATTCTAAAATTAAACATTTTTTTAAAAAAATTTCATGTTGCAAGAGCTGTGGAGCACCAAACAACTGACGTCATCACAGCTCTGCTAAACGAGGTAGATCTTTTCCCATGTTAATATAATGTGAAACTATCTTTTCTTGTGTTTGTTTTGACTTAACGTAATGCAAAAAATATTTACTCATTTTATTGTTATTAAAAACATCTTTACTTATGTTAATGTAATGTAAAAGCATATTTTCTTATGTTAATGTAATGTAAAAGCATATTTTCTTATGTTAATGTAATGTAAAAGCATATTTTCTTACGTTCAACTAATGAAAACAATATTTTAATATTTGGTGACAATACAATATTTGCTTAACAGTTTTCTGAGGTGTAAGAGGTTAAATAAATTTGTCGCACAAAATCTAGTAAAACGAGACAAGATATTTATCAAACATAATACACAGTTTAGGAAATTTTCCATTGTTATCTTTTGAAACATTTTCTGATTCTTTTGAAAAGTAAATATTTTTAAACATGTCTTCAACTTCCAAAATTTAAACATGTTTTGCTCCAAACAAACTCTTTTTGCAGTTTGGACCAATTAAAAACATTTGCTAATTTTTCGTTGGTTTTCTGTTTCCTAGTTAATAAATATTTTATTATCCGACTGCGTGTAATTTTAAGTGACAATAAAGCGTTCAAAAAATGTAAAATCATCGCCATAATGCAAATCGGGTTGCCATGAAATTATAAACAACATTAACAACTCTAATGAAAAGGATAAACAAGGACTAAGATTTATTTAAACATGCCAGTTGGTTATATGAAATGAAAAAAAAACAAGAAGTGTACATGAATGGAATGACTTGTTGAAAACAGTGATGAAAGAACATTTAATTTGGCATTGATTACCTTTGATCGCAATTTTATTGGTTCACTGTTTGATTTAATGCAGTGATTCTCAAACTTATAGATACGCACCTAAATTTGACCTGATTGATTCAAGATTCCAATTTGACCTGATTGATTCAAGATTCCAATTTGACCTGGTTGACTTAAGATTCCAATTTGACCTGGTTGATTTAAGATTCCAATTTGACCTGGTTGTTTTAAGATTCCAATTTGACCTGGTTGATTTAAGATTCCAATTTGACCTGGTTGATTTATGATTCCAATTTGACCTGGTTGTTTTAAGATTCCAATTTGACCTGGTTGTTTTAAGATTCCAATTTGACCTGGTTGCTTTATGATTAACTCCGCCCAAGGCCGGTCCCAAGCCCGCGTGCAAAAGGAGGAGGGTTGGCGTGAGGCCAGCGACCTCACCCGTAAAAACAAATTGCTACAGAAACGCCAACAAGAAAAAACAAACAAATTTCAGTCCTGAGAAGAGAGGACTCTTCTTCTCCAAGAAGAGCTATGAAGCCTTGTGGCCAAACCCAGGCTATACTGGAAGCCTCAAAGCCGAAGACCCTCCTTTCTAAGGAAACAAATATAGGCACGTGGAACGTCAGAACCATGTATGAAGCAGGGAAAGCAGCGCAGGTGGCAGCAGAAATGAGATCCTACAAACTTACACTGCTTGGTATCTGCGAAACAAGATGGATACAAGCTGGGCAAATAACTTTGGCCTCTGGAGAAATGCTAATGTACTCGGGGCATGAGGAGGAAGATGCTCCGCACACGCAAGGAGTCGCTTTGATGCTGTCAAGGAAGGCACAGGAAGCATTGATTGGATGGGAAGCACATGGACCAAGGATAATAACAGCAACCTTCCGAACCAAGAAAAAGAAAATAAAGATGAACATAATACAGTGTTATGCACCCACCAACGACAGCAAAGAAGAAGAGAAAGAAACATTCTACAATAGACTACAAGCACTAATAGAAAAATTCCCAAATAGAGACCTGAACATCCTAATGGGAGACCTTAACGCCAAAATTGGAAAAGACAACAGTGGGTATGAGGAAACCATGGGACGCCACGGTATAGGAGAGAGAAATGAGAACGGAGAAAGACTAGCGGACTTCTGCGCAACAAACGAGCTTGTTATTGGTGGAAGCGAATTTCAACATAAAAACATTCACAAGATAACATGGGTATCCCCAGACAACAAAACGCAAAACCAAATAGACCACATATGCATTAGCAAAAAATTTAGAAAGTCTCTACAAGATGTACGAGCAAAAAGAGGAGCAGATGTAGCATCCGATCACCATCTGGTCTGTGCAAGACTTAAATTAAAGCTAAAGAAAGACTGGGAACAGCCAACTGCGAAGCGAACCAAATTCAATGTAGCACTTCTGGCAAATGATCAGAAAAGGGAAGAATTTAGTGCCACCTTGAGGAATAAGTTCCAAGTGCTAGAAGATCAAACAGAAGACCAAACAGAAGATGACCAAGTAGAACATATGTGGCAAAGTATAAAGACGTCTGTAACATCCACCTGCCTAGAAGTCTTAGGATCAGTGAAACAGAAACAAAAAGACTGGCTCTCAATAAACACACTGCAAAAAATAAAAGAGAGAAAAGAAATGAAAAATATAGTTAACAGCAGCCGCACCAGGGCTGAGAAAACGAAAGCGCAAGAGAGATATAAAGAAGTAAACCAAAAGGTAAAAAACAGCATTAAAAAAGATAAAAATGCCCACATAGATGGCCTAGCATCCAAAGCAGAAGAAGCAGCCAGGAAGGGCAACTTGAAAGAGCTCTACGACATAACAAGAAAACTGTCAGGGAGATACAAAAGGCCGGAGAGACCTGTCAAAGATAGAGAAGGGAGATCTATAACAGAAAAGAAAGAGCAACAAAAAAGATGGATGGAATACTTTAAGGAACTATTAAACAGGCCCCCACCCACAGACACGCCAGACATACAACCAGCAAATGAAGACCTACAAATAGAAGAAGGCGCACCAAATAAGGAAGAAATAGCCCTGGCCATCAAGCAGCTCAAACTAGGGAAATCACCGGGACCGGACAACATCACAGCAGAGATGATGAGAGCGGACATAAACACAATAGTCAACATGCTGCACCCTCTGTTTGAGAAGATATGGGAAGAAGAGAGAGTTCCAAAAGATTGGAAAGAAGGATACCTCATCAAGATCCCAAAGAAAGGGGATCTCAGCAACTGTGCAAATTACAGAGGAATTACACTGCTATCTGTACCAGGAAAGGTTTTTAACAGAATTATTTTGAACAGAATGAAAGACAAGGTCGACATGCAGCTACGAGATCAACAGGCCGGCTTCCGCCAAAACAGATCCTGCACAGATCAAATAGCAACACTGAGAATCATCGTAGAACAGTCCATCGAATGGAACTCCTCTCTATATATAAATTTTATAGACTATGAAAAGGCCTTTGATAGCCTGGACAGACAAACCTTGTGGAAACTTCTCCGACACTATGGAGTACCAGGGAAACTAGTGAGGATCATTCAGAGCTCTTATGAAGAAATGACATGAAGGGTGGTTCACGAAGGTAGACTCACAGACTCCTTTACAGTCGAAACAGGAGTCAGACAAGGATGCCTCTTGTCCCCTTTACTATTCATCCTTGCCATTGACTGGATAATGGAAAAATCCACAGACAAAAAGAGGAATGGGATACAGTGGACACTCTGGGAACAATTGAATGATTTAGACTTCGCGGACGACATTGCACTTCTGTCCCACAACCAGCAACAAATGCAGGAAAAGACAAAAGACGTAGCCACCTCTTCGGCACAGCTTGGCCTCAACATAAATAAAAGTAAAACAAAAATCATGAAGATAAACCCATCCAACCATGAGCATGTCCATCTGGCAGGAAAGGCACTGGAAGAAGTGGAGTCCTTCACATACCTAGGCAGCACCATAGACATAAATGGCGGATCCGATGCAGATGTAAGGGCTAGGAGTGGAAAAGCTAGATCAGCATTTGTATTATTAAAGAAAATATGGGAGTCGAAGGAGCTGAAACTGCAGACCAAAGTCAAAATCTTTAATACAAATGTCAAAACAGTCCTCCTATATGGTGCAGAAACTTGGAAAACAACAGCGAGCCTTACGCAGAAAGTGCAGACATTCATAAACACATGCCTTCGAAAGATCCTGAAAATCAAATGGCCAAATACTATAAATAACAAAGAGTTACTAGAAAGGACACACCAGGTGCCTATTGATGAAGACATCATAAAAAAGAGGTGGAGATGGATAGGACATACGCTCCGAAAACCCCCAGGTAGCACCACCAGACAATGCCTAACATGGAACCCACAGGTAAAGAGAAAGAGAGGAAGACCAAAAAATACATGGAGACGCGAGCTAGAGGCTGACATGCAAAATAGGGGATACACCTGGAAGCAATTGGAGAGGAAAGCACAGGACCGTGAGGAGTGGAAAGTTCTTGTAGACGGCCTATGCCCCAGACGGGGTAGAAAGGCATAAGTAAGTAAGTAAGATTTATGATTCCAATTTGACCTGGTTGATTTAAGATTCCAATTTGACCTGGTTGTTTTAAGATTCCAATTTGACCTGGTTGATTTAAGATTCCAATTTGACCTGGTTGTTTTAAGATTCCAATTGAACCTGATTGATTCAAGATTCCAATTTGACCTGATTGATTCAAGATTCCAATTTGACCTGGTTAATTTAAGATTCCAATTGAACCTGGTTGATTTAAGATTCCAATTTGACCTGGTTGATTTAAGATTCCAATTTGACCTGGTTAATTTAAGATTCCAATTGAACCTGGTTAATTTAAGATTCCAATTTGACCTGGTTAATTTAAGATTCCAATTTGACCTGGTTAATTTAAGATTCCAATTGCACCTGGTTGATTTAAGATTCCAATTTGACCTGGTTAATTTAAGATTCCAATTGAACCTGGTTAATTTAAGATTCCAATTTGACCTGGTTAATTTAAGATTCCAATTTGAACTGGTTGATTTAAGATTCCAATTTGACCTGGTTGATTTAATATTCCAATTTGACCTGGTTGATTTAAGATTCCAATTTGACCTAGTTGATTTAAGATTCCAATTTGACCTGGTTGATTTAAGATTCCAATTTGACCTGGTTGATTTATGATTCCAATTTGAACTGGTTGATTTAAGATTCCAATTTGACCTGGTTGATTTAAGATTCCAATTTGACCTGGTTGATTTAAGATTCCAAATTGACCTGGTTGATTTAAGATTCCAATTTGACCTGGTTGATTTAAGATTCAAATTTGACCTGGTTGATTTAAGATTCCAATTTGACCTGGTTGATTTAAGATTCCAATTTGACCTGGTTGATTCAAGATTCCAATTGAACCTGGTTGATTTAAGATTCCAATTTGACCTGGTTGATTTAAGACTCCAATTTGACCTGATTGATTTAAGATTCCAATTGAACCTGGTTGATTTAAGATTCCAATTTGACCTGGTTGATTTAAGACTCCAATTTGAACTGGTTGATTTAAGATTCCAATTTGACCTGGTTGATTTAAGATTCCAATTTGACCTGGTTGATTCAAGATTCCAATTTGACCTGGTTGATTTAAGACTCCAATTTGAACTGGTTGATTTAAGATTCCAATTTGACCTGGTTGATTTAAGATTCCAATTTGACCTGGTTGATTTAAGATTCCAATTTGACCTGGTTGATTTAAGATTCCAATTTGACCTGGTTGATTTAAGATTCCAATTTGACCTGGTTGATTTAAGATTCCAATTTGACCTGGTTAATTTAAGATTCCAATTGAACCTGGTTAATTTAAGATTCCAATTTGACCTGGTTAATTTAAGATTCCAATTTGAACTGGTTGATTTAAGATTCCAATTTGACCTGGTTGATTTAATATTCCAATTTGACCTGGTTGATTTAAGATTCCAATTTGACCTAGTTGATTTAAGATTCCAATTTGACCTGGTTGATTTAAGATTCCAATTTGACCTGGTTGAATTATGATTCCAATTTGAACTGGTTGATTTAAGATTCCAATTTGACCTGGTTGATTTAAGATTCCAATTTGACCTGGTTGATTTAAGATTCCAAGTTGACCTGGTTGATTTAAGATTCCAATTTGACCTGGTTGATTTAAGATTCAAATTTGACCTGGTTGATTTAAGATTCCAATTTGACCTGGTTGATTTAAGATTCCAATTTGACCTGGTTGATTCAAGATTCCAATTGAACCTGGTTGATTTAAGATTCCAATTTGACCTGAATGATTTAAGACTCCAATTTGACCTGATTGATTTAAGATTCCAATTGAACCTGGTTGATTTAAGATTCCAATTTGACCTGGTTGATTTAAGACTCCAATTTGAACTGGTTGATTTAAGATTCCAATTTGACCTGGTTGATTTAAGATTCCAATTTGACCTGGTTGATTTAAGATTCCAATTTGACCTGGTTGATTTAAGATTCCAATTTGACCTGGTTGATTTAAGATTCCAATTTGACCTGGTTGATTTAAGATTCCAATTTGCTCTGGTTGATTTAAGACTCCAATTTGACCTGATTGATTTAAGATTCCAATTTGAACTGGTTGATTTAAGATTTCAATTTGACCTGGTTGATTTAAGACTCCAATTTGACCTGGTTGATTTATGATTCCAATTGAACCTGGTTGATTTAAGATCCCATTGGATTTTATCATAAAAGTGTGAAAAGAAATTAAAGTAATAGTTTCTCGTAACTCACATTTAGTTTTAGTCGTGTCAGATGACAGTGACATCATATGTCATACTCTATGATACTGATATAAACAGTCGGATGACAGTGACATCATATGTCATACTCTATGATACTGATATAAACAGTCAGATGACAGTGACATCATGTGTCATACTTTATGATACTGATATAAACAGTCAGATGACAGTGACATCATATGTCATACTCTATGATACTGATATAAACAGTCAGATGACAGTGACATAATATGTCATACTCTATGATACTGATATAAACAGTCAGATGACAGTGACATCATATGTCATACTCTATGATACTGATATAAACAGTCAGATGACAGTGACATCATATGTCATACGCTACCGGACTTTATTTTATACTGTGTTTAAACTTCATTTTTTTTTGGTTTGAAGAACGTGAAATCTGATCGGAAATTAAAATATTTAAATTAATAAAAGTTGAGGACCACTGACACATTCGCTGCGTGTTTTTAAATTGCAGCAGTTAATTGCATACATTGTAATCTTGTGGCTAGTAAATCATGGCAATAGCAAGTATTGGAAGAGTAGTTAAGGTTGTAGAGCCTGGTCCCTGTTATATGGCAGACTTTGGTGTAGTTGGATTGTTAGAATAGGGTTAGGGTCTATGGTATGATTAACATCGATTTATATATATATATATATATATATATATATATATATATATATATGGTTAAATTGTTATGCTAGAGTTAAAAACGTTGTGGTTGGATTGTTTTGACACAAAGCATTTTTGAATTAGAGAGTGCAATAAATTCGATTATGTCGTGAGGACTAAAACAGATGATGATAAAGTTGAGTGTGAAACTAAATAGTTTACGTCATCAGGAAAACTATAATACTTGAGATGAGATGTTGAAAGTGAGGAGAGAGAGTGGAACACATTGAAAAGTAAAAGATAAATATTGATAAAGAGGAGAAAAGAAACGATTGAAAATAACAGGTTAATACATAGTTAGATACTTGGCAGTTTTATATATTAAATTGCAGTTACAGGAAGATATCTTCATATCTTATCAATACAGACGCTCCTTCTATGCAGAAGATAATTGCGTCCACAGACCATGACAGATGAACTGTTGGCGAGTGGTGCAGCGTTCACAGGTCACGGCTTTGTGGGTTCCACGCATTACCCAGCCGCCTAACTAGTGTTAGGTACACATTCGGAGCTGGGTGACTCAGGGACGCCCTAGGCCCCGGGAACAAATCCTGGCCTTCACATGGATTCGAACCCGTGACCATCGGTACGCCAGACAAAGAGAGTAGTAGTGAGTAGTGGCTCAAAAAGAGGGGTAGTGAGATAGGGAGGCAAAGTGAGGGTTGGTGAGAAAGGGAGATAGATACAACGATAGTTCTCATCACTATTCATTCACAGGCTAATGATAACAAGTAAACAGTTAACGAGTGTTCGCTGCACTAACGTCTCACAACAAGAGAGTTAACCCTAAAACTTACGTAATACGATCTGATGCATTGCCTTTAAAATTGAGCCCTATTTGTAGGAACTAACAAAATGAATTTATTCATGGTAAACTTGTAAAGTTTTAGTGCTTGTATGTCAACACCATTGGGGCGTACATCTGTCTTCATAGAATATGCATAGAGAGAAATGAAGAATTCAATGAAATAAACACATATGCGACATTTGAGAATTTTATCACTTTTACCTTCAATCTGATAGAGGGTCAAAAATAAAATTTTCTGATTGAAGTTCTATGAAAAAACACCGCCTCTGACCCTATGAAAAAAAATGATTTTGTATTTAGTTAATTTAAGATCTGTATAGTTTTCAACTTTTAAATTTGAATATCTGAAAACTACAAAAATGTCACATAGCCGTTTCTTCTCTTGAGGCCAGTCTTCAATGTAACGACCTGTCATGGAGGTCACAAATTAAAAAGCTGCCAGTATCATTACTGGAGGATATTAGAAATTGACAAGAGTACCAACATTAGTTAAATCGTTAAACTTAGAAACACTTGAGGAGAGAAGAACAAAAAGTAAACTACCAACTATACATAAGGCTATTAATTCTTCGAAATAAAAAAAATCATACAATCCTCAGATAGACATAGGGATAAAAACACTTTCCTTATTCCATTTAGACGAAAACCACATACAAATTCTCCTTCTTCCCATCTGGAATATGTGCGTGGAATGGTTTCCTTGAAAAAAAAACCAGGGAAACCAACAGTCTATTAATAATTAAAACTCGAATAATAAAACAAACCCGTAAAAACAAAGTTTTTGACTATAAATCCCTTATATATGAGACATAACTAACAGTATTGAATATTTTCAAACATTTACAGACTGAATCTGTCTTAACTTAAGTTTGCTTCATAACCCTAGGGGGGGAGGGGGGAGGGGTGGGTGGGAGGGGGAGAGGGGAAAAGTCTGGTCACCGATTCGCTTGACCGAGCTCAGCGTGACACGTAAAATGTAAACAAAAGCACCCCGTCGCTTCGTTGGGTCGCCTCAATGCGTCAGCTCAAACTTTCACGTGGCAAAAAAACAATAACAAACCGTGAATTTGAATTACATACCTCATATTAGGATAAACTAAAAATGCATTAATTTAATTACGGTACGTTCGATCAATCTGAAATTTTGATACGATGCATTGTTAGGTGAGACGGGTCTGTGTGCCAAATTTCAGCTCGATCGAATCACGGGAAGTGGGTCATTTTTGACTTTTATTTTTCCGCCCGCCCATGAGATGACGACAGACAGACAGACAGAGACGGCGGTGAAGTTAATATAAGGGATTTAAAAAGGCAAGACTAGACAAAACGATGCATAAGCAAAGGATGCAATATTCTTCTGTATTGAAGGAGAGTCTGTAACAGATAAAATCAGATAATTTAAATCAGATCTGTTATCACACTGCATTGACATCACACCACCACAAGTCTCACATGCCGATCTCTAACAGGGGGCAGACATTGACAAGCAAGACTACAGCAAACAGTCTCCACTGACCTTTGCCTGTGTCAAAGGTTACAGAGATGTGGTTCGGCTGCTCATTAAATATGATGCTGACCTCACCAAGAAAAACTTCTACGGCCAGTCGTTTGTTCACGTCGCAGCGTTGGAAGGTCAATTTGACGTCCTTCAACTTCTCTTGGAGGTCACGAAGAAAAAATTAATCCTTATTTAAAAAATCATTATATTTAGTTATGGCATTTTCACATTTTATTCATGAACGTTGAAGAATTTATTTGAAAACGCCCAGATTGTCCAAAATTGTATAAAAAATATCCCTTATTAAGTTCAAAGCCCCCACCCAAAAAATCAATAATACTTAACGTTTTTATCGGCTTATACCACGCACCTTCATTTTAAAAATTTCAGGAAAAAATTATAACATTATATCGGCGTATAACACGCCTACATCATTTGTCCCCTATTTTCAGGGGAAAAGTGCGTGTTATAGGCAGCTAAATACGGTATTAGTAAATCGATTCTTCTTCTTTATATCCAATAATAACTACTGTTGAATCAATTACTTGAATATATCCTCAAACAGCATTGTGATGAGAGTATGCACAGCAAGTTGGACATCTTTGATCAGACAGCTCTACATGTGGCTGCCAGACAGCACGATTCAAGGGTAGCTAACTCATTTTCTTGGCTTTCGTAAGGTTTCTGTTTTCCAAAATTTCCGTACAGTTAATGTGTTTTTAGAAATACTCTTAAGAGTCTTACAGTCTTAGATAATTTGTCGCATTTAGGAATACACAAAGAGGTATTTAGAAATCTAAGTAATAGTAATACATACAGCGGTTGTGGGAAGTTCCCATGGGATGAGTTCATTGAAAATCCAAGAGTGCGTGGTGTCCCCATTGATGACCCTGGATAACTTGGTGCTGATCACGTGGTCTTCGTGCCGGCGACGCATCTTTCAAATCTCGATGATATGTGACACTGCTACCAGCAAGTTTTTTTTAGAGTTCAGCTAAGCTTATTTTTCATGTCTACTGAAGTTATTTAACCCCACTTACAATAAAAAAATGTTAGGAAATCGGCTTTAAGCTTAAGTTATTATTTACTCTCTAACTAGTCTGACTAAGCGCATTTGCATTTTCCCTGCTATAAATTTGTGCTTTAAAATGCATTTAAAAAGCGATCGCAAAATTGTTGAATAAATGAGTTGATTTTGTGTCTGTCCCAGTTTGTCAATTCCTTACTGCTTCGAGGTTACTGTGCCGACGACAAAGATATCATGGGACAAATTCCTTTGCACACCGCAGCCAGGTAATAACATTATATGATAAACCTATGCTATTACTTATCTCATTGTTAAAATTATTCAGACATACATTCGCGATAACATTTGTGTTAGCTATGCCGGTTAAATTTCGATCAAATATTTCCAAACAGTTTCAGTAGCCATGACACCGTTAGACGCTTGGCGGAAGTGACGCACAATGTAGACACACTTAACAAAGATGGTAAAACAGCTTTACTTCTGGCATGTGAAGCAGGCAACAGAGGGGCCATAACTCCATTGATTGACCATGGGGCAAACGTCAGAGTGACGTAGGTGGCACCTGATACGTCACACTCGAATTCCCTTTATTTTCTCTCTATTCTAATGCTAGATAGCATTTCATATAATTCATTGTGCTAAAAAAATAAATTTAAAAATTAGATACTTGAACTATACTTTAAAAAAATGTAATGTCAGTTAAATGTCTTTAGAAATTATTTATAAGGCATTGTTTCCATGTCCTGCCACTGATCATTTTTTGGAGAAAGCATTCATGATCTTATCTAATCCAGAAAAGTCTTGTTTAAGTTAGTTATCCCTTTAACGTCTAACCGAACGATCTACTGACTATAGCCATTCCTTCGTTATTACTTCAGAGTTTATGACAATACTATAGGCGTTTTCGTTTTAAGGAATTGATGTTTGAGTTGACCAAAGTAAATTTGTGATTTTTGAGCTAATTCTAGTTCTGTTATTTCACGGAGTTACTTGATTTGTCAAAACAGAGACAAGCAGACGAGAACCACTCTCATTGCTGCATCTGCTGCTGGGTACACGGATATTGTGTTAGATCTGATATCACTGAGGGTGCCGGTCAACTTTAGGGATATGGACAGGGTGAGTAGGTCATGGGGATCTGATAGCACTGAGGACATGGTGAGTAGGTCATGGGGATCTGATAGCACTGAGGACATGGTGAGTAGGTCATGGGGATCTGATAGCACTGAGGACATGGTCAGTAGGTCATGGGATCTGATAGCACTGAGGACAGGGTGAGTAGGTCATGGGGATCTGATAGCACTGAGGACAGGGTGAGTAGGTCATGGGGATCTGATAGCACTGAGGACATGGTGAGTAGGTCATGGAAATCTGTTAGCACTGAGGACATGGTGAGTAGGTCATGGGGATCTTATAGCACTGAGGACATGGTAAGAAGGTCATGGGGATCTGATAGCACTGAGGACATGGTGAGTAGGTCATGGGGATCTGATAGCACTGAGGACATAGTGAGTAGGTCATAGGGTTCTGATAGCACTGAAGACAGGGTGAGTAGGTCATTGGGATCTGATAGCACTGAGGACATGGTGAGTAGGTCATGTGGATCTGATATCACTGAGGACAGGGTGAGTAGGTCATGGGGATCTGATAGCACTGAGGACATGGTGAGTAGGACATGGGGATCCGATAGCACTGAGGACAGGGTGAGTAGGTCATGGGGATCTGATAGCACTGAGGACATGGTGAGTAGGTCATGGGGATCTGATAGCACTGAGGACATGGTGAGTATGTCATGGGGATCTGATAGCACTGATGACATGGTGAGTAGGTCATGGGGATCTGATAGCACTGAGGACCGGGTGAGTAGGTCATGTGGATCTGATAGCACTGAGGACAGGGGGAGTAGGTCTTGGGGATCTGATATCACTGACGACAGGGTTAGTAGGTCATGGGGATATGATTGCAGCAATTAAAACTTTACTAAAAAATGCAAGACTAGACATAAACCTTGGATAAGCAATGGACGCAATAATCTTCTGTATAGCAGAAGCGTCTGTAAGTCTGTAACAGATATAGATAAGATACGATTTACCACGAGTTTTTCATTTTGACAACATATTAGTCTACTAATCTGAGCACTGAGGACATAGTGAGTAGGTCATAGGGTTCTGATAGCACTGAAGACAGGGTGAGTAGGCCATGGGGATCTGATAGCACTGAGGACATGGTGAGTAGGTCATGGGGATCTGATAGCACTGAGGACAGGGTGAGTAGGTCATGGGGATCTGATAGCACTGAGGACATGGTGAGTAGGTCATGGGGATCTGATAGCACTGAGGACATGGTGAGTAGGTCATGGGGATCTGATAGCACTGAGGACATGTTGAGTAGGTCATGGGGATCTGATAGCACTGAGGACATGGTGAGTAGGTCATGGGGATCTGATAGCACTGAGGACATGGTGAGTAGGTCATGGGGATCTGATAGCACTGAGGACATGGTGAGTAGGTCATGGGGATCTGATAGCACTGAGGACAGGGTGGATCTGATAACACTGAGAACAGGGTGAGTAGGTCATGGGGATCTGATAGCACTGAGGACAGGGTGAGTAGGTCATATGGATCTGATAGCACCGAGGACAGGGGGAGTAGATCATGGGGATCTGATAGCACTGAGGACAGGGTGAGTAGGTCATGGGGATCGGATAGCACTGACGACAGGGTGAGTAGGTCATGGGGATCTGATTGCAGCAATTAAAACTTTACTAAAAATGCAAGACTAGACATAAACCTTGGATAAGCATTGGACGCAATAATCTTCTGTATAGCAGAAGCGTCTGTAAGTCTGTAACAGATATAGATAAGATACGATTTACCACGAGTTTTTCATTTTGACAACATGTTAGTCTACTAATCCCACAGAACACAGCACTCCACCACGCGTGTTTCAATGGACACCTAGAGACCATCAACGTGTTGCTGGACCACAACGCGTCGGTCACCATGACCAATGAGGACGGCAAAAGTCCCCTGGGCGTGGCTGTAGAAATAGGATTAACTGACGTGGCTGTCTTCATGATGCAACACCCCAGGTAACCTGATCATATTCCCGCCACCGTTACTTAAAATACTAACGCTGCTGCATCTTTTTTCGTGTTATTATTTCTGTCTTTCCATGTTTTGAAGAGCCTTATTTAACCAACACTTTTATATAAATATAAATTAATTTACAAATTTTTCAGGTTTGCGAGACGCAATGTATTTCATATTAAGAAAATTCTTTAGCAGATTAATCGTGTGATAATTTTATAATGCTTTTTTAATTTTTTGTTCTTTTCATTTTTTATTTATTTATTTTTCAAAATGAAGACATAGTAAACGAAGGTTTTCAAACTAATTGTAGTTGAAAATGTATTTTAAAACATAGAGACAATACATGTCTCTTTTATTGACTGTACAAATAAAATCTTGCCAATAAAATGTCTTATATATTCTAGTTGGGAGGACAGCCTATCGGTCAGAGATCACAAGGGATACACCTGTATGGACCTGATGATTGCCAAAACACCTGCTGCTGTTAAGGTCAATATGAAAACTTGTCATTTCGTGTTTAAAATGGAAACTTGTAACAAATAAACGCCGGAAATACAAAGAAAATTGTGAAATTCCAAAGTTTAAAGACAAAGTTCAGAGTTAATTATGTAAATCAGAGCATCATGTGTTCATAATGGGAGTTTCCCTATTGTAGTTAACAGTATAGTTAAAGATATAATTAGGCTTTCCTTGGCTTATTATAAAACACAGAAGTATGTATTTATGCATATAATCTGGCAATACAAAAGTAGTGAAAAATTATATGTAAGTTTACATAGATCTGTCTCTGCTCTGCAGACAGTCCTGGACAAATGCGTCAAAAGGTCCGAACATATCAGCACATCTCCAGAATACACTGTGAGTAACAGTTTTTTAAAATAATTTGTTTGTAGACTAAACTGACTACCTAAAGTGTTCAATAAAGAGGAGATTTTGCAGTGCATTAAAGAGATAAAATATCACAATATTACAGAAGCGTACATCATCATTATATTAAAACTAGTGTATCACCCGCCTTCAAAAGTGACGGAAGTTTTCAAAATAAATACACATCAGATTAAAAAATAACGTAATACAGAACTTTCATTTATTTTATTTGATTCATTTATTATCATATTGAAAAATTTTATGCGGAATGTTCGAAAAGTGTTATTTTTGGTGCAGAACTATAAAACAAAATCGATCGCAGCGCCACCGAACAGCATTACAAATTTCGCAGCGCCACCTAGTTACATCCATACATACAGGCAACGGGAATTATGTATATTGATCACACTATCACCCACCCATTTTAACCCACCATCCATCACCTTTGAGTAGGGGACAATAGAAACAGTTAGTAAACTTTTCACCACATTTTTATTATTATTTTTTAAAACTTTGTTAGTGTTGTATCTAAAGCCTTTAAACACAAAGTCTTCTCTAAACCATAATCAGCAATGAATGTTGTGATTACCTTTCAAACAGACGGATGTCTAAGCGCATTATAACAAGATATTTTTAAAAAGGAATTCGACATTACTCAGCAAAGATTCTGCCCATTTAATTTTTAATTTGGTTTACCTCAGATTGAATTCAACTACAAATACATTGACCCAGGACCCCATGACCCAATGTCAAGTCGATTGATTTACAACGCTCTGTCTGTAAGTCTCGTTTACATCATTGGTGTGCTCCGTGACGTAAAAAAACGTGTTTTAAGTGTTTGTGATTACTGACGTCACAGATTGTTATTTCATGGCAATATAGTAAAATTAAACAACCCCGTAAAAACAAAGTTTCTGACTATAAATCCCTTATATATGAGACAGAACTCAACACGAGACAAACATTTACAGACTGAAACCGACTGATCTCCCCTGGCTTTAAAACCGGGGGAAGGTAGGGAAGGGGAGTGGACATCGATGACTGGCGTGAACGACTCATCTGTCACGTGGAAGGCGAACAATAACAAACGGCGATATTGAATTGCATTGACTTATATAGAGATAAACTAAAAATGCATTAATTTTATTAGGGTACATTCGATCGAACTGGAATTTTAATACAATGCATTGCTACGAATTGCTAGAAGACACTAGTCTATGTGAAAAATTTCAGCTCGATGGCATCACTGAAAATGGGTCATATTTGACTTTTGTTTTTCCGCCTGACCGACCGCGAACCCAAGAGACAGCGGTGAAGTTAATATAAGGGATTTAAAAAGATGGGTGGTGTTAAATCTATGTGAAATATTGGCTTGTATCTATCACTAACAATACAGAATCTAAACTAAATGGGTAAATAAAATATTATCTATCACTAACAATACAGAATCTAAACTAAATGGGTAAATAAAATATTGGCTTGTATCTATCACTAACAATACAGAATCTAAACTAAATGGGTAAATAAAATATTGGCTTGTATCTATCACTAACAATACAGAATCTAAACTAAATGGGTAAATAAAATATTATCTATCACTAACAATACAGAATCTAAACTAAATGGGTAAATAAAATATAGGCTTGTATCTATCACTAACAATACAGAATCTAAACTAAATGGGTAAATAAAATATTGGCTTGTATCTATCACTAACAATACAGAATCTAAACTAAATGGGTAAATAAAATATTATCTATCACTAACAATACAGAATCTAAACTAAATGGGTAAATAAAATATAGGCTTGTATCTATCACTAACAATACAGAAACTTAACTAAATGGGTAAATAAAATATTGGCTTGTATCTATCACTAACAATACAGAATCTAAACTAAATGGGTAAATAAAATATTATCTATCACTAACAATACTGAATCTAAACTAATTGGGTAAATAAAATATTGGCTTGTATATTTCACAAACAATGCTAACCCTAATCTAGACGTGTCAATAAAATATTGCCTTGTAGCTATCATAGACAATGCTAACTGTAAACTAATTGGGTAAATAAAATATTGGCTTGTATATTTCACAAACAATGCTAACCCTAATCTAGACGTGTCAATAAAATATTGCCTTGTAGCTATCATAGACAATGCTAACTGTAAACTAATTGGGTAAATAAAATATTGGCTTGTATATTTCACAAACAATGCTAACCCTAATCTAGACGTGTCAATAAAATATTGCCTTGTAGCTATCATAGACAATGCTAACTGTAAACTAATTGGGTAAATAAAATATTGGCTTGTATCTCTCACAGACAATGTTGACATACGACAGAGAAGACTTGCTGTGTCATCCACTTTGCCAGAGTAATTTGTCCAACAAATGGTCAGTGCCTAATATGTGTCTCTGTCCACTACACGCTGCAATGAATTTGACCTTATTGTCTTTTAGTGAATTGCTATGATATTGTCAATAATATTTACTACAAAAACGTTGGACCACGCCCCCCACACATACGCACGCACGAACATAATGCATACATACATAATACAATCATACATACATACATACATACATACATACATACATACATACATACATACATACATACATACATACATGCATGCATGCATGCATGCATGCATACATACATACATACATACATACATACATACATACATACATACATACATACATACATACATACATACATACATACATACTTACATACATACATACATACATACATACACACATACACATAAACACACATACACACATACACATAAACACAAACACACATCCGCACACGCACGCACGCACACACATATACATACATACATACATACATTCATACATACATACATACATACATACATACATACATACATACATACATACATACATACATACATACATACATACATACATACATACATACATACATACATACATACATACATACATACATACATACATACATACATAAACTGATATACATACACAGACTCAACCAAATCAAATAATTATACTAGTGTAGCAAAAATTGTGCATATAAATATTTAAATTACTAAATCAATTAACCGGTTTTTTTATTTATTGAGAGCACAGCTCAGTATTGTTACGTCTTGTGTTATTAGTTGCTCAAGTTATCTAATTGCATTTTCGAAGCATTTGTGACGTGAACATAAATAAATTATTTGATCAGTAACTTATTAACTAGGTTAGCTTAAAAGTTCACTAATTTACAAATTACGATGTAGATGTAAAAAAAAATGAGGGGAAAAAAGAAATAAATAGAAAAGTAAATATGTACATAGAAAGGTGGAAAAAAGATATATCTAAGTATAAGGTAGGTATATAGGTTGGTCGGTAGGTCGTTAGGTAGGTAGCTTGAAGTATACGTATTTAGCTAGATGTAAGGATAAACAGAAACAGTTTTGTTTTTGATGATATTAATGTGTCCTACATGTACTCATGGGCGTAGGGAAGGGGGCAAGGGGGGCATTTGCCCCCCCCCTACATTTGAGAAAAAAATGTCATAAAAATGTCATAAAGTTGTTACAATAAAACTGAACTAAATTTCCTGAAAGTTTATTACATGGATGACAGTTTACATTTATCAAACATAAAAAAGAATTATATCTGCAAGTATAACTGATTACATAATTGATTGTTCTAAATATTCCAGTTGTTTAACAATTTCTGTAACATTTTCAGCAAAAATCCGCAAGCTTTTATATTTATGTGACCATCTAGTTTCACATAGCAAAGGAACATTTAGAATAAGTTTTCTTTGCTGATTAATTTCTCGGAAAAACACTATAAGTGACTTAATTGTTCCTATTGTGTTTCGTACAACATTCACATTATTTAAATCGTTCACAACAAGATTTAGTTTATGTGAACTGCACGGTACAAATGCTGCTTTTGGGTATTTTTTTCGAATTATTGCTTGGACTCCTCCTTCTTTACCTGACATTGTAGAACATCTGTGGTATCCTTGACCAACAAGCTTAGTCATATTTAATCAAAATTCTAATGAATTAGTAATGATGGCGTTGGTTAAACCTTCAGCTGTTCGATTGACAATTGGAATATATCCCATGAATTCTTCTGTGACCATACTTTTCATACTTTGTTCTTTGAAAAATCTAACACCAAGTGACATCTGCTCAATGCCTGAGATGTCATTTGTCTCGTCGGCAAGTATAGAAAATTCAAATGAATTATTTGCTTCACGAACAATGTCTTCACGTAAGAGAGACCCACAAATTTCGATTTTAGTGTTTTGAGTAGTTGCCGAGATACACTCAGCGGTTACCCGACATAACGGCCCCAGAAAAAACGGCCCCGACATAACGGCCCCGGTCAAAACGGCCCCAGACAAATTGTTAACATTTTTAACAAAAACATTATTATTATTTTTTTTTGCATTTCAAGCTTTCGTCAACATTTTCACCATTAAAAAAGTGGTAAAATTGTAAAATTATTTCTTGTGATGTTATTATATTGTTTCTTGTCAACAAATAACCGTTATTGGTACCATTTCGCGTAAAGGCTATTAACCTATTAAATTCACTTTTGTGGTGTTATTATTATTGTTTATTGTTTGCTAAACCCGACACTGCATAGGTGATTAAAAATACGAAGATATTTGATTGTAAATTTTACTATTAGTCCATCTATTAGTCCAGGGCCGTTTTGTCGGGGCCGTTATGTCGGAGCCCAATTGTCGGGGCCGTTTTGTCCGTGAACCATACTCAGCACTACAAGAACCAATTAACAAACGATTACCAAGAACGTAATCTCCAGATTCAACACGAAACTCTAACAGTTCATACAAATTACCAGAATTTGATTCTGTTCCACGAAGTGCTAAATCATGCATGCAGCAATATAGGATTGATGGGACACAGTTTGTTGCGATTTTCTTGAATTTGTCTTCTAAATGATGAGTCCAACAGCTCATCTATAGAAACTGCTTTGGCTTCCAATAAAGCAAATAAAATTGCTTGCATCTTCATGAGAGCCTTTGTGCCATAATGTGCTCTGCATGTTGCTACGTGCATCTTCGTTGAAATCTTTATATTTTGTACATGGTTTGATTACAAATACCCACTGAACTCATAGAATTACTTTTTGCAGAAACAACACGCAATATTTGCAAAAGGCACCAATTAACATTTGCGAGTATACAAGCAACGGTGAATAGTCTGATAATCATGCATATCTAAAAAATAAAAACTCAGTTTCCCTCACTGTCAGCTCTAAAATCATACTTTTTAGCAAGGGTCCAACAATCACGAATCAGCTGCAATTTCAACATATTTGAAAGGTCGTATGTCCAGACATACCTTCCAATATCCAATTTAGGAAATGAATAAGTGTCAGCGACAACCACATTAGGAAAAATTGCTTCAGTTGTGTCTGGCTGTTGAACGTGTACTGTTGTCCTCAATGCCAATGATAAGTCAGATGCTGCAGACGCCCTAAAATCTTCTAATAACGGGATTTCGGAATCCCGCGATTGGTCTACTTTTCGATTTTTTTTAGCCTGTAAAATTTTTTTGATATCCATCCTAGGTAATCCTGCAGTTTCTACACGTATATTATTTCACTGCAAAATTCAATTTCCTCGTGAGAACTTAAGTTTGTAATTTATTACATGCATTAATGAATGTTGTATTTTAGCTATTACAGCATTAATTTGTAAGACTTATTAATTTCTAAGGCTTTTTTAAAATTGAAAATTGTACCTGTATGGCATTGTCAGTTAAAATAAAAAAGTGGTTTTTTTTGCCCCCCCCTGGAAAAATTCCTAGTGACGCCCATGCATGTACTTGTTTTTTATTATAAAGATCTCTTAATATTTAAAATTTATAATATATTATCATATCCATGACAGGCAATCTTTCTACATAGGAGATTACAACGTCCTACGATTAGTTTATGTCTAGTCTCGAATTTTTATTAGAGTTTTATATGTTGAAAGTGTGTTGGTTTTCCCGGCTGAGCCACTCATTGCTTGTCTCTTCCTCTGACTCAGGAGAAACTACGGGTGTTTCATATTTTGTGTCGACTTCTGCATCCAGTTCGGTGTGGCCTTGATGTTGGTGGTGTACATCTACGTCATGCCCAAGCCACATCAGCCCCACTACGCATGTCCAGGAGAAGATTGGAACGCTACTCAGTACTTGAATGAAACCAACGGAACGGTAAGTTTGGCGCAGAGGGAGTTACTCTAACACTAACCCTAGCACACAGAGAGAGTTACTCTAACACTAACCCTAGCACACAGAGAGAGAGTTAGTATAACACTAAGTCTAGCACATAGAGAGATAGAGAGAGAGAGTTACTCTAACACTAATACCCTAGCACAGAGAGAGTTAATCTAACACTAAGTCTAGCACATAGAGAGAAAGAGTTACTCTAACACTAACCCAAGCACATAGAGAGAGTTAATCTAACACTAACCCTAGCACATAGAGAGAGTTAATCTAACACTAATAACATAGAACATAGAAAGGAACTGTTATTACCAACAACTGTAGTTTTAACATCTTTCATAAGTCCCCCCCCTCCCCCCATAGTTTTTAATAAATCTTGATTGATCAGCAGCTTGCTATTAAAATATTAGGTTTAGGTTTATCTTTAACCTCAAGTCTGACAGCATGAATTTAGCTTTATCCATCAACAGTTTGGCTAAACAATGTCATACGTTTAGGCTGACTGAGGGTCGAGTCTAACTCTAGCAACACAGTTTTATTACAATTAACAAATTGTTTACCTTAAAAATAGTCATTTCACTCTAACTGCAACACAGTTTAATTTTCACGAATACCTTATATCATTCCACAGAATCCAGCCAACAACAGACAGACATTTCGTCACAGTTACATGTACGTGGTCCAGTATTTGCTGTACGGGTTCGCGGCGCTGTTAATTGTCAAACGACTGATGCATGTCCTCTCAGTGGTGAGTCAAGTTAAAACATTATCTCATGTTTACATCTCAGTGGTGAGTCAAGTTAGAACATTATCTCATGTTTACATCTTGGACTTCCTACAACTGTGTCAACAAATGTTATGGCTGCCAATGAGCGTCAATGAATGTTTTTACAGGTGTACACCCAGGCCCAGTATCATCTAAATGTCAAATTTGTATTAAGGCATGCACTACCAAACAAGGAATCATTCAGTGTGACACCTGCAATGAATGGTACCACATTGCATGCCTGCATTCTAACACACCAAAGCACATAGCAATAGGCCTAAGAAATAAATATGCATCTTGGCACTGCATACATTGTGGGTTGCCCCAAATCAGTTCAGATTTATTTAACTATAAGGACCTTATCACCACAAACTCTTACAGTGTTTTGGCTAATCCTTTTATAAATAAACCACTAGATAAAATGAAACCTACCACACAAACCCATAAAATTACCCATAAAAAATCTAATAATAATAATAATCAAAACATTCTCAAAACACTAATAGTTAATTTCCAAAGCTTAAAAAATAAAATTCCAGATTTAGAACTACTTATAAAAACAGAAGAACAAGACATAATTGCTGGTTCTGAAACTTGGTTGAACCCCAACATATATAACTCTGAGATTTTAAACACCAATTATAATATTTTTAGGAAAGACAGATCAGACAATTATGGAGGAGTGCTACTTGCAATTAAATCAAATATCATAGCTGAAGAAATTACTACACAGCCAAATTTTAATATAGAGTCTATTTATTGTAAAATAATTACACCAAACTCATCCCCACTTATTGTAGGCAGTATATATAGACCTCCGAATACAGTCCTAGAATACATGAACAATCTTTGTAGTCAATTAACTTTCATAAAAGAGAATAATAAAAATGCAGTTCTATGGATTATGGGGGACTTTAATCTTCCAGATATAAATTGGAAAAATTATACAATTGATAACCATCAAACTAACAAAGAAATTAATGAACACTTTTTAGACACTATAAACAACATAAACCTAGAACAGATAGTAAAAACAGCAACAAGGAAAAATAAAACACTAGATTTATTCCTAACAAATAGACCAGGACTAGTGTTAGACTATAAAATAATTCCAGGATTGTCCGACCATGATATTGTTAGGGTCACCAATACAATAAAAACTAAAATTAATAAGATACCTAGAAGAAGAATATCTCTTTGGAATAAATGTAATTCAATAAAACTACACCAATCAGCGGCTAACTTCCAACAAACTTTCCTAAGTAAATTTAACACAAATAGCCCAGTAGAAGAAATTTGGAAAGATATAAAAACAAATCTAAAAACTATAATGGATGAGAATGTTCCAACAAAACTAACATCAAATAAAATTAACAAATGCTGGTTCAATTCTAGATTGAAAAAGCTATGCAAACTAAAAGAGAACTTATTTAAGAAATATAAAGCTACCTATTCATATAGGATACACAAAAAATACTTAAAGATTAAACACTTGACACAAAAACTTAGTCGAAACCTCCAAAATGAATATATAAACAATGTAATTACCAAAGATAACAATAAAAACTTATGGTCCTTTATCAAATCTAAAAAAATGGAACCTTCAGGAATAGCCACACTAAAAGGCTCAAATAATAAAACCTATAATGATAATGAAACTAAAGCTAATATCCTTAACACATATTTTGCATCATCTTTTTCTGCCTCAGGCGACAAGGAAGTTTTAATAAATTTAAATAAAATGGAGGAAATAGGTAACATAACTGTAGATGAGATAGGTATACATTCACTCCTAAAAAACTTAAAAATAAACAAAGCTACTGGCCCAGATGATTTGCCTGCAAGATTATTAAAAGAACTAAGCAATGAACTGTCCCCAATCCTTGTAGTTCTCTTTCAAGCCTCTCTAAACCAGGGTAAAGTGCCCAAGGATTGGAAATTAGCTAATGTAACTCCACTCTTTAAGAAAGGGGATAAATCAGACCCTGGTAATTACAGGCCTGTATCACTTACTAGTATCACCTGTAAATTACTAGAACACATAATATATAGCAGAATAGTTAACCACCTTGACAAATATAATGCCCTATGCCCACATCAACACGGCTTTAGAAAAAACAGATCATGTGAAACACAATTAATAGGTTTAATAGATGAACTATCAAAAGGCTTAGACAAAAATGATAAAATAGACACAATATTGCTAGACTTCTCAAAAGCATTTGACAAAGTTCACCACCTTAGTTTACTTAAAAAACTTAACTACTTTGGAATCTCAGGTTCCTTACATCACTGGATCCAAGACTTCCTTTTGGGCAGGGAGCAAACTGTAATAATTAATGGATCTAAATCTGCACCAATAAAGGTTAACTCAGGAGTTCCACAAGGAACTGTGCTAGGTCCCTTACTCTTTTTAATTTATATAAATGATTTACCCAACAACATCTCAACAGGTACACAAGTTAGGTTATTTGCTGATGATTGTATAATCTATAGAACAATTAAATCAGAACAAGATAGCAAAATTTTACAAAAAGACTTAGATGAATTGATAAAATGGGAAACTAACTGGAGTATGTCTTTCTACCCAGAAAAGTGTCAACTGTTAAGAGTAACAAAGAAAAAGAAACAAATAAATTCAAAATATTACATTCATGGAAAAGAACTGACCCAAACTAAAGATGCAAAATACTTAGGAGTCTTAATAAATGAGAAACTATCATGGAATCCCCATGTCAATGAAGTTATTAAAAAATCAAACAAAACCTTAGGCTTTATAAAAAGGAACTTTAACAATAGTAATAGAGATATAAAACTAAAATGCTACCTCACTTTGGTGAGACCTGTACTAGAATATGCATCTTCTGTATGGGACCCACCACCAAAGAAAACATTGATAAACTAGAACAAATTCAAAAAAGAGCTGCCAGATTCATTACTGGAGAATATTCGAAACTGACAAGAATAACACCATTAGTTAAATCATTAAACCTTGAAACACTAGAGGATAGAAGAACCAAGAGCAAAGTAGTAATCATACATAAAGCAATTAATTCTAATTTAGAAATACAACACAAAGATAACTTAATACAACCCTCAGATAGACATAAGGATAAAAACACCTTTCTTATTCCGTATGCAAGAACAAACACATACAAGTTTTCCTTCTTCCCGTCCGGAATTCGGGCGTGGAATGGGTTGCCTGAAGAATCCAGGAAAACCAACACTTTATCAACATTTAAATCTCTAATAAAAATGCAGGACTAAACACAAACCATAGATAAGCGTAGGACGCAATAATCTTCTGTATAGAAGGAGCGTCTGTAAACAGATAAGATAAGATAAGTAATGGTTTAATTTGTAAAATATTTTGTTTTACTTTGGAAAAAAAAAGCTGAATCATGCTTATACAGAAATTCAAACACACAATTGAAAATTTAAAAAAACAGCAACTCTTTTCTTGTATTTTTTAAAAATGCCTAAATTTTATTTTAAAAAAGTCAAGTTTTTGAAAAAAAATTAATATTTTTGGGTAGTTTCTCATAAAATGTTTATCCTTGCCACGACCAATAGTAAAATAAAGTTTTCTAATGATAATTATACACCTTTTATAATACCAACCAACCGTCTCTACACCATTTACCAATCAAAACTTGCCTTATAACCGCTTATTTACTATTGTTTCAGGGCTGGCGATTCGCCATTTCCTCCCAACTCCTGGTAACAACGCTTTCATTGGCTCTCATCTCTATCGGCACGATGCCCCCGGGATACGAACCCTGTGAGACGCAGTGGCGCGCTATCGCGTACGCCGGCCTGATATTTCTCATCATGGTTTCGTTTATCCTAGAGAGGTGGGAAGACATTTAAATATTAGCATGTAGAAGGAAATCATCCTCATATATACGTACACGATGACTCACTTTTATATTATAAAAGATGCCTTTCTCCTGAAAAGGTAATTTAGGTTCTTGTGAATACATGACTTTGCAATGTCAAGGTTTTCTTGTCAGTAATGTGTAAGATTTGCTTCCCAAAGGTTTGAGGGTCTCGGGTTATATTTCACGATGTTTTTTGAGGTGTTCAAGACAATGGTCAAGGTAAGTGAAGTCTTTCAATTTCAAGAACAGTTATTTTAGTTGTCAGTAATATGTACATCTTCTTCTATGTACCACAGTAAATACCACACTATGTACTACAGTAATGCCACACTATGTACCACAATAAGTGCAACACTATGTACCACAATAAGTGCAACACTATGTACCACAATAATTGCCACACTATGTACCACAATAGGTGCCAATCTTCGTGTCACACTATATGTAAAACTATATATACCATTTCAATACAGATGTCGTTTCTGATGGTCTTCTTCCTGCTGGCTATGGATGTCCCATTGCTCGTCATGCTCAACTCAGTAAGTAGATCTCAACTCTATATCTGTGTCACATTTAGGTCTATCTCAACTCTATATCTGTGTCACATTTAGGTCTATCTCAACTCTATATCTGTGACACATTTAGGTCTATCTCAACTCTATATCTGTGTCACATTTAGGTCTATCTCAACTCTATATCTGTGACACATTTAGGTCTATCTCAACTCTATATCTGTGACACATTTAGGTCTATCTCAACTCTATATCTGTGACACATTTAGGTCTATCTCAACTCTATATCTGTGACACATTTAGGACTATCTCAACTCTATATCTGTGACACATTTAGTGGAGGCATACATCTAACATTTTATTACCCTTTTGTTGTTGCTTTAAATCAAGGATTATTACAGTCTTTAGTTTGTTTTGTACATTGACAAAGCTAAATTTTCTGTTTCTAAGCTGATAAAAATGTTTTTAAAAGTGCAAGCATGGACTTCTTTTTTACTTGTTGATATTTACGCGTTAATTTAGTTAATTAACAATATAAAAAAAGGGATTCAGCCCTATACATTACATTAGCTGTTATTTAGACAATCCTTAACTACCACTCAAAGATCTTTAATTTTGTTAAAGAAGATTATCAACGAAACTTTCAATAATTTGAAAAGAGAAGCGTGACGTTCCAGCTAACAAGGGGCCGTCCATAAAGTACGTCACGCTTCAGAGGGGGGAGGGGGTCTAAGAAAGTGTGACAGTTTGTGACAGCAAGGAGGGGGGTCCGGCCTTGTGTGACGTCACGCTGTTGTGTATTAAATTTGGATTATTTTTTAAATAAAAAAACATTTTTTTTCGAAAGTGTGACGTACTTTAGGGGGGGTTCCGAGATGTGTGACAGTTTGTGACGGGGGGGGGAGGGGGGTTAAAATGGTCAAAAATAGCGTGACGTACTTTATGGACGGCCCCCAACGATATTATATTTATAACAAGATCAACCATTCAACTTTGCTTAAATTCTTAGAGTATTCAAAAAACGACAAATAAGATTCATTTTCTCGTTTTACTTTAATTCTTTATTCTGGAATCGTACGCTGCTTAGCTAGAACTTAGCGACGAGAGACGCAAATCTAAGCGTTCCGAAAAATAATAATAATAATAAAAACATAATTTAAAAAAGAAGGAGAGAAAAGTAACAAAAGTAAAAAGTAAAAGTATTTTCAAGTTATTCCCATCATAATTTATTTATGCTTAGGTAAAAGACGAAATGAATATTTGTTTGTACAACACACCACTTTCCCTTTCTTGATATCCAGTCCTAATCTAATGTGAATGATTACCTCGGAATGTCACTATTTTGGTTTCTTGTTACTTTTATGAATAGAAGATGTGAAAATTATAGGCCACTTCTTTAAAAAATAAGTGTTATAATGGATTTAATCTTTAAATATTTACACAACAATAATCGACACATATAAATTTATGTAAGGCAAGTACACTAGCGATCCACGAAATTCTTGCAATATTGTAAAATTATCAATTTCCTGTCAATGTTATCCATAGGATGGATTCCAGAAAATTGAAGAATCCGTGTTATCCACGCTCGCCATGACTATTGGTGAGCTCAACTTCCGGGATAATTTCATCAAGGTTGACAACTCTCCATTCACAATAGATATGCTCGTATTGTTTCCGGTGTTTATCGTCCTCATGAACTTGTCGCTGATGAACTTGATGGTAAGTGTTTAAATTTAATGGTAAGTGTTTAAATTTGATGGTAAGTATTTAAATTTGATGGTAAGTGTTTAAATTTGATGGTAAGTGTTTAAATTTTATGGTAAGTGTTTAAATTTGATGGTAAGTGTTTAAATTTGATGGTAAGTGTTTAAATTTTATGGTAAGTGTTTAAATTTGATGGTAAGTGTTTAAATTTGATGGTAAGTGTTTAAATTTGATGGTGAGCAATGTTCCCTCTAAGGTGCGTTAGTCCGTGTGCAGAGTACAAAAACTCGTGTGCAAAGTTGCACAGCATCCATTTTTTGTGCAATATTTTGGTGCAGTAATTCTATTCTAAACTACTGTGCGGCGTTGGTCAGAAATCTGCTTGGCCGCGCAGCCGCACAGCTTAAAGGGAACATTGATGGTGAGTGTTGAAATTGAATTGTAAGTGTTTAAATGTAATGGTAGAAATTTGATTTGATGGTATGTGTTTAAATTGGTGGTAAGTGTTTAAATTTGAAGATCTATGTTTAAATTTGATGGTATGTGTTGAAATTGAGTTGTAAGTGTTTAAATTTTAAGGTGCTTGAAGAAAGATTTCTATAGTTTCCGCTTATAAACGGATGTATACCAATAATATACCAATAATATACCAAAAATATACCAATAATGTACCAATAATATACCAATAATCTTGAAATATATGCTCTATTAAACGCATGATATTTAAATGTCAATATTTTATTACAAGCAACGATACTCTTTAAGAAGGTTTTATAAAGATCGCAATGATTGTTTTAGTTCTTAAAAGATATTTACTTAATAAAACTGACCGCTCTACTTGTTTTTAATAATTACAGTTATTAGTGAATTAAATATTTTAAATTTGCATAAGATTAAATGGCAGAAAAATCAACCAAACCAATATTATTTAATTGCCAATTTTTGTAATGCTAAATTGACAGATTGGTTTAGCTGTTGGTGACATCAATAAAGTGCAGAAAAAAGCTTATTTGACGAGGCTGCGAAAACAGGTGACAGTTGTTAGGTCATTAATGTGAAAGTTGCCTGGTCCTTAAAGTGACCGTTGTCTGGTCATTAATGTGACAGTTGTCAGTTGTCTTGTCATTGATGTGACATTTGTATTGTCATTAAAGTGACCATTGTCTAGTAATTAATGTGACAGTTGTCAGTTGTCTTGTCATTGATGTGACATTTGTATTGCCATTAAAGTGACAGTTGTCTGGTTATTAAAGTGACCGTTGTTTTGTCATTAAAGTGACATTTGTCTGTTTATTAAAGTGACACTTGTTTGGTCATTAAAGTGACAGTTGTTTGTCAATAACATGAAAGTAGTGTTTACATTTGCAAATAAAAGTGCTTGTTATTAGTATATCAAATACTGTTGAAATGCTTAAATTAATGCATTTTTCAGTTAGATATTTCATGATCCATTATTGGTTGTTTTTTCATATTCACTATATGCCTCATTTGAGTTTAACAACTTTATATTGTATCAAGAACATGACGTACATGTATTTGTCATATCCATGCTGTATTCACCAGGTGTTTACCTCATGTAGGACTTCATTACATTGCTTATTCACCAGATGATTTAACTAGTGCATGAGTTCATTACATTGCTTATTCACCAGATGATTTAACTAGTGCATGAGTTCATTACATTGCTTATTCACCAGATGATTTTACTAGTGCATGAGTTCATTACATTACTTATTCACCAGATGATTTAACTAGTGCATGAGTTCATTACATTACTTATTTACCAGATGATTTAACTCGTGCATGAGTTCATTACATTACTTATTTACCAGGTGTTTTAGCTCATGTATGAGTTCATTACATTGCTTATTTACCATGTGTTTTAGCTCATGTATATGTCCATTACATTGCTTATTTACCATTTGTTTTAGCTCATGCATGAGTTCATTACATGGCTTATTTACCATGTGTTTTAGCTCATGTATGAGTTCATTACATTGCTTATTTACCATGTGTTTTAGCTCATGTATGAGTTCATTACATTGCTTATTTACCATGTGTTCTAGCTCATGTATGAATTCATTACATTGTTTATTAACCAGGTGTTTTAGCTCATGTATGAGTTCATTACATTGCTTTTTAACCAGGTGATTTAGCTCATGTATGAGTTCATTACATTGTTTATTAACCAGGTGTTTTAGCTCATGTATGAGTTCATTACATTGTTTATTAACCAGGTGATTTAGCTCATGTATGAGTTCATTACATTACTTATTGACCAGGTGTTTTAGCTCATGTATGAGTTCATTACATTACTTATTTACCAGGTGTTTTAGCTCCTGTATGAGCTCATTACATTACCTATTTACCAGGTGTTTTAGCTCATGTATGAGTTCATTACATTACTTATTTACCAGGTGTTTTAGCTCATGTATGAGTTCATTACATTACTTATTTACCAGGTGTTTTAGCACATGTATGAGTTCATTACATTACTTATTTACCAGGTGTTTTAGCTCATGTATGAGTTCATTACATTGCTTATTCACCAGGTGATTTAGCTCATGTATGAGTTCATTACATTGTTTATTAACCAGGTGTTTTAGCTCATGTATGAGTTCATTACATTACTTATTTACCAGGTGGTTTAGCTCCTGTATGAGTTCATTACATTACCTATTTACCAGGTGTTTTAGCTCATGTATGAGTTCATTACATTAATTTTTTACCAGGTGTTTTAGCTCCTGTATGAGTTCATTACATTACCTATTTACCAGGTGTTTTAGCTCATGTATGAGTTCATTACATTACTTATTTACCAGGTGTTTTAGCTCATGTATGAGTTCATTACATTACTTATTTACCAGGTGTTTTAGCTCATGGATGAGTTCATTACATTACTTATTTACCAGGTGTTTTAGCTCATGTATGAGTTCATTACATTACTTATTTACCAGGTGTTTTAGCTCATGTATGAGCTCATTACATTACTTATTTACCAGGTGTTTTAGCTCATGGATGAGTTCATTACATTACCTATTTACCAGGTGTTTTAGCTCATGTATGAGTTCATTACATTACTTATTTACCAGGTGTTTTACCTTCTTGAGTTGGAAGCCTCAACGCCTATGAGAGCTGTCAAGTTTCATATTGAGAAAGCTGTTGTCAAGCCAAACGAGAAATCCGACAGTTATTTTAGAAATGTAAGATCAAGATTCTATATAGGGGATACATAATGATTTCGATCTTATTAAAGAAATCCTTATATGTAGAGAACGATACGAAGGAATGACCCCCGTCGTATAGCTACCTACCTATTTAGCACTCTTTCTAGAGCTCAAATTTATTTAATTGCTGGAACGATGGAGGATAAATAAGTTGTTTCTATTGGATCGGATGCTGAGATCATTTGTTAAGTTTTTCATAATTTGGAGTACGCGTCACAAAGGCTGTTAAAAGAGGTTCTAAGATTTGACACCACGCTAAGGACACTAAAATATGTAAACTATTAGTTCAGTTTTAAAATATTGGGTCTAGATTTAGAGACAGACCTTAATTGAATCACTTTAATTTCATATGCCATTTGCCGTTAAGAGCATTTTATACAGCTTACTGTCTATGATCTTGGATAACATGTCCCCAGATGGTGGCAAGATTGTGTGGTTCAGAGAAAATATTTTTCATGAGGAAGAAGGAAACAATGGATGACTTCGAGATAGCGACTAGACGACTTGAGTTGGAAATGGAGAAACAGAGACAAAAGTAAGATCAAAACACAGTAGACAATATTAGGTATTTTTAAAGTAACATGATCTGTCGATAAGAACATGACTTACTTTTGAGACCCTCGAGTAACATATCTGTTCTTCTATTAAACTAACTCTAACTCCAACCTTAACCCTTTCCTTAACCCAAACCCTAACTCAGAAACAATTCCTGTTACCTGTACTAAAATGTTTCGTAAAACCAAAAGGTGATATTTAAATATTAATATAATAAATCAAAGGATATACATTAATTAATTTAATTTACTTCAGGATCATGAAACATGCGTGCAAATGGACACCAGGTTGTTACACTGATTGTGAATCGTATTAACCATATTTGTAACTTAAAGAGATTGGATGTACTTACAACACCACGGCGATTGTTTTGTGCATAACTTTTTTAAAAACTCAAGTTCCTAATAAAAATCAAAACTTTCTTTGACAAAAAATATTTAAGAACTGAATTTTCTGTTTGCCCAGGATGGGTGAGCTGCAAAAATCAACATCTGAGACTCTTGACCTGGTCAACAAACTAGTGACCTCACTTAACACACAGCAGCAGGTCATCAAGGTCATGCCTAGACAGGAAGTTGTCATGCCTAGAGAGGAAGTTGTCATGCCTAGACAGGAAGTTGTCATGCCTATACAGGAAGTTGTCATTGCCGGACAAGATATTGGGCAGAGTTAGACACCAGATGTTATAATATAGCCTTGGATGTACTAAGTGGAAGATAAACACACATATTAGTAAACATTCAGTGTGAGAAATCCATATCATTTAAAATGTCCTTTTACATTGCACCAGTAAAGGGTATGTAGTGGTATCTAGTCATATAAATTTTGTTATTTAGTTCTGTCAATCTAGAACTTTAAGTTACAGTTTAGGTTAAAGTTAATTATGAGAGTGGGGAAAATAATGCAACGGTTATTTTAATCTAAGACTGTAATTTACGGTTTGGGTTAAGGTTATTTTTTATTGTAAGAAAGTTACTTTGTTCTTTTAACATATAACTGTAAGTCAAGGTTTGGATTACAGTTAATTTTTTATTGTAGTAATGGTTATTACTTTCTTCTTTCATTCTGTAGCCAGAAAAGAGCTGCTTAAACAGTTCTGTTTGAGTTGTCGCATTACAAAATAATCGTTTTGATAATTCTATTTCCCTTGCTATTTTATCAAGTATGATCTACAATATTAGGCCTTTGTTGTTAGAGTAGAGTATGTAACTCTATCGTTTTTGCTGTAAGGCATCCTACTTAAGGTTGGTCCACACCTCTCAAATGCTCGCAAGCATTTGATCAAACATCACACAAACGCACTATAAAATACGCCAAAATTTTAGTCTCTTTATCTGGCAATAAATTATAGTATTTATCAATTGGTTTAATAAAGTTTTCAGGTAGGAAGCAATTCTTGTGATTCTTGTAAAGGGAAATAAAAAAAAACATAATCGGAATGGATTAACTCGATTTCCGCCATTGTTTTCATGTATTATTTCTAATAGAAACTAAATTTGTCCTGTTCAAAATTAAATATAAAACAAGTTTAATAAAAATAAAAACAGTTGATCTCTTGCGTTGTTGATAAGTTCTCTGCTATAAAACAGTTGATCTCTTGCGTTGTTGATAAGTTCTCTGCTATAAAACAGTTGATCTCTTGCGTTGTTGATAAGTTCTCTGCTATCAGAAATGTTTAGCACAATGAAATATGCAATAAGGTAAAACTTTTATTAGGAAAATACATTGTGCATATGGTTTGATTAGCAATACTGTTGTAGTTTATTTGATATTTCATGAAGGCAAAAGCAAGCAGAAACTTTAAATCAACTTGTTGTTTGCCAGAATTATTTGTCGTTTTCATTAAAGATATCAAATCTACGTTAAACTTTGAGAACACAATGTTTTATTTCAGTCTGGAAATGTTTAACCAAAGTAGGACACACTCGGAAAGCGGATCTGAATTGTTTTAGTCTTAACTTTACTTCAAATACCTGTGTTCATTTATTTATACTGATAAAGGCATTAGCTGAAATGTTTACTTGGTATATAGTTCATAAAAAAAACAATCTAATTTATTGTTGTGATCACACAATTCGTTTGTGAATTTTGTATTTTTATTTTCCAAGAGATTGTTTTGTCTATACGTCTACATTTAAGGGATTATTTAGTCCATTAGTCCTTATTCATTTAATTGGAAGAAGAGTTTGTCCATATCTCCTTGTTCGTTGTTAAGATATATGTCCTTGCTCGATTTTATGTTATAAGTGATTTTTTTTGCAGAGTTTTAAAACTCGAAGTTTTTAATCTCGACTAATACTTGGAGATTATCGGAACAATTTTATTCACAGTATTTTTGTTTGCAACGTACTTCTTTAAACCTTTTGAATTATTATTTTTTTTGTCAAAGAAAATCGTTCCATTTGTGGTTTTAAAAAAATGTTTCTTAAAAATTATTACCTGAATAAAATTCTAAATAAAATTTAGTTTATAAATAGTCGCAGTATTTGTGTTGTGATTTCGTTCTAATATGGCTGTGTTAGGATGTTTGATTTTTAAATCCCTTATATTAACTTCACCGCCGTCTCTGTCTCTCTCTCTGTCTCTCTCTCTCTGTCTCTCTGTCTGTCGTCATCTCATGGGCGGGCGGAAAAACAAAAGTCAAAAATGACCCACTTCCCGTGATCCGATCGAGCTGAAATTTGGCACACTGGCCCGTCTAACCTAACAATGCATCGTGTAAAAATTTCAGATCGATCGAACGTACCGTAATTAAATTAATGCATTTTTAGTTTATCCTTATATGAGGTATGTAATTCAAATTCACGGTTTGTTATTGTTTTTTTCTTCCACTTCCACGTGAGTTTGAGTTGACGCCGACCGTCGTGCCGACACCCCCTCACATCCCACCCCCATTTATTAAAGACAAGGGACATCACTCGGTGTCAGTCTGTAAATGTTTGAAAATAATCAATACTGTTAGTTATGTCTCATATATAAGGGATTTATAGTCATTTTACGGGTTTGTTTTATTACGTTGTTCTAACGTTGATTCTTCAATGAGCTTTGACCTTAAAGTCAGTGGCGTAGCAAGGGGGGCATATGCCCCGGGCGGCACTTTGCTAGGGGCGGCAAATTCCTAGACGTTAATTAGTTTCTAACCATGAACATTTTATAAGAAAGTGGATCTTTTTATCGAAATAACAGAAAAGCAAAATAAGAAATTTATAAAAGAAATAAAGCAACTATCATCCTAAAGAATTGAATATTTCTAATGCCACAACTTCAAACTCCTTATTGGATATAAATTCTTCTGATACTAATGCTACTATACTGAAAAACCAGAAGCTTACGTAATATAAGAACGTGAAACTGTTGTGGTGGTAACTTAGTTGATTCTTCAAATTTGACAGCCGCTACTGTTGTAAAAGCAGAAATTACTGTACCCTATCAATTTGAAAGATGAACCAATCGAATGCTCTGAGCGGCGCATTGTTGTGGAGGGGGGGGGCGGCAAACTCCTCGTTGTTAATTAGCTTCTAAAAAATGAAAATCGTTTGAATAAAGTTTAATAAAAGAAAAGAAAAGCCGAGTTAAAAATTAAAAGAAATGAAGAAACTATATTAAAATGCATGAATGTTTCTAATGCCAAAACTTCAAACTTCATAATGTCTCCTGATACTAATACTACTGAGCTGAAAAGCATAAAAGCTGAGGTAGTGTAAAAACAAGAAACTAGTGTGCTACGTATAATTTTAACGTAAGTAAACTACTGGGAAAAAATAGTTGTCAAGTTGAGCAACTTGTATCTATGTTATGTAGAAACAATAAAAACTTATGGTCCTTTATCAAATCTAAAAAAATGGAACCTTCAGGAATAGCCACACTAAAAGGCTCAAATAATAAAACCTATAATGATAATAAAACCTATAATGATAATGAAACTAAAGCTAATATCCTTAACACATATTTTGCATAATATTTTTCTGCCTCAGGCGACAAGGAAGTTTTAATAAATTTAAATAAAATGGAGGAAATAGGTAACATAACTGTAGATGAGATAGGTATACATTCACTCCTAAAAAAACTTAAAAATAAACAAAGCTACTGGCCCAGATGATTTTCCTGCATGGTTATTAAAAGAACTAAGCAATTAACTGTCCCCAATCCTTGTAGTTCTCTTTCAAGCCTCTCTAAACCAGGGTAAAGTGCCCCAGGATTGGAAATTAGCTAACGTAACTCCACTCTTTAAGAAAGGGGATAAATCAGACCCTGGTAATTACAGGCCTGTATCACTTACTAGTATTAGTATTACCTGTAAATTACTAGAACACATAATATATAGGAGAATAGTTAACCACCTTGACAAATATAATGCCCTATGCCCACATCAACACGGCTTTAGAAAAAACAGATCATGTGAAACACAATAGATGAACTATCAAAAGGCTTAGACAAAAATGATCAAATAGATACAATATTACTAGACTTATCAAAAGCATTTGACAAAGTTCACCACATTAGTTTACTTAAAAAACTTAACTACTTTGGAATCTCAGGTTCCTTACATCACTGGATCCAAGACTTCCTTTTGGGCAGGGAGGACACTGTAATAATTAATGGATCTAAATCTGCACCAATAAAGGTTAACTCAGGAGTTCCACAAGGAACTGTGCTAGGTCCCTTACTCTTTTTAATTTATATAAATGATTTACCCAACAACATCTCAACAGGTACAAAAGTTAGGTTATTTGCTGATGATTGTATAATCTATAGAACAATTAAATCAGAACAAGACAGCAAAATTTTACAAAAAGACTTAGATGAATTGATAAAATGGGAAACTAACTGGAGTATGTCTTTCCACCCAGAAAAGTGTCAACTGTTAAGAGTAACAAAGAAAAAGAAACAAATAAATTCAAAATATTACATTCATGGAAAAGAACTGACCCAAACTAAAGATGCAAAATACTTAGAGTCATAATAAATGAGAAACTATCATGGAATCCCCATGTCAATGAAGTTATTAAAAAATCAAACAAAACCTTAGGCTTTATAAAAAGAAACTTTAACAAATGTAATAGAGATATAAAACTAAAATGCTACCTCACTTTGGTGAGACCTGTACTAGAATATGCATCTTCTGTATGGGACCCATCCACCAAAGAAAACATTGATAAACAGAACAAATTCAAAAAAGAGCTGCCAGATTCATTACTGGAGAATATTCAAAACTGACAAGAATAACACCATTAGTTAAATCATTAAACCTTGAAACACTAGAGGATAGAAGAACCAAGAGCAAAGTAGTAATCATACATAAAGCAATTAATTCTAATTTAGAAATACAACACAAAGATAACTTAATACAACCCTCAGATAGACATAAGGATAAAAACACCTTTCTTATTCCGTATGCAAGAACAAACACATACAAGTTTTCCTTCTTCCCGTCCGGAATTCGGGCGTGGAATGGGTTGCCTGAAGAAACCAGGAAAGCCAACACTTTATCAACATTTAAAACTCTAATAAGAATGCAGGACTAAACACAAACCATAGATAAGCGTAGGACGCAATAATCTTCTATATAGAAGGAGCGTCTGAAACAGATAAGATAAGATAAGATGTTATAGTGAAGTAAATAGTGCGCTTGCCTCACAAGCTGAGGGGCGTGGGATCTAGCCCACGTTAAAGCCACAATAAATATGTTGATGAATGGCTATTGCTAGATAGTCCTCCGCTGACCTGGAGAGGAGATGGGCGCCGTTGGATCTACCAAGCCCCGAGAACGTTCTAATGGAAACATTAGAACCCCCTACGACCATGAAGTTATGGGAAACAGTAGAAATTCATGTGATGTTTTGGCAGTTATATAGAACTAGCAAAATATCCCCGCTTCGCTGCGGAAATTAGTATTTCAGTTACGTTGAGAATCCACGAAACACAATTTCAAAACACCAATTGATTTCAATCTGGATCATGATGGATATAATACATATATTAACTTCTCCGTCTTGTCTGTCTGTCCTAGTCCCTCAGAAAAACAAAAGCGAAAAGTAAAAAATGACACACTTCCCGCGATCCTATCGGGCTGATAATTTAATTTTTTTTGTCTGCTACCATTGCGGGAGGGTACTCAACAACTTCCCAAAATTTCATGCTCCTACCTACACAGGAAGTTATATATTTAATGATGAGTCTGTTTTATATAGCTCATATCAGAAAAAAACTACATTTTTGCCCCCGGCTCCCCAGTGAATGATAATTTTACATTTGTTTTGATTGAGACATTGGAGAATTAGTGATGAGTCAGTTTTTTATATAAGAAAAAAACTACATTTGGGACCCCGGCCCCCAGTAAGTGATAATTTATATAATTTTTTAACCTGTTACCATCGCAGAATGTTACTTAACAACTACTCAAACTTCCATGCTTCTTCATACACAGGAAATAGGAGAATTAGTGATTTTCAGTTTTTATATAGCTCATATAAGGAAAAAACTACATTTCGGCCCCTGGGCCCCAGTAAGTGAAAATTTAAATATTTTTTCGCCTGTTACCATCGCGGAAGTGTACTCAACAACTTCCCAAAGTTTCATGCTTCTACCTACTCGGGATATAGGAGTATTAGTGATTTTCAAATGTTTATATAGCCAATAGAAGGGAAAAAACGATTTTGGGCCCCCGGCCCCCATGAAGGTGAATTTTAAAATTCTTTTTCGCCATTTGTCGCCCAAAGAGGCTATTTGACAATTTCCCAAGGTTTCATGCTTCTACCTACGCGGTAAATCCGAGAATTAGGGATGAGTCTGTTTTAATATAAGAAGAAACTACATTTGGGCCCCCGGCCTCCATTAAGTGATAATTTAAATATTTTTTTTCGCTTGTTACCACCGCGGAAGTGTGCTTATCATCTACCCAGTGTTTCATGCTTCTACCTACAGGGGAAATAGGAGAATTAGTGATTTTTTGTTTTTATATAGCTCATATTAGGAAAAAACTTCATTTGGGCCCCCGGCCCCCAGGAAGTGATAATTTAAATATTTTTTCTCCCGTTGCCATCGCGGGATTGTACTCAACAACTTTCCAAAGTTTCATGCTTCTGCCTACTCGGGAAATAGGAGAATTGGTGATTTGCAAATTTTATATAGGACATATAAGAAAAAAAAACGTTTTTGGGCCCCCGGCCCCCATGAGTGTTAATTTTAAAATTCTTTTACGCCGAGTGTCGTCGCGAGAGGCTACTCAACAACTTCCCAAAGTTTCATGCTTCTACCTACACGGGAAGTTGGAGAATTAGTGATGAATGAGTGAGTGAGTCAGGGCTTTGCCTTTTATCAGTTACTAGCAAAATACCCCCGGTTCGCTGCGGAAATTAGTATTTCAGTTACGTTGAGAATCCGCGCAACACAAATTCAAAACACCAATTGATTTCAATCTGGATCATGATGGATATAATACATATATTAACTTGTCTTGTCTGTCTGTCTGTCCTAGTCCCGCAGAAAAACAAAAGCTAAGAGTAAAAAATGACACACTTCCCACGATCCTATCGAGCTGATAATTTACTTTTTTTTGTCTGCTACCATTGCGGGAGGGTACGCAACAACTTCAAAAAGTTTCATGCTCCTACCTACACGGCAAGTTATATATGTAATGATGAGTCTGTTTTATATAGCTCATATCAGAAAAAACTACATTTTGGCCCCCGGCCCCCTAGTGAATGATAATGTTACATTTGTTTTGATTGTTACCATTGCGGAAGTGTACTTAACAACTCTCCAAAGTTTCATGCTGCTACCAACACGAGACATTGGAGAATTAGTGATGAGTCAGTTTTTTATATAATAAAAAAGCTACATTAGGGCCCCCGGCCCCCATTAAGTGATAATTTATATAATTTTTTAACCTGTTGCTATCGCAGAATGTTACTTAACAACTACTCAAACTTTCATGCTTCTTCATACACAGGAAATAGGAGAATTAGTGATTTTCAGTTTTTATTTAGCTCATTTAAGGAAAAAACAACATTTGGGCCCCTGGGCCCCAGTAAGTGAAAATTTAATTTTTTTTTCGCCTGTTACCATCGCGGAAGTGTACTCAACAACTTCCCTAAGTTTCATGCTTCTACCTACTCGGGAAATAGGACAATTAGTGATTTTCAAATGTTTATATAGCCCATAGAAGGGAAAAAACGATTTTGGGCCCCCGGCCCCCATGAAGGTGAAGTTTAAAATACTTTTTCGCCATTTGTCATCCAAAGAGGCTACTTGACAATTTCCCAAGGTTTCATGCTTTTACTTACGCGGTAAATCCGAGAATTAGGGATGAGTCTGTTTTAATATAAGAAGAAAATACATTTGGGCCCCCGGACCCCATTAAGTGATAATTTAAATATTATTTTTACCTGTTACCATCGTGGAAGTATACTTAACAACTACCCCAAGTTTCATGCTTCTACCTACACGGGAAATAGGAGAATTTGTGATTTTTAGTTTTTATATAGCTCATATCAGGAAAAAACTTCATTTGGGGCCCCGGCCCCCAGGAAGTGATAATTTAATTTTTTTTCTCCCGTTGCAATCGCTGGTTTGTACTCAACAACTTCCCAAAGTTTCATGCTTTTGCCTACTCGAGAAATGAGAAAATTAGTGATTTCATATTTTATATAGTCCATATAAAGAAAAAAAGCGTTTTTGGGCTCCGGGCCCCCAACAGTGTGAATTTTAAAATTCTTATTCGCCAATTATCGTCGAGAGAGTGTACTCAGCAAGTTCCCAAAGTTTCATGCTAATACCTACACGGGAAGTTGGAGAATTAGTGATCAGTCAGTTTTTTATTTAAGAAACAAACTACATTTGGGCCCCCGGACCCCATTAAGTGTTATTTTAAATATTTTTTTTCGCTTGTTACCACCGCGGAAGTGTGCTTATCATCTACCCAGTGTTTCATGCTTCTACCTACACGGGAAATAGGAGAATTAGTGATTTTTTGTTTTTATATAGCTCATATAAGGAAAAAACTTCATTTGGGCCCCCGGCCCCCAGGAAGTGATAATTTAAATATTTTTTCTCCCGTTACCATCGCGGGATTGTACTCAACAACTTCCCAAAGTTTCATGCTTCTGCCTACTCGGGAAATAGGAGAATTGGTGATTTTCAAATTTTATATATGCGATAGGAAATAAAACGTTTTTGGGCCCCCGACCCCCATGAGTGTTAATTTTAAAATTCTTTTACGCCGAGTTTCGTCGCGAGAGGCTACTCAACAACTTCCCAAAGTTTCATGCTTCTACCTACGCGGTAAATCCGAGATTAGTGACGAGTCTGTTTTAATATAAGAAGAAACTACATTTGGGCCCCCGGCCCCCATTAAGTGATAATTTAAATATTGTTTTTACCTGTTACCATCGTGGAAGTGTACTTAACAACTACCCCAAGTTTCATGCTTCTACCTACACGGGAAATAGGAGAATTGTTGATTTATATTTTTTGTATAGCTCATATAAGGACAAAACTTCATTTGGGCCCCCGGCCCCCAGGAAGTGATAATTAATTTTTTTTCTCCCGTCGCTATCGCTGGTTTTTAAATCCCTAATATTAACTTCGCGGCCGTCTCTGTCGTCATCTCATCATCTCTCTCATCATCTCATGGGCTGGGCGGGCGGAAAAAGAAAAGTCAAAAATGACCCACTTCCAGTGATCCGATTGAGCTGAAATTTGGCACACGGACCCGACTCACCTAACAATGCATCGTATCAAAATGTCAGATCGATCGATCGTACCGTAATTAAATTAATGCATTTTTAGTTTATCCTTATATGAGGTATGTAATTCAAATTCACTGTTTGTTATTGTTTTTTTTCTACGTGAAAAATTGAGTAGACGCGTTAGGGCGGCCCATCGAAGCACCGCGGCGCTTTTGTTTACATTTTACGTGTCACGCTGAGCTCGGTCAAGCGAATCGGTGACCAGACTTTTCCCCTCTCGGGGTTATGAAGCAAACTTGAGTTAAGACAGATTTGCACTCAACAACTTCACAAAGTTTCATGCTTTTGCCTACTCGAGAAATGAGAAAATTAGTGATTTCATATTCTATATAGTCCATATAAGGAAAAAAAGCGTTTTTGGGCCCCGGGCCCCCAACAGTGTGAATTTTAAAATTCCTATTCTCGTCAATTATCGTCGAGAAAGTGTACTCAGCAAGTTCCCAAAGTTTCATGCTAATACCTACACGGGAAGTTGGAGAATTAGTGATTAGTAGGTTTTTTATATAAGAAAAAAAACTACATTTGTGCCCCCGGACCCCATTAAGTGTTATTTTAAATATTTTTTTCGCCTGTTACCATCGCGAAAGTGTGCTTATCAACTACCCAGTGTTTCATGCTTCTGCCTACACGGGAAATAGGAGAATTAGTGATTTTTAGTTTTTATACAGCTCATATAAGGAAAAAACTTCATTTGGGCCCCCGGCCCCCAGGAAGTGATAATTTAAATATTGTTTCTCCCGTTACCATCGCGGGATTGTACTCAACAATTTCCCAAAGTTTCATGCTTCTGCCTACTCGGGAAATAGGAGAATTGGTGATTTTCAAATTTTATATTGGCCATATAAGGAAAAAAAACGTTTTTGGGCCCCCGGCCCCCATGAGTGTTATTTTTAAAATTCTTTTACTCCAATTTTCGTCGCGAGAGGCTACTCGACAACTTCCCAAAGTTTCATGCTTCTACCTACACGGGAAGTTGGAGAATTAGTGATGAATCAGTGAGTGAGTGAGTGAGTGAGTGAGTGAGTGAGTGAGTGAGTGAGTGAGTGAGTGAGTGAGTGAGTGAGTGAGTGAGGGCTTTCCCTTTTATTAGTATAGATATAGAATTTAGAAAGTGGATATGATTTTCGTACACCAGCTATTCTACTGGACTTTGAAAATTAGCCTTTAAATCAGAGTATTCAAAATATCTCAAATGACATCAAGCAAGGAATAGTTTACCTCGTGTAACAAAAAAAATTAGTGAATTCAAGACCAGTTGATTTATTCAAGTTTATTTAGTTATTTAGGTCCGAAATTACCAAACCTAAAATAATATAGTTAATTCGAATATTGCTTACAACTGTCTTATGTAATGCAAGTGGTTAAGTGGAACCCTCATAGTCGTTCCCTGTGAACGTTGCGTCACTTTCCAACAGACCGGCTTGGTCTGTTGACTCAACAAACGTCTGTATAGAAGGAGTGTCTTTCTAGATGAGACAAGACATGGCTAACAACATTGTTACATGAAATATTGTGCCATCAGGAAAAACAGAAAACTGCAATTTTATTCAAGAAACGAAAGCTTTTATTTTTATTTCTAACGTATGTATAGTGTCCTTATTATTACTTTACAATAAAAACTACATTTTCTTATAACATTAACATATTTTATTTTTAACGCTAAGATTCTGTTTTAACGATTAATCGACCCGTCACTTAAAAATTATTGGAAGTCAAAAAGTAAAAAAAATAATAATAAAAAATATTGGCCGATAAATAATAAAGTTCCTGACGATTACACGAAAAATTTGGTTTTAAACTATTGACTGACGGGAATGGTCAAAATGTTGATAAAGTTTGTCTACCATGGTTCTAACACTTCGCCTACTTATCAAACCAAATAAAAAGCGTATTTAAGCTAATGGCAGTAATAAAGTCTGACTCAGAGACAGAAAATGATGACATCTCTTCTAATGAATTACTGCGTTACAAAATGGAGATGAAAGTTCATGAATCCATTAACCCTCTAAAACGGTGGACACTTAATGAACACCGATATCCGATAATGTAATTCCTTGCCAAGACCATTTTGTGCATACCAGTTACCTCAGTTCCGTGTTAATGATTGTTCAGCTCTGCTGGTTATATTGTCAATTAGACCCACTCATCACTTGAACCAAATAATGTCAACACACTTGTCTTTTTGCGTAATTCAGGGGTTCCTAACCAGTGGTGCACCCCCAAGGGGTGCATGAGCTGGTTCCAGGGGGTGCATGAACCATTCAGAAGGGGAAAAAAAGAAAAAGAGGAAGGAAAAAAAGAAGAAGTAAAAAAAAGAAAGAAAAACTGATAATCTGAAAATGTAAACATTAGCAAGGCATGCCGCGTTAAAGGGCACCCATGTACAACCTTTTTTTATACTAGTTCATACATCGTTCTGCGCATGTCGAAAATTGACGGAACAACTTTTTCGCAAAATGAACGGTTCGCTCTACGTGTTCCTTGGAATTTCCTGTTTTACGTCAGTTTTCTAAAAATAATTTAATTTTGTCATCAAATACGACAGATATATCTCTTCCGGTGACCCTCTAACTGTTTTGAGTGGATGTAAACGTTGGTATTGTTTTCCTACACTTTGATTGCTCAGTACGCTGCAAAAGTCTTAAACACGTTAATTGTAAGCCATTATTCGTCATTGAAACCTAAAATCTTGAGTTGAGCATCCAATTCCGGTCATTAAAAACATCAACTTCGTCAGTTAAAATTTGCCTATGACTGGTACGACTTTCCGATTGTCATCGTCCCCTCAAAATCGTTAATAAATAATAAAAGAGAGAGAGAGAGAGAGATGGAACACAAAAGCCTCATTGCTTCGTCTATGGAAAAATCCTGTGCAATGACCTGCTGTGACTGTAATGGATGCTACTGAGAGATTGAAAGCCTTTCTTAACAAAGTGCCACTATTCCAACGACGACTAGAAAAATCCAACTTGGCCAACTTTCCACTCTTGGATGAAGTTGTAATATCTGGTACAGAAGGAAGCACTGAGGGATCACTGCCTGACAACATCAAAGGGGAAATTTCAGAGCACCTTTCACATTGCAAATGTCCTTTGATAGGCATTTCTGTCAAGAAATTGCTAGGAAAGACCTTTGGATTCGCAATCCTTTTCTCTGTGACTTGAACAACATTGATGAAAGTGACATTGCTAAAGATGACCTGATTGATTTGAGAACCAGAGAAGTACTGAGGAGTGCCTTAAGTTGCAATAACTTGATTGAATTTTGGTGCGCCCAGCTAGATTCCTACCCACAACTAGCCAAGAGGGCAGTACTGACTCTCCTTCCATTTGCCATAACCTATCTCTGTGAAGCAGGATTCTCCACACCATTGACGATTATAACCAAGGAAAGGAATAAGGTGAATGCAGAGGATGACATGAGAGTTGCTTTGTCCAAAACAGTCCCCAGATTTAAATCACTGATTGATCATAAGAAGCAGCAGATCTCTCACTAAATTCCCTATTGCCTATGGTCAAAACTGTTGTTTTCCTAAAATAAACATAGTTTATTATGCATTTTCTGCAAGTTTCACGAGGGGGTGCATGAACTTTTTTGGGCATCTGAAGGGGTGCATGGACCCCAAAAGGTTAGGAACCACTGGGCGTAGTTGGTTAAAAGATGACATATAAAGGAGATATTCTAGTGTTATTTAGATTTTCAACAAGAATGTTGAAAAAGTAATACTTATGACATCATAAATTTTGATTTTTGGCTTTAATCGAAGTTAACGATTAATTAATCGTTAATTTTTCAAAAGTTGATAAAATTTAAATTAATCGTTAACAGGCCTTATATTTAGATTTATTTTTAGAAGGCTATTTACTTTATGGTACAAATAATATCCGACTTGATCTTGATTTTTGCACAATAATGTCTCTTCTAATTTACTCAGTCCAATTTAATCAGACTTGATCTTTCAAACATAATTAAGGAATGTAATAGTATTCTTGTCTGTCGGTACACTATATTAAATATGTCTGTTCCTATTGCTGAAATTCCAATTCAGCATATTTAAAAAAAAAGTCATACAATAAAAGTCAATGTTCGAGATGTTTGCCGTTAGGGATGACTATCAGCTGCTTGAATGGGACTGAGATCAAATATATTTAGTCATTCTTTCAATTTCCTTCATTCAGCCGTATAGTTAGTGGAGTGGTTCCAACTTTCATTCAGCCGTATAGTTAGTGGAGTTGTTCAAACTTTCATTCTTTCATTCAGTCGTATAGTTAGTGGCGTGGTTCCAACTTTCATTCAGCCGTATAATTAGTGGAGTGGTTCCAACTTTCATTCAGCCGTATAGTTAATGCAGTGGTTCCAACTTTCATTCAGTCGTATAGTTAGTGGAGTGGTTCCAACTTTCATTCAGTCGTATAGTTAGTGGAGTGGTTCCAACTTTCATTCAGTCGTATAGTTAGTGGCGTGGTTCCAACTTTCATTCAGTCGTATAGTTAGTGGAGTGGTTCCAACTTTCATTCAGTCGTATAGTTAGTGGAGTGGTTCCAACTTTCATTCAGCCGTATAATTAGTGGAGTGGTTCCAACTTTCATTCAGCCGTATAGTTAGTGGCGTGGTTCCAACTTTCATTCAGTCGTATAGTTAGTGGAGTGGTTCCAACTTTCATTCAGCCGTATATTTATTGGAGTGGTTCCAACTTTAAACGAGTTTCAGGAGATGCGTCATTTATGGCAGATATTTTTCAAGGGCTTTCAAAGGCGTGTTGCTTAAGATGGAAAACACAGGATATCAACTCGTTTAAAATCCCGCTTTTTCAAAACTCCTACATGTAGCAGATTTGCAGAGTTTGTCCCAAGTACTCTCTAAAATTCGTGATAAATCAAGAGTCTACTTTGTCACAAGTACTCTCTAAATTTCCTGATAAATTAAGAGTCTACTCTGTCGCGTACATAGCATCGGTACATACACGGGGACACACTGTTGTCTAAAACTTGAATTATTGTAAATGTATGTGATGGTACTGACGTAATTCCTGCAATGTGTTAGTGTTTACAAATTGTAAAAAGACCTGCTTGTTACACATTTTATTTTTCAATTTGAAGAGTTAAATTAATTCTTTTAATGGCTTCCCTTGATTACTTGCTTGATCTTAAACTCTTAAACAATAAACAAACCAACCCATGGTCACATCATATCCCTATATCTTGACAAAACAACTAGCCCATAGGAAATCCTCCGTTAGACAATAATTTGCTGGAGCTTCACTAGACCGTACTATCATCTTAGAGAACTGCCTGGATAGAAATTTGTAACTGCTGATCCCGGCTTTTCTTTATTATTTCTGATTATATGATATAAATGTGCATGGTATTGAATTAAAAACAAAATTTAAAAAAATGCGATTTTTACAAAGATGTGAAGACTGATCCATCGTCACCTTTCCCATTACGATTATCTTTTATTAAATTCCTTGCTAACTTCATCGTCTTGTCTCCCTCTCTCTCTCTCTCTCTCTCTCTCTCTCTCTCTCTCTCTCTCTCTCTCTCTCTCTCTCTCTCTCTCCCTCTCTCTCTCTCTCTCTCTCTCTCTCTCTCTCTCTCTCTCTCTGTCTGTCGTGGTCCCGCCCGCCCGTCCACGGAAACACAAAAGTAAAAAATGACACGCTTCCCATGATCCTATCGAGCTGAAATTTTGCACATAGACTGGTGTCCCCTAACAATGCATTGTATTCTTTAACAATGCATTGTATCAAATTTTCAGATCGATCGAATGTAGCGTAATTAAATTAATGCATTTTTGGTTTATCACACTATGGCACCTGTAGTCGTCTGCCATAGTTGACCTCCACGGGTCACTGGTTATACTCCAGCCCTCGATGTCTCTCGGGTCAGTCACGGTCTGTCGCGCGGTGTGTATTACATTGAACATAATCAATACTTTTAGTTATGTCTCATATGTAAGGGATTTATAGTCAAAAACTTTGTTTTTACAGGTTATTTAATTATTTTTTAACCACTTATAGTAACTTCACCATCTTGTCGTGATCTCTGTCTGTCGTAGTCCCACCCGCCCGTTTGCGATAAAAACAAATTTTAAAAACAAACAACTGGTAAAAACAACGTTTTGACTATAGATCCCATATATATGAGACATAACTAAAAGTATTGATTATGTTCAATATAACACGCAACGCGCGACTGACCCCTGTGACATCTCGATTGCTGGAGTCACGGGCGGATCAAGATTGCACGGGACAATTATTATACTTATGATCCTTTTTTAATATTTTCCTGTCGTGCGGCGTATTATATTGAGCATAATACTTTAATACTATTTTCCCGACCTGTTCATGTTTGTATTAGTCTGTAGCGCGGTGCGTATTATATTGAAAATACTCAATACTTTTAGTTATGTCTCACAAATGAGGGATTTATAGTAAAAAAGCTTTGTTTTTACGGGTTGTTTAATTAGATCCTTTATATTAACTTCAGCATCTTGTCTCTCTGTCGTGCTTGGTCCCGCTCGTGGAAAAACAAAATTCAAAAATGACCCACTTCCCGTGATGCTATAGAGTTGAAATTTTGCACATAGACTTTTGTCACCTAACAATGCATTGTATCAAAATTTCAGACCGATTGAATGCACTTTAATTAAATTAGTGAATGTGTATTTTATCTCTATGTTTTTCTATGTAACATGTACATTTTTATGATAGTATGTCGCGCGGTGCGTATTATATTGAACATACCTTTTTATAATATATTACCTATCTGTAAATGTTTATGCTAGTCTGTCGCGTGATGCGTATTAATATTATATTGAACATAATCAATACTTTTAGTTATGTCTCATATATAGGGCTGCGGAAATAAACTATTAATTAATTAATTAATCGTTAAAATTTTTAATCGATTAAAATTAATTTGATAGATTAAAATTCGATTAAAATTTAAGAAGATATTTCTAATTTTTTCCTAATTTATGAAATAATTTATATTTTTTGTTACATAATTTTCCCTCGTATTATTATCATTTATTTAGAAAAGCAAACGTAAAACAAAAAGGTTTTTCTTCCTTATTTCTTGCATAGCGGAACGAATTTGCTGTGTTACGTCACAAAAATTGAAAGCCAAATTGAAAACTTAACCGATCACGAAATAATGAATCGCGACTTAAAGGGTTCTATATAGGCGTTACAAAAATATAATTAATAGAAATTAATCGATTAAATCTTTTCAAGATTAAACGAACAAAAAAACAACTAATCAGTACCAGCCCTACTCATATGTAATGGATTTATAGTCAAAACTTTGTTTTTACGGGTTGTTTGATTTATTCATATTTTTTATGTCATTGGTTTAGGATTTTTGAATACTTGATTCTCCTCATTTGAAAACTAGGCTGATTGGGTTAAAAATATCTTACGATTTGGAGACATGACGTCTTAAAAGCTTTAGTTACATTCAGAACAAACTTGCAAGTTTCTCTTTCCTGACATAAATATGACATGTTCTTAGATAGCCACTACAGAATTGAAGCTATGGAAGCACCTAATATCTGGATAATATTTACTATTTAATATTTATGAACATTCTTTTTCAAATATAGGTATGCTAAGAGAATACTTATATATCTTTTACAAAGTAAAAAGAATATTACTGACATATTATACATCTTTAAAAAAACACAACAAAATTTATATATCTATTACTATTACCAATTAAAATAAATGTACATGCATATCTAAGTTATATGTGAAAAAAAATTGTATGTCCTTAACAAATTGAGTTGTTTTTTTTTCAAATGAAAATGAAAATGAAATTCATTTGAAATAACGTAAATGAATTCATTGAATATGTAATGTCAACTTATCTTTAATGAGGAACAACTTTGTTCAACCACTGGATGAAAACATAGGTTGAACCCCTTTCTTTGATTGCAGCAGACAATGCTGTCCCCCGGCCCTGAGATTTTATCGCGAGAGTTCGTCCATGAGCACAATGGGATCAATTACTCACCGCCTTATCGGCCGCCACGGCAATTCTGATCTGTTTATCGTTACGTGAGTGGCCCTAAAGCACGAGCTTGTCCCCAGTGTTGACACAGTCGCCGCCCCTGAGGACACGTTATTTAACACACGACGATTAGCGATATCCTGGAATGGTGTTTAAATTACGCTACATTATGTGACATTAACGCTGTAACAATGTAGTAAGACTTGACGGTGACAACGGTTCAGCGTATCGTGAATCTTCTATCGTAACTTCTTTCACTGGGAAACAAATAGTTCATGTCAGTGATTATAAAGTGATACACGGATTTTAATTAGTCAACATCGATGTGGATATAAATTGCTTGAAAAATATTCCAGTGGTTTAACATGTGTTACGTGCAGTGCACAAATTGTTGAGGCAGGTTTGTCAAAGTCTCTCTAGGAACAAAATTTCAAGGAAATTGATTTAATTTGCATATGTGTTAAAATAATAGAAATACAATCATCCGTCATATAACAATCTCGAAAAGATGTGTTGTGTTTGACATACTTTGCGATAATGAAAGATGGAATATGCAATAGAGAATGATAAAATAGCCAATACATCCAATTATGATTGATGAAGTGTGCAACTGTGAATGTTGGAATGTGCATTTATGAATGATGTAAAATTCATATGTGAATGATAACTATGCCCCTGTAAAACGATGGAATATGGAAATGTGAATTAAGAAATGTCGAATGAGTTACAATTGAGATAGTGATCCAGACGGGCTGACATAATTTTTAGATCGTTTATTGTGAAGTGAAACACTTGCAAATACAAGAGAAAAGATAGCAACAGTTTGAAAATTTATCGTCGGTTAAATTCATGTCAGTCAACCAGTAAGCTTGCTTCAGTGGTCATGTTTAAGGTTGGTGTGAGTGTTATTATATTAACCCGATCACTAATCAAAAGTTATAGTTGAAGTTAGGGTAAGAAGCCTATCATTAATCAGATGTAATAGTTGGGGCTAGGAATAGTAAGTCTATCATTAATCAAATGTTATAGCAAGGGTTAGGGCTAGAACCCAATCATTAATCCACTCTAGAAGGGTGTGCAGAGGCGTACATTAGTGACCTGAGGTTACAAACAATGTTCGTTCTAAGGTTCGTTGGTCCGTGTGCAAAATTACAAACTTGTGTTCAAAGCTGCAAATTTCTAAACCACACGAAGATATATATTATATTATCCTTATCCAAATTAGATGCGGGGTATAATTTTAAACTGCTGCGCGGCGTCGGTCAGATATTTACGCTGCCATACAGCCGCGCAGCTTAAAGGAGCATTGCTTACAGAAAAATGTTTTATGTATTATTTCGAGCATGATAGTTGTTGTTTTATTTGATTACACACTAACAGATACCACACATTACACACTAACAGATACCACACATTACACACTAACAGATACCACACATTACACACTAACAGATACCACACATTACACACTAACAGATACCGCACATTACACACTAACAGATACCACACATTACACACTAACAGATACCACACATTACACACTAACAGATACCGCACATTACACACTAACAGATACCGCACATTACACACTAACAGATACCACACATTACACACTAACAGATACCACACATTACACACTAACAGATACCGCACATTACACACTAACAGATACCGCAAATTACACACTAACAGATACCGCACATTACACACTAACAGATACCGCACATTACACACTAACAGATACCGCACATTACACACTAACAGATACCACACATTACACACTAACAGATACCACACATTACACACTAACATATACCACACATTACACACTAACAGATACCACACATTACACACTAACAGATACCGCACATTACACACTAACAGATACCGCACATTACACACTAACAGATACCACACATTACACACTAACAGATACCGCACATTACACACTAACAGATACCGCACATTACACACTAACAGATACCACACATTACACACTAACAGATACCACACATTACACACTAACAGATACCGTACATTACACACTAACAGATACCACACATTACACACTAACAGATACCACACATTAAAAGCTACATAAACGTTTGGTTAGATTGATAGACCGATAGTTATATAAGCTAGACAGATGATAGGTAAATCGAATGATAGATATATAGAAAGATAGACGGACAAAAATGAACATCCTCTCTAGCATGCCCCACTACCTAACATTGAGTAAAGGCGGTTTTATTTTTAAATAGGCAATTTAAGTTGTTACTGGAATGTTGTTAGGGAAACTGTTTCTCATAACTTATTTCTCAGAAATAATGTGCCTACCAGGATTAAAACAATAATTTAAAATCAGTTTTCATTTAATATCGGTGCCGCCAAGACGGCAGCATAATTAAAAGTATTCCAGATATGTGTTAAAGATCTCAATAAAAAATAGTCGTAGATGAGTTAAGTTTCTATCTTTAAAGGAGGTAAATGTGTTATAACTTAGGAAATAACATGTGATATCACTCCAATCCATTATTAGACAGGAAGATAATGTGTATGGCACAGATTTCATTATCACCAGCCTCAAATCAGTATGGATTTAGTTTAAACACATAGGACGCCAGGAAGCCATTGACATAGTGGCACTCACTCATCATGGGCAAGGGAGCTGTTTTCCCAAAGGACACGAAGTCGACGTCACACGAAGTGAAGCAGTCCAGGAGCGACATGTTATGGGCATTCCAGACCAAGAACGAATACACGGAGAGGATGAAGTTTTTACAGGTAAATTCAGGGAATCGAAAACACGATCTCTACTTTTGGGATTCAATGTCATTTCTGGGAGTCGTGTCATTGTTGGGTCATACTTTTGAAAATTCGTGCCATGATTGGTTCATTTAGTAATTCCGTCTATAAATAGAACTGTTGTGTTTCTGTATGGTTTTATTGTAAAATAGATTTTAAAAATAATAAATGTAAATTTTAAAGCATTATTAGGACAATATAATATGGAAGCAGATCTTTTTTTAGCTTAGATCAAACATAAAATGTACTCTGCTTTTTTCTCTTCATATTGGAACGATATTATAATTCCAGTGTGCATTTTGACATATCTTCAAGGCACACCAAGATGCAATCTCATTCACTGCTGCATCACCCACCATGCGCTTCACACGAGCATAACAGAGTACACTAGACATTCTGGAAGACCATCTTTGACGCTTTGCGAGACTTTCTTTCAAAATTTCCATATCTAAACTATTCCATGTAGTGTCGATACAACATTTTCAACCTGTCCAGTCTAGCATGAAGCCAGCAACTACATGAATGAAAAACTTGTTATTTAAAAAAACCAAAAAAAAACCCACACACACTCGCACATGAAAAAATATCATTTATCATGTTTTCGCTATTAAGTTTTATTTCTCTTCAAAACAACAGTCAAAGCTCAGTGTATGAACTGAATTCGGTAGTGTACTTAGTTCGTTATCCAAAACATTCGTAAGCTGAAACATTGAAATAAATGAAAACGAGAATTCCGTCTTAAGATGAAAGAATCATTAAAAAAATAATTAACACCCGGTTGTCGTTAATTGTCTCATGTGATCGACGAGGACCACTCTCATCATTTTAGCCGTGTGCTTTGGCAGAATTGTGTGTCCTTTGGCAGATTTGTGTGCCCTTTGGCAGATATGTGTGCCCTTTGGCAGATTTGTGTGTCCTTTGACAGATATGTGTGCCCTTTTGCAGATATGTGTTTATTCCCTTTGGCAGATTTGTGTGCCTTTTGGCAGATTGGTGTGTCCTTTGGCAGTTTGGTGTGCCTTTTGGCATATTCGTGTGCCCTTTGGCAGATATGTGTGCCCTTTGGCAGATTTGTGTGCCCTTTGGCAGATTGGTGTGTCCTTTGGCAGTTTGGTGTGCCCTTTGGCAGATATGTGTGCCCTTTGGCAGATTGGTGTGTCCTTTGGCAGTTTGGTGTGCCCTTTGGCAGATTGGTGTGCCCTTTGGCAGATTGGTGTGCCCTTTGGCAGATTCGTGTGCCCTCTGGCAGATTGGTGTGCCCTATGGTGGCCTGTCAGACCTATTCTTGTCCCAAAGGTGCGTCCACATGTGTTATAAATGATGGTTGGCATGTCATAAGAGTTTTGGGCATGATCCTTCCTGTCTGTCATCTGGACTTGACAGCCTGTTGTCTGGACTTGACAGCCTGTTGTCTGGACTTGACAGCCTGTCGTCTGGACTTGACAGCCTGTTGTCTGGACTTGACAGCCTGTCATCTGGACTTGACAGCCTGTCGTCTGGACTTGACAGCCTGTTGTCTGGACTTACAACCTGTCGTCTAGACTTGACAGCCTGTCGTCTGGACTTGACAGCCTGTCGTCTGGACTTGGCAGCCTGTTGTCTGGACTTGACAGCCTGTTGTCTGAACTTGACAGCCTGTAGTCTGGACTTGACAGCCTGTTGTCTGGACTTGACAGCCTGTTGTCTACTTCCCTCACAGACTGCTGCGCCGTTCCGTATCATAAAGTGCCAGGAGGCTCGGTCGCTGGCTGCTGCCTCCCAGGAGTCATGTCCAGTGTCTTAAGCCTTCAATGCGGTCTTTAGCGTATCTTTGCAGCGCATCCTTGACATCCACGGGTTCTCTGCCCACCAGTAAGCTCGCCATAGTGGAGCCTCTTTGGGGGCCGATGGCAAGCGGACGATGTGCCCCACTCAGCGTAGTTGGCCCTGCAGCAGGCTTGTGTAAACACTAGGGGGTCCTACAATGTCAAGTACTTCAGTGTCTGAACTTTTTTCTGCCACCTGATGTTGAGAGTTTTTCTCATACGGTTATTTACCTGACAAAACGTAAGCAATACCTGTACCTCAGTATAAAAAAAAGAGAAAGACAGCAAGCGAAAAAATTAAATTGTAATAACAAAGATGAATTCTATCTTTCTTATCAAGAAAATGATCAAGGGGATAGTGTCATTTTCTTAGGTTTACTGCTCTGTTAGCAACAAGTTGGTGTGGATGATGGCTCACATTGAAGTCTCTAACGTCTGCCGTCCAACTGTACATTTCTTTGACGTCTGTCGTCTAACTGTACATTTCTTTGACGTCTGCCGTCCAACTGTACGTTTCTTTAATCATGGTTGTTGAAATGGTCACTGGCTTCCCATCATTGGAGGACTGCTCATCCGTTAATAACTTTAACTGAGTGATGCTAGTACTGCTGGGCCTTCGTTTGTACTGTACGCGATCGTGGGTCTCAAACGTTAAACCCCACTGTCTCTCTCTCTCAGTGTCTCCTTTTTCTTAACCCGAAGCTTTGTTCTTTACCAGAGTCCGAAAAATTAGAATTTTTTAGTTGTAGCCCACATTGTTTGTGACGTGACTCATTCATAAACTGAGGTACGCCTGTTTAGAAAAAAACAATTTTTTAAATATAATTAAATTTTGACATATTTAAAAAAAATTCATATGTAAATATTACTTTGTTAAAATTTAGTTGGTTTAATATTTTTTCCTTAATCTTTTCGGCGATTGTCTCTATTTTCGCAATTTTTTTTCTCCTTAAAATTTAACCTGCTTCAGTTTATCTTATCATTCTACTTTATAACGGCATCCTTCCGTCTCGCGAGACGATGGTGCATCACTGTTGAGTTGGGTTGCATTTCCTCGAGTGGCTGTGCAGTCAGTCCTATCATTGAGTGACAGTCTTTACCACAGCTTTTACACACGAATTCTGTGCTACCAAATGTTTTAGCCTTTCTCCTAGCTCTTATTTCTGTAGCCTCCTCCATCCTACGCTCCTCGGCTACTATGACGCCCTCTTTGACAACTGTGCGCCACGTAGATCGGTCTTCTGCCTTACACTCTCAGTCGCTTGTGCGTATTCTGGCTGCTTTCATGTCCCTTTGGCAGACATCTTTAAATCGCAGACATGGGCGACCTGTCTTCCTCTTTCCCAATGCCAGTTCTCCATATAGCAGATCCTTGGGGATTTGGCCAGGGCTCATTCTTTTAACATGTCCTAGCCATCTCAGGCGTCTTTCGCTAAGGATTGAGAACATGCTTTGGGTATTGGCACGTATTAGGACCTCAGTATTAGGCACCTTGTCTTGCCATTTAATGCCTAGGATGCGTCGCAGGCATCTCAAGTGGAAGCTGTTAAGCTTGCGCTCTTGGGATGTATAAGTGGTCCATGTCTCACTCCCGTAAAGCAGTGTACTAATGACACAGGCTCTACAGACAAATTCTACTTTACATGAATGACAAAACATTGCTTGAGTAGATTATTCCATGCCGAATGTCTTGTTGTATCTGACCAGTAAATCCGGAAAGGCAACACCCCTCAGCTGAAATACCATAAATCTAACCCTAACCTTATCCACTGTTTTGTTGTATCTGGTCAGCTAATCCGGGAAGGCAACACCACTCAGCTAAAGAACGCTATAGAAGCCTCCCCCAACCCAAAGATGTTGCTCAGTGTTCAGGACGGTTACGGTCTATCAGCGCTACACATCGCTGCCAGGTTTGACAGGCCGGAAGCAGCAGAGTTCATACTTCAACTAGGGGCAGGTAACGATTCCCAGGAGAAGATAACTAACTTTAAGGAATACATAAGAAACATGTTATAGCTAATTGATAACAATGGCGAGACAGAAATCATTTACGAATATCAGTGAATATAAAGTGAGGAAAAAAAACATTCATTTAGACTGAAACTGAAATATTACTAAAATTTTGAAAATTCAATTTGATATAAATAACATTCACATAGATTAACTAGACTAGTAATACTTAACTATAGTTAGCCTACATTTCTGTTTTACATTGTGACAGGTAAGATATGTGTACACAGGCAACTTATGTCAAGAACTAGCAAATGCCAGATTTTTTCATGTAATCTTCACAAAAAGTAAAATTTTCAAATTGTGACAGACAATTTTCTCATATAGACAAGTAAATTTCAATTTCAGATTTGTGACATTTAACTTGTGACAAGGGACTTTAAATTTGTGGCAGGATATGTACAAATAAACAGGGACAAACTAAGATAAGAGATATTTAAAACTATTTTCCCATTTCCTCCCGACAAAGATATTTACATTCAATAAACCCTGAAATTAAAGTGTTTTTATTCTTTCGTTCTATCGTTTTATTTTTGTACTATTTGTCCGTTAAGGAAGGCTTTTTGCCGAAACGTTCGCTATTGTGTTACGTCCTGTCAGGCTGACTAATACACTGTTTATATGTTATACATTTACTAATTTAAAAGCCTGATTGCAGTCTTACCCCTATTACTTTAATAACAAGTTTACAGCTTTAGCATTGTGTGTTTTCTTATGTATATGGCTTATTGAACATAATGCAGAATACATACACCGTTTGCCATTGAATAACATTGTACATTTAAACTCATAAAGTAAACATACATTATCTTATAATCTCTTAGATTTAGTATTTTGTAAGCTATGTCCTAACTTGTACACAACATCTTTGTAATGTCATAACTTGTACACCACATCTCTAGTAATGTCCTAACTTGTAAACCACATTTCTGGCCGTGTCCTCACTTGTACACCACATCTATAGCCATGTCATTATCTGTACACTGTATCTCTAGCCGTGTCCTAACTTGTACACACCAGCTCCAGCCTGTCCTAACTTGTACACAACAACATTAGCCATGTCCTAATATGTATACCGCATCTCTAGCCGTGTCCTAACTTATACACAACAACATAAGCCATGTCCTAACTTGTACACAACATCTCTAGCCATGTCATAACTTGTATACAACAACATTAGCCATGTCTTAACTTGTACACAATAACATAAGCCAAGTTATAGCTTATACAAAAACACCTTAGGCATGTCCTAATGTGTATACCGCATCTCTAGCCATGTCCTAACTTGTACACCATATCTCTAGCCATGTCCTAACTTGTACACCACATCTCTAGCCATGTCCTAACTTGTACACCACATCTCTAGCCATGTCCTAACTTGCAGATCCTAACGTTTACTCCAACGACCGCAACACTCCACTGGCAGCAGCATGTCGCTTTCAAAGTGAGACTGTGGTCAAACTCTTGATCAAATATGGAGCCAACCCACTTCTAAACGTTGGACGTGAAGGAACGCCCTTGCACACCATCGCTCTGTATTCAACGGTTAAGATTGCCGAGGTAATATGTCACAATTTCCGAGGTAATTTATAAAAGTTACCCTGGTAATATGTCAAGACATCCGAGGTAATATGTCAAGACATCCGAGGTGATATGTCAAGATATCCGAGATAATACTGTCAAGACATCCACGGTGATATGTCAAGATATCCGAGATAATACTGTCAAGACATCCGAGGTGATATGTCAAGATATCCGATATAATACTGTCAAGACACCCAAGGTGATATGTCAAGACTAATAAGATAATAAGTTGTGCCTGTCAAGGTAATATTCCAAAACGGTCTAGGTAGTATGTCAAGAATTCCGAAATCTAAATAAATAACACTACTGTTTTAGAAAGACACACACACCATTATCACCACTGAAGCCAACACCTTAGACTAAAGTCATTTACCGCTTGAGTCACTTAACATCACGCTCGAAGTCATTATTTAACATTACCTGTGAAGTCATTAATTAACCTGACCTCCAAAGTCATTTTTAACCTGACCTCCAAAGTCATTATTTAACCTGACCTCCAAAGTCATTATTTAACCTGACCTCCAAAGTCATTATTTAACCTGACCTCCAAAGTCATTATTTAACCTGATCTCCAAAGTCATTTTTTAACCACACCTCCAAAGACAATAACTTAACCTGTGCTCTCTTCAAGTTGCCATGAACAAATTGGTAGTGATTATTAATTTCATTTGTAAAACAATTCTCTTGATTAGCTACGTCGTCAGAATTCTTGTTGAAATATTTGTCATTGCAATAATCTATGTGAACTCCACCCCACCCCCCACACACACCAGATTGTTTACAAGAACACCAAGTCTCCAGTGAATGCCATGGCATACTTGGGGTTTACACCGTTACATAATGCGGCCAAAAGTGGAAATGAAGATATCTGTGAGTGGCTGGTAAGTTATAACGTATATGCGGTTTAATTTAACGAAACACAATCTAAATTTTTGTTACATATATATATATATATGGTTTACTCTAACGTTTAACTTGAATTTCTCACACATATTTCAATACAGATTTTCTATTAAAGACGACTTAATAATTGTAATTCTAGAATATTTTATTCTCATTCATTAACGTTAACAAATTAGCTATGTTTATTACTAGAAGCACAATGTTAGGATATACACAATTTCACCATAGACTCTCATTTTACGCTTAAACGTCTTAGACTAGGCATTTTCATTACCAACTTTTTAACCTGTAATGGATTGCCAATACAATGTTGTCTCTGGAACAAGTTAGAGATTATGTTTATCCCAAATAAATCACTTCAAAGATGCATACACCAAAACGTGTGTTTGGGTTAAATCTAATATTTACCCCAATCTGGCGAAATAATAAGCGTTATGTAGTTTTTAATGGAAAGCGTATTCATTATTATAAGCTCATTTAACTAACAGCTAAAGCGTGGAGCTGACCCCAAAGCACGCTGTACACGCATGTCTACGCCCCTGATGCTAGCGTGTAAACAGGGACATCTTAACATCATGAGGAGACTGTTTCATGCTGGTGAGTACACATGACATTTTAACATCATGAGAAAACTGATGTTTACCTCTAACGAGACGAGGTTCATGTTTTTACGAACCCCAGAGGGGGCAGTACACCTTCCATTCTGTTTGATACATTGTTATATGTTGTTTTTTTTCAAAGACAAGTTTTGTTGTTGACGATCAAACCAAATTAGTGATCACGGTTCATGAACGTCGATGTATTACAGATAAAGTCAATCTCTCCAATCGTTTCTGTGTTACAGATAAAGTCAATCTCTCCAATCGTTTCTGTGTTACAGATAAAGTCAATCTCTCCAATCGTTTCTGTGTCCTCCATGAAGTTGATGACGAAGGAATGGGTCCACTTCATTACGCTGTACAGGAGAACAGAGTTGAGGTACTGTAACCATAGACATAGACCATACATCGAGTTGTTGAGGTACTGTAACCATAAACATAGACCATACATCGAGTGGTTGAGATACTGTAACCATAGACATACGCCATACATCGAGTGGTTGAGGTACTGTAACCATAAACATAGACCATACATAGAGTGGTCGAGGTACTGTAACCATAAACATAGGCCATACATCGAGTGGTTGAGGTACTGTAACCATAAACATAGGCCATACATCGAGTGGTCGAGGTACTGTAACCATAAACATAGACCATACATCGAGTTGTTGAGGTACTGTAACCATAAACATAGGCCATACATCGAGTGGTCGAGGTACTGTAACCATAAACATAGGCCATACATCGAGTTGTTGAGGTACTGTAACCATAAACATAGACCATACATCGAGTGGTTGAGATACTGTAACCATAGACATACGCCATACATCGAGTGGTTGAGGTACTGTAACCATAAACATAGACCATACATAGAGTGGTCGAGGTACTGTAACCATAAACATAGGCCATACATCGAGTGGTTGAGGTACTGTAACCATAAACATAGGCCATACATCGAGTGGTCGAGGTACTGTAACCATAAACATAGACCATACATCGAGTTGTTGAGGTACTGTAACCATAAACATAGGCCATACATCGAGTGGTCGAGGTACTGTAACCATAAACATAGGCCATACATCGAGTGGTTGAGGTACTGTAACCATAAACATAGACCATACATCGAGTTGTTGAGGTACTGTAACCATAGACATACGCCATACATCGAGTGGTTGAGGTACTGTAACCATAAACATAGGCCATACATCGAGTGGTTGAGGTACTGTAACCATAAACATAGACCATACATCGAGTTGTTGAGGTACTGTAACCATAAACATAGGCCATACATCGAGTGGTTGAGGTACTGTAACCATAAACATAGGCCATACATCGAGTGGTTGAGGTACTGTAACCATAAACATAGACCATACATCGAGTTGTTGAGGTACTGTAACCATAGACATACGCCATACATCGAGTGGTTGAGGTACTGTAACCATAAACATAGACCATACATCGAGTTGTTGAGGTACTGTAACCATAAACATAGGCCATACATCGAGTGGTTGAGGTACTGTAACCATAAACATAGACCATACATCGAGTGGTTGAGGTACTGTAACCATAGACATACGCCATACATCGAGTGGTTGAGGTACTGTAACCATAAACATAGACCATACATCGAGTGGTCGAGGTACTGTAACCATAAACATAGACCATACATCGAGTTGTTGAGGTACTGTAACCATAGACATACGCCATACATCGAGTGGTTGAGGTACTGTAACCATAAACATAGACCATACATCGAGTGGTCGAGGTACTGTAACCATAAACATAGACCATACATCGAGTTGTTGAGGTACTGTAACCATAAACATAGACCATACATCGAGTGGTCGAGGTACTGTAACCATAAACATAGACCATACATCGAGTTGTTGAGGTACTGTAACCATAGACATAGACCATACATCGAGTTGTTGAGGTACTGTAACCATAAACATAGACCATACATCGAGTGGTTGAGGTACTGTAACCATAAACATAGACCATACATCGAGTGGTCGAGGTACTGTAACCATAAACATAGACCATACATCGAGTTGTTGAGGTACTGTAACCATAAACATAGACCATACATCGAGTTGTTGAGGTACTGTAACCATAAACATAGACCATACATCGAGTGGTTGAGGTACTGTAACCATAAACATAGACCATACATCGAGTTGTTGAGATACTGTAAGCATTACCAAAAGCGATACACTAAGTGGTTGTTTTACTATAGGTTCAAACATTAACGACACTTATTGGTTTTAGGAAATACCAGCACATACATAGACGACATACATAGACGACATACATAGACGACATACATAGACGACATACATAGACGACATACATAGACGACATACATAGACGACATACATAGACGACATACATAGACGACATACTCATTGTTTAAGGTATAATTTGGAAAAAATTGACCTTCACACGATTTTGATTTTAGAATTTAAAAAAAAATATCTAGTTCATACGAGTGGTCAATTTAAACCTAAGTATAAACACAACATGTAACAATTTTTAAAGCTAAACTAAATTAAGTTTCATTTTACCCCCTTATCGTATTAAAAAATAAGTATTAAACTTGCTCTATTTCTTTGAACAATAAAGAATCTCACGTTACAGCGAAGCTGAGGCTGTTGCTATACACATTTTTGTTCAAGATATTTGCTGCTATATTTAGCAGCCTGAAACAATTACGTGTATCTTGTTCAATATTTTGTTGGCGGAAGTTTTAAGTCAAGTATCATTCTATTGAAATTAATCATTTCATAGGCGTTTATTTAAATATATACTTCCATTAAACTACTTTTCAATTCAAATTGTTTTGATAGTTTTGGGTACAAAAATTAAATAAAAAACAAAAATATAAGTAATGGTACACGAAAAACAAAAGATTTAGGATTTAATTGACACTTTTGGTGATATCTAAACATCATCCAGAAAAAATGAAGTTTCCTCAATATATAGATGTCAATCTCAAGAATAAAGCGAATGACCCCTACCAGTCCATTTGTTGATGATGTTTTTATTAGTTCATGTGAAAGTATTACGCACTGTTAAGTAATGTCTAAAAATATTTTTTAATGCTCTCAAAATAATTTATTGGTCAATGTTTCGTTTTTATGATCATTTATTTATCACCGCATAAGACGTGGGTGTGTTGTTATTGATTGTGTACGTGTACAAAGTGTACAAAGTGTCAGCTTTTTAGGCAACATGAAGTGTGGTTACTTCGAAGGTCAATAGAAGTACTGGTGAGTTACTGTTCGTGAAGGAATGTGTTATCATTGGGGAGGGGGGGAAGGGGGTTGGCGGTTGTTTCAGTTTCAAGATCAGGATAAAGCGCAGTTGAGATACAAGATTTTAGCCGCAGAGGTCACTCTAGTGTCAGCGGAGGTCACGGTTGACCTAATGACCATGTCATGATGTATTGTCCATGTGTTTGAGGAAACATAAGAAATATTGACACAATCCACGAAAGGACACAGGTGAACATTGAGTAAGAATATTTGACATTGACGAGCACATCCAAGTGACATATCGCAACCTAAATAAAGGGAGCATACCGTGGTTATATTGATCTTGTTAAAAGATGGGGATACATCAAATGTAAACATCATTTACCATTATACTTATTTCAAATAGGAAAAAATTGCCATCTAAGAGCAAAGTAAATAACGCTACAAATGAATATTACGATCCATTCTTACTCAATGTCTTTATTTAAATGCTCATTTTTAAATAGTAAAACAAAAGGTCAATAATGTATTTTATCCGCCAGACAAAAGAAACGATATTTTTATTCCTAATTTTTCTTTTTTTGAAAGCTTTACATTTGCCAGTACACAGTATGATGTACATCTTAAGATGATGTTTCCAAGTTTATGGTCTTATTTTTAAAACTTAAAATGTACTAATGATAAAATTATATTAAACAATACTCTAGTCGTTAGCATCAATTAAATTTTTTTTAAAATAAAATTGATGCTAGCGACTATAGTATTGTTTAATATAATTTTATCATTAGTACATTAGTAAAAATTAATCATGTCACAATACTAACAGTGTCAATTTAGGGTCTAAAATATAAACATTTTTTGCATTTTTAATGGTTTGATTGAAGTATTTTAACTTAAATTTTAATTAAATTATCACTGAATTTCAAACGATTAGTAATATGAATATTGGATTTTAACGTTAAAACAGTTTCGAATTATGAAAAATGCCGATTAAGAGAATACATTTTGAAAGATAATATTTATGTAACCATAAAAAAATGTATTTTAAGGCTGAGTGTGTGAACAATGCAAAAAGAATCCTTCAGATCCAAGCACAATTCTTCAGATCTAAACACAACTCTTCAGATCTAAACACAACTCTTCAGATCTAAACACAACTCTTCAGATCTAAACACAACTCTTCAGATCTAAACACAACTCTTCAGATCTAAACACAACTCTTCAGATCTAAACACAACTCTTAAGATCTAAACACAACTCTTCAGATCTAAACACAACTCTTAAGACTCTAAACACAACTCTTCAGATCTAAACACAACTCTTAAGACTCTAAACACAACTCTTCAGATCTAAACACAACTCTTCAGATCTAAACACAACTCTTCAGATCTAAACACAACTCTTCAGATCTAAACACAACTCTTAAGATCTAAACACAACTCTTCAGATCTAAACACAACTCTTAAGACTCTAAACACAACTCTTCAGATCTAAACACAACTCTTAAGACTCTAAACACAACTCTTCAGATCTAAACACAACTCTTCAGATCTAAACACAACTCTTTAATTAAACGGAAACATGTTATTAACTTTTAAAAAAACCCATTAAGATAAGCCCATTAGGTGATAATCATAGTTTGGGACATGATAATATTAGATGTAGTTCAGGGTTAAGCTAAAAACGTGTTTGAGTGTTAATAAAGGTGTTTCATCAATGTTTATACAAAACTTAAAGGAACATGTGTGTGAAATGTAAACACATGCAGGCTAGTAGAAAACAAAACAGTTCCTACGATAGCACAAAATACGCCGTGTGGGGAGGGAGGGGATGTTTTTGATGAGTAATTGGCAAGGCCAGAAATTAGTATTTAGATACACTTTTCAGCTAAGAAATTGGTAAAATAACATTTGGGCGGTAACAGATAAAATAATTAAAGAAAAATGGGGGTGGGGGGGGAAGTAGGTCGAGCATTTTTGACAATGTGTGACGAGGGGGATTAAAACGCGCAACTTTAAATAAAAGTTCTACTTAAATATTTTATTGATTGCAATTTATTTAATGACGTTTTACGTGGCTTCACACGTGTGTCGATATTAGAGTGAAGTGTTACACAAAATACATAGTTAAATGACAAAAAAAGTAATTTGCAACATTTGAATTTTCAATTAGAAAATACGGCTTTTAATGGGGGGGGGGTGGTGTCAAAAGCTTTGTTACGTCAAATGGAGGGGGGACTAAGTTTTTGTGACAAAGTTTGACGAGGGGGGAGAGGGGGGGGTAAAAATCGGCCAAAATCGCGTGATTGATCTACGGACGGCCCCTTACATAACAGTTTGCTTACCAAAAAGTTTGAAATAGATAAGTTATCTTCTAGCGTACTTTTAGATGTATACACCATTTAATTATGGTTACAAGCGTCACGCGACTAATGCGTTCATTGTGTACGTTGCAGCTAAACTAAACAAATAACGGAACTAATGGCTCGCTATCAAACATTTCAAGCTATTGTTTGAAGTTTTTCGCTTCAGAACACATTATTGACATTTAATTTCTCTTCTAGCTGAAATCTTTGTTAACATTGTTGCTCTAGACTCTAGAGAGTTGAAGTGCGATAAAACTTTCGCAGTAAAATACAATAGACTCAAACAGTTTTTGTGAATTAAATAAAACAATTAAAAGAGCTTTATTTAGAAGCAAATCCAAGTGTGTAAGTTTCGGCAAATGTCATCATTAGTACAGATACATAAAAAAACGTGTTTAAACCGATCTACGATCTAGATGAAGTAAGCTACATTTACTAGTAAAATGTTAATTGATTAATAAAAAGAATAGAAGGTTGGGCACAAGAAGCAAACAAAAATAAAGCGATTTTTTCCCATGGTAGTTTAGAGAACATAAGTTTTACAAATATTGAACTATTCACACAATTAGTGTGTTTCGCTTGTAATCTATTAGTATTGCTGCTATATTATTATTTTTTTGCTGAAATCTTTAGTCATATTGTTAGTGTCTTTTCTAGTTGAAATCTTTAGTGATTTTGTGAGTGTCTTTTCTTGTTGAAATCTTTAGTCATATTATTAATGACTACTCTAGCCGAGATTCAATGACATTATTGATGTCACTCCTTTCTGAAATCTTTTCTATCTGAAATCTATGACATCAATGGTGTCAATGTTGCAGAAACTAAAATATTGTTGATGTCAATGGTGGCTAAACAAAGATTTTGTTTGCGCATTTTAAGTTTGGGTATGTAAAGCGTTATCTTCTCTTCATCTCGTGGTTGTTCCAGTGAAATAACAAAGTGCTCTATTATCCTATCACTGCATTCATTGTAGTCAAGAGAATTTGATTGTTGAGAGAAGGAAAATAGAAGCGAAATCAGATGTACAATTAAAATTAATTTGATCGATTAAATTTCGATTAAAATTTAAGTTAATATTTCTAATATGTTTTTTTCCAATGTATTAATAATTTATATTTTTTTAGTTACGTACTTTTCCATCGTATTATATTTATTTAGACATGCGTACGTAAACAAAACATTTTATTCTTCCTTATTTCTTGCATAGCAGAACGAATTTGCTGTGTTCCGTCACATAATTTTTGAGCCATGAAATTGCATCGATTTCGCGAAATAATAAATCGCGACTAACGGGATATATATATATATATATATATATATATATATATATATATATATATATATATATATATATATATATATATATATATATATATATATATATATGTATATATATATGTATATATATATATATATGCGTTATAAAAATATAATTAATCGAAATTTATGAATTAATTTTTTTCCCCAATTAATCGTACACATTTTTTGTAATCAGTACCAGCCCTAATTTATAGTAAAAAAACTACTATAGTCTGCCTGCTACATTTCAGCTCGATTTGATCACGGGGAAAGGGTTATAAAAACATTTAATATAATGCATACAGCGCGACAGACAAGCATAAACATTTACAGATGCGGAATATATTTTAAAAAGTATGGTAAATATAATACGTACCGCACCGCACGACAGGAACATATTTAAACGGTGTTTCAATGTAATACGCACCGAAACAGTCTAGCACACAAAAATTACATGCTACATAGAGATACATATAGATAATCTAAAAATTCATTAATTTAATAACAGTACATCTGATCGATGTGAAATTTTGATCGATCATTTTTATCGTCTCCACAATCCTGCCTAAAATTTTTCAGCTCGCTAGCATACGGGGAAGTGGGTTAAAATCGATCTAAAGTTTTTGCGGCAAACAATGAAGCAAGCAAACGCCACGCGTTAATATAAAGGATTTAAACATGCATTACTATTAAAAAATTGAAACGATAAAGTTAAAAAAATAAATAATTAAAAAATGTAAGTTTCTCAAACATTCCATTCACACCATTTGTTTAGATTGAGTTTTCAACCCCATTTTAATGACCTCCAATAAATTATGTGAATGTTTAATTAATCATTTACAATTGATGCTCATAACCAGTTAAATGACAGAAACAAGCATATATCCAGTAACTGATATATCTCATGTTGTTCTGAGTTCGCATTTTGTTCAATTTAATACAACAATGTCCGAAGGTAGGACTCACTCGCATGGAGCACGAAGCTAACAAATGTGAAACAGTTTCAGGGGCTAGGCTGCAATGCAGGCAGTTCGAGTCCCGTTTGTGTTCTACCATGTTAAAGTACGTGTTGTTAAGGTGATGTTCTGTTCTCGTATGAATCACCTGACTCTGGTATTTGAGACTTAATTTCCGCCACTGATCTCTTCGATTAGGCTGGGGAATTTTAGCGTTTATCTCTAACAGTTGTTCGACTAGGCTTGGGCATTTTAGCGTTTATCTCTAACAGTTGTTCGACTAGGCTGGGGCATTTTAGCGTTTATCTCTAACAGTTCTTCGACTAGGCTGGGGCATTTTAGCGTTTATCTCTAACAGTTCTTCGACTAGGCTGGGGCATTTTAGCGTTTATCTCTAACAGTTCTTCGACTAGGCTGGGGCATTTTAGCGTTTATCTCTAACAGTTGTTCGACTAGGCTGGGGCATTTTAGCGTTTATCTCTAACAGTTGTTCGACTAGGCTGGGGCATTTTAGCGTTTATCTCTAACAGTTGTTCGACTAGGCTGGGGCATTTTTGCGTTTATCTCTAACAGTTATGTTTTTGCCCATTCCACCTTTCCCAAAGTGTTTTGTTAAATAGGGCTTAGCTTCCAATAATAAAAATACCGAACTTAAACAATATTTAAATACTTTTGTCAACACTCATTTAAAACAGAGATACCTCTCAGATATCATCTTAAAGTACTTACGTAAACCCCCAAGCCGTTGCAGTCAGATAACTTAAGAAACACGTGTGAGAACAACTTCATACTAATTCTACAGGTAACTAGCGTAAGAAACACTGTAGCCTTCCACCACCAGTTCATATAGAGATCTGATATACATACAATGTATATGAAGGCCCGAAGTTTTGTTGTTAACTTAAAGACATCGCAATAGAAACGCATGCCATTGACATGAGAACCTTTGACTTTAGTCTGATAATAACCAGTGAAGTTATTGTTTAGAAAATGTTGAGCTCCAAATGAGTGAGAATTGATCCCAACACAAACTCTCTTACTATAAGAATGTTTTAAGCTCTAATTTCTTGTGTTTGCCGTGTGTCTGCAGGCTGCCCGCCAACTGTTGGAGTGGGGCATTGATCCTAACACTAAAGACGTGAGTAAATGTTGATTTTTTAAAATCCAACTTTTAAATTGTCCTGATGGAAATCACGGTTATATTGCTCATTAATCATTAAAGCCACGAAATGATTTTTTAAAGAAAACAATGCCTGGTGAAATTTAATTCTGAAATCAATTAAAACTGTAATTGAAACCAATTTTCAATTTCTCTTGATGTTTAGATTTTCACGTTTCTACAAACAAGATTTATTTGTTTCGATAAAATTTGCTAACGGAGAGTTTTCTTTCAAAATTCGTCTACCAATGGGTAGATAAGGATGTATACAAATACAAGTATATTCTGATTACATTCAACTCCTAATATCATCAGCCTTGTAATATTTCCCGGACCCCAGGTTTATGCCATGACCCCACTACATATAAGTGCTGTAGATGGAAGCGTCAAAATGGTGACCTTGCTTGCCAAGTTCAATGCCAACCTGGACTTACGGGACATGAAAGGGAAAACACCGCTACACAAGTTAGTTGGCTGGAGTTATTGTTTGTTAAGCTAACAATTCCAATACGTTGTTTGGTGGGAAGTTCTTTAAAAAAATAGAATTTAGCCTTACAATCTCACCAAAAAATGTGATTTTAGATTCTTTGTTTCCTATTTTAGTATTCTCTATTCAATTCTTATGATACATGTATGATGTATACATATTTTCATAAGACTTGATACACATGATAATCTCATTAACAAAAAAGCGAACTTCTTGAAATATTAAATATAACACCAATGACCAATGAAAACATTTCTTAAAATAATTTAACGATTTTAAAATAAAATAAATAAATTCTTCGGACATTTTCTGCTCCTTTTTAGCACAACTGAAGTTTTGCAGCACTTCAGATCGTGACAGTCAAAGATTTCTTTAGTATATTTGACTATATTCACAGCATGTATTTTTCTCAATAAACAGAGCCGTAGACCACAGAAAGATTGACGTCATCTCGGCACTTCTGAAAGAGGTAAATTAAACTGATCTCAGCTCATTCTCAACAGTCGTTTGTCTGGCTCCATAATTAAATCAATCTCATTCTTGTTATGATCATGAAAGCAAAAGTCACGTCCCAGGAAGCAACGGATTTTTAAAAAGTCGTATATTGAATAACACTATGCTTTCACTGCTAGGCATGCATGGTTGACGTTAGGTTAATATAACGGTGCGGGTTTATAATTTAATTTTAATGAAAAAAGAAAATTCATTTTTATAGTAGACAAAGCTGGGCTATATAAGAAATAAGTATCGTTACAATATACCCATCAATTAAAAGTGAATTAAAACAGATGTGTAGTTTACAAACTATTAGAGGAAGGGTGAATGGACATTGCGTTATCAATGGTTACACTATACAAAAATAAATATTTATCGATTACATTACTTTGTATTTCACATTTTCAACTCATTCCAGTTTATGATAAAAGAACTAAATGTTATTTTTTATCACCCTGAGAATCAAATCTTTGAAAATCAGCAATGTGTATTGATAAGAGAAAATAGTTATAACCAGTGGCGTCACTAGGGGGGGGGCGAGGGGGGCGGGCCGCCCCGGGTGACACCCATCAGGGGGTGACACCCGAGCCTAAAATTTTACTGTGTACGATTTTATGTCAGAAAAAACAAAAATGTAGACATTTTTTTCATCTAGAAAGAAATTAAGAAATACAAAGAAATACGTTAAACATGAAAACTTTTTATTAAAAAAATATCAGTAACTTGCAATGATTAAATAGGCCCAACACACAAACAACATTAAAACAAATTAGGAAAAAAAGAAAAGAAATAGTCGCAGCAGACATCTTTAAAAAAAGGCTGGACATGAAAAGGGCAATGTCTTATGTTTTAAAAGATATAAAGCCATTTGGGCTTTGACACACCGACACCATGGACGAATCCCACCTCACGACTCCCCCCACAACAGTGGGGTGTGGGGGATAAGATTTTTATCAAAAAAAAATTAATCAAAAGATGGGTTTTCTTTGTTGATGTTTTTTCCAGACGAAAATTATGAATTCAATGTCTTTGAGTTAATATTTTGATTATATATATATATATTAAAGGCGTGATATGCATGTTTATATACAGTTAATAGTTAAACCCCCGGTTACGACAGTCCCGTCCCGACTTACGCTGTTTCGTGGTTACGAACGCTCACCCATAAAGAATAATATTACGCGTTATTCCGTATTTTTAATTTTTTTTAAAAACCTTTTTTTTAATGGGGTAACAAAGTGTTTTCTATAGTTGAAATAAAAAAAAATAATTGAAAAATATGTATTATTATTATTTGAACCTACAACTTTCGTTTGCGAATTTTTCTCATGGTGAAGTTATCAATCAAGTCAGTAAAGCTAAGAAAGCTTACAAGTAAGTTCCTTTTCAATGCTCATTAGAGAGAGCATATTCAGTCTTTGTTGTCCCATGCAAATTCTAACTCATTTTATATTCTTTTCAACTTTGAAAAGGATCGCTCTCAGTTGCAGTTTGATGTCATCATTGAGAGATAGATGCGAAGTGGGATGTGTACATTTGTAAAGGACTGTATGAAATTTAGCTCATTCAAAAGCAGCAAAATGTTTAGCTCTGTGCACGTTATTTGTGTTTGGCATTGGGGTACTTCCTTTCCTTACCCTGAGCCTGGACAATAAATTTTTTAAAGAGTTTTGAAAATTGGACTAATTCTGAAGGTAAGCAGTCTTCGAAATCACTTGAATATTCTTACATTATCTTGGCTTCTGCCCATCGGATGGCGAAATTGCTGAGCTTAGATAGGTTTGTAAGAAAGCCAAATTTCTCATGGATGTCTTTATATGGACCTAACCGATGTTGTAGGGCTCAAGAAAGTTTGTCAATGATTACCAGAAATACCTCAACCTTGAAACTTTTGTCTCGGGGAGAAAGCTGTTTTGGTGATGTCCCTTTATCAAACTGACGACCTTTTTTCTCTCTTTTTTGTTGTTGATAGCATTGAAGATTGTTCATACTATTTTTACCACGGACTTGTCCTTTCCTTTGTCTTCACAGGAATCAAATTAAGAACGATGTCTTTTAACAAACTCAATGAGAGACTTCCTTTCTAAAATTGTTTCCCGAATTTCAAGTAAAATAGTGACTTCCAGTTGTTCAAGTTCCTTTAGAAATCCTTTTGTTTCAAGTCGACATTCACGTGGCTGATTTTCGTTTGTTGCTAACTCTTCCAGTGCTGCGATATTCGCATGGTATAAGTTATTAACAGAACTTACTGCATCATGTCAGGCTAACCATCTTGTGTCACACAAGGCTTTGTTAGCATGTATCAATTTCATGTGTTTTTAAAGTACCTGTCAACGATGAGTAGATGCAACAAGCCGGGTATAAAGATTTTGCAGTTGACAAAAAATCTGACTGCATCAGGACAACCTGCTGCACTTTTCCCAACCAAATTAAGGGAATGAGCTGTGCATGGTTCATAATGACCAAAACTGCACTTCTCACGAAGAATAGCCTAGTTTCCGTTATACTTCCTACTCATATTTGCAGCATTGCCGTATGAATGTCCAAGGCATTTTCGGGGATTCATACAAACATTTGCCTGCATCTTTATTATACACTATAATAAGTTTGAAGTACCTTAAATTATTGATGGCCCCTAGATTTAGCCCGTTCAGCACCCCCCTCTTAATCCGTAATAGGGTGTGGGGGTCACGCCTCTGTGACGATGTCTGACGAGGGGGTGGGGTTAAAAATGTGATGTCACATAAAAAAACGCGCAACTTTAAATAGAAGTTCCACTTAAATTTTTGATTGTTTACCGTTTATTTAATGACGTTTTCGATGGCTTCACTGGTGTTACGACATCAGAGCGCAGACTTACCCTAAATACATATTTAAATTACAAAAAATAATTTGCAACATGTTAATTTTTATTTAGAAAATACGGCTTGGGGGGGGGGTGTCAAAGCTTTGTGACGTCATATCGTGAAAAGGGGGTGGGGGTATAAGTATGAAGCTGGGGGATGGTGGGGTAAAAATCGGCATCCTCGCGTGACGTCATTTATGGACGGCCCCTTCAGTCGTGAAGGGGTGACACCATGATCATGAGCTACCGCCCCGGGTGACACCAACCCTAGTGACGCCTCTGGTTATAACATTGATTGGGAATTATAGAGTTGCAGCTGGCTAAAAATAAAATTTGGATTATCCCACTAGCTGCCGTATTAGAAATATTTCTCTTTGACCAAGGTCAGAGAGCAAGGAGAATAGTAGTATGGGTCGGCATGATATATGTTTAATTTTTTCTTCTGAATTTGAACCCTCTACACTTTAATCTTGTTTGACTCACTACCAAATCAAAAAATAACGGCCTAGACCCTGGACTTCTATGCTGCATCATGCAGTCCTTAGAACCTAGCATTGAATGATCAAACTGTTACAAAATCAAGTCTTCATTGCATACAACTTTTCAATACAAACAAAATGAATTGAAGTTAGCAAAGACAGAAGCACAATTCACGGAAGATTAATTATCATGCTAATTTACTATATAAAAAAAATTAAAAAGCCATGGGCGTTACCAGGGTCAGAATCCCCCTGAAGGGGGGGGCATTATTTCAAGCTCTCTTCTAACAAAACCCCTTTAAGTAACTGAACGTGGTAAACACCTTTTCATCGCCCCAGTCCACCGCCAAGAGAAAATAGATCCGTTAAAAGGATAATTTCATAGTAAAATATTACAATATAATAAGAGCAGAAATAGACTATGTACACGAGTTTCACATACTTTTAATTGTCAACAAAATCCCAAAGCGAATCTCAGTTTAAACAAAAATCAATATAAGCGGATTATAGCAATCGATAAAATAATTGAAAGCCTGGTGTTCTCAGTGCATCGTCAGTTGACTCTCATGTGTGGGCATTTAACGTGGAGGGGCTTAATTGTTTAATAGCTAGCGTGTGAAGGGGACGAGGTGGGATGGGCCCTCACTAATTGTGTTTAAACACTGTGTTGTACGCGTGTTGGGACTGGGCTTTCATGACAATGGCGCTGTCAGTCTATATGATATTCTCAAGCTGATGCTGCTGTAGGTGAAATACCTTCATGTCATGTGTCATTTGAAGATACATATTTAGTGCTGCCATTTGAAGATACACATTAGTCCTGTCATTTAAATTGTACATCACTCCTGTCATTGGAACAAGTACATTAGTTCCGTCATTTGTCATTGTAAAAGAGTCCTGTCTTTTGACCTTCTACATCAGTTCTGTTATTTGAACATGTACATCAAGGACGTCATTTCAACAAAAATGCAGTTTTATATATCAAACATTGACACAGGGGCGGATTAAGACTGCACGGGGCCCCTGGCTGCAAATCAAACTGGGGCCCTATCTAGCCAGTGTACCTTTAGATAAAATGATTGCTAGCAGCTAATTTAAGACTGTAACTTGTAACTATTCAGCAAAATAGATTGTATATGAAAAAACATAACACGAAGAAATAACTGTTTGCCGGCATCGTAAAATTGAGTGTAAAATACAATATAAAGAATAAAAATTAAAAAATATGTCACACCCCACCAGGGATCGATCCCGCGACCGCTTGCACCAAAGGCCTATGTTTTTTTTATGTGCTTTTTTTAATCACAAAGAGTTACTCATTAATTTTGAGAAGCAAAGACACGGTGTTTACATAATTCTTTGAATATACATTAGTACGTTATAAACTAACAATAAATGAAACGTTTTGTTTTAATAAAAAAGAGATATCGTCTCGTTTGTTCTACTAGCATTTATACCCGGTGTAACCCCTGGAAATCATCAGAAAAAAAATACAACGATTTAGGTAACATACAAGTTAGGGGCTTTGTTAAAAGTCTTATAAATATTTTTAAAAAATTAATTCAAACGGAAATTAAAATTAATTGAGCTAACTTTTCTTTTCCGATACGATTCCTTTCCTCCAATTCTAAATAGAATATAATTTAAAGGGTTCGAACTACAGAGATGCCCCATTCCCCGTGAAATTACATTTTGGATGCTCTCACGTTTACTGTTAGATCCCACGCCTGCTGGAATTATGAATGTATCTATCTATCTATCTATCTATCTATCTATCTATCTATCTATCTATCTATCTATCTATCTATCTGTCTGTCTGTCTGTCTGTCTATCTATCTATCTATCTATCTATCTATCTATCTATCTATCTATCTATCTATCTATCTATCTATCTATCTATCTATCTATCTATCTATCTATCTATCTATCTATCTATCTATCTATCTATCTATCTATCTATCTATCTATCTATCTATCTATCTATCTATCTATCTATCTATCTATCTATCTATCTATCTATCTATCTATCTATCTATATATATATATAAAACATATATTTACGTCTAAGACTCATCTACGAGAGATCATTATTTTTTAATCAATACCGGTAGACAGCTCAGGCCGCAGATAATTTTAAGAAAATTCCAGTTTTAAATTATCCCTTACCCCACCCGCCATTACAATTAGTTGTAACGACTAATTTTTCGGCGAAGCTAATTTTCTAATACAAATAAATATTCCAAAGAAAAGCAATGGTTATAACCATCGTTCATGTAAGATTGAAGAGGAATCCCGATGGGGACTTTTCTATCATGTGAGGTTTGCACTATTGAAACGAGTCTGAAAATTACGGAGTAAGATTTTAAGATTATTCCCATTAAAATCGGTTGTTCATTATTGCGACTTTCCCCAAAAATTTAATCACATAATTTTAGATCACCCCCCAAATAAAAAATTCTTCATTTTAAAATTGTTTAAAAAATAGCGGAAAGTGTTTTAATAGTGAAAGTTCATCCATATAATATGTCAATAATAGTTTACCACTTCTACAACTATGTTAATAATATTTTATGTCAATGGCTTTTGTATTAAAAATTGATTATTTAACAATATTCAATACTAGGGGCAAGTACCCGGCTTTTCACGGGTTTAACAACAACAGCAACAACAACAAAAACAACAACAGCAACTAAAAAACAAAAACAAACAACAAAACAACAACTACAACAACAACAGCAACAACAACAGCAACAACGACAAAAACAACAACAGAAACAGCAACAAAACAACAAAAACAAAACAACAACAAAAACAAAACAACAACAAAATCAACAACAAAACAACAACAAAACAACTACACCAACAACAGCAACAACAACAAAGCAACAACAACAAAACAACAACTACAACAAAGCAACAACAACAAAGCAACAACAACATGAAGGACATTGTCGTCGCAGGGCAAGGGATGTGGACAACAACAACAACACTAAAAACAACACAAAAGCAACAACAGCAACAACAACAGCAACAACAACAAAAACAACAACAGCAACAACAACAAAAACAACAACAAAAACAAAACAACAACAAAAACATCAACAACAAAACAACAACAAAACAACAACTACAAAAACAACAGCAACAACAACAAAGCAACAACAACAAAACAACAACAACAAAAGCAACAACAACAAAAAAATTATTTTATGGCGATAATAGCCTTCTTGTTAATCTCGACACCAAAATGTTTATTATTTTGCGTCATTATTTTACGTCTTAATTTTCAATATTTTTTATTTTATATAGCTCATATAAGGAAAAACTACATTTTGAGCCCCCGGCCCCCAGTATCTTATATATATGGAACGAAACCTGTTTAATAACCCTTCCGGTATAATTTTGTGTACGTGTACCAAATTTCACGTTATTTGGTTGTCTGGATCTTGAGTTATTAGGGAACAGACAGACAACAAATGCGTCTTATATATATAGAGACTAGGGGCAAGTACCCGGCTTCGCACGGGTTTAACAACAACACAAACAACAACAAAAACAACAACAGAAACAAAACAACAACTACAACAACAACAGCAACAACAACAAAGCAACAACAACAAAGCAACAACTGCAACAGCAACAACAACATTAAGGACATTGTCGTCGCAGGGCAAGGATGTGGACAACAACAACAGCAAAAACAACACAAAAGCAACAAAAAAAAACAACAAAAACAGAACAACAACAAACACAACAAAATCAACAACAAAACAACAAAATAACCAACAAAAACAAAACAACAACAAAGACAGCAAAAATAACAACAAAACAACAACAACAACAAAGCAACAACAACAAAACAACAACTACAACAACAACAGCAACAACAAAAGGAACAATAACAAAGCAACAATAGCAAAACAATTATTTTATGGCGATAGTCGCCTTCTTGTTAATCTCGACACCAAAATGTTTATTATTTTGCGTCATTATTTTATGTCTTAATTTTCAAAAATTTTTAATTTTATATAGCTCATATAAGGAAAAATTACATTTTGGGCCCCCGGCCCCCAGTATCTTATATATATGGAACGAAACCTGTTTAATAACCTTTCCGGTATAATTTTGTGTACGTGTACCAAATTTCACGTTATTTGGTTGTCTGGATCTTGAGTTATAAGGGAACAGACAGACGACGGACAGACAACAAATGCGTCTTATATATATAGAGATATTTAATTATTTGGAAATTGACTGTTTGAATATTAAAGATAACAAATAATTGACATTTATTAGAAGCTTCACGTCTGCATAAAGTCATGATACCCAAATATTGCCTGGGCTTGGCCTGGCTCTAGCCTTCAGAGGCCCAACATGTTGATGCGAGACTATGACCTCCATGTCTAGACCTCAACCGAATAAATAATTTTTTTGAAAGATAAGTCAATTATCTTAACTCTACCCAGTCTCATGACAACATTTAATCAAACTTATCCATAGACTACATTTAGAACTAATGATCCGGGCCCTAGATTAGCTTACGTATAGAAGAGGTTCAGATCTTCTTATCCCAGCCCAAAATGTCTTGTCTATTGAGGAAATTCGGGAATTCTCACCACAGCAGTAGATGACCTTGTCTATAGATGTAGTTTAGATTTGTTTCTTTCCTTGTCCTGGATTAACTCTTCCATAAATGAGGTTTAGAACGTCTTGCCAGCCCCAAAACAATGTGTTAGTCTCAAACTTAGACAAATTATGAGTTGCTTTAAAGAAGATCAAATGATAAAACAAAGGGCTGGTGATTCATGTTGTCAAAAAATTTTGCTATCAATACTTCAGGGCGCTGACATAGATGCCCAAGACATCAACAGCAACACCCCGATCATTGCGGCATGCAGGAAGAGTGACTTGAATGCCGTCAAGTTGTTGCTGGAGCATGGAGCAGACATTTCTAAGAGAAGCTTCTTTGGACAAACCTGTCTGCACGTCACGACCATCTCTGGGAATATGGATATTCTGCACTTTCTGCTAGCGGTAATATACGAATGTTCAAAGTTTTCTCCTAGCAGTGAGGACACTCTGCACTTGGTGCTCTCAGAAAAAAAGCTTTTTCTTATAATGCTAAATATATTTTATATATATATATATATATATATATATATATTATTAGCTAATATTTGACTGTTTTTTATAAGACAATTTACCAAACGTGTTAAAAAATTGTTCCTATAAAATATAAGTTAATGGGATAACAACAGATCTCCAAACCATGATGAATTAAAACGTTTTCAATTTCGTTCTTTTACAGCACTGTGACAAGAAACTCTTGGAGGGCATAGACATCTTTGACCAGACCGTATTACATCACGCGGCGAGGTTGACAGACATTCGGGTGAGATTCTTGTGTCTTTGAAACTCGTTCGAATTTCTCTACAGCATTAATACATGTCGGTATTTCTTGTGAAACAAAAGCTCCTCTCAGTGGCGTTATAGCTTGCGTAGCTCGCACTTGTCAAAGGCGCCACTTGAGTAATTAAAATGTTTGTTAAAGCGACACCTTAATAAATAGACCAAAGCACAAAATCATTATTACTAGAAAACTGAGCTTTATATTTAGCAACTAACAATATCAATGTTTTTCTATACACTTGTTCATGTAACAACTCACCGTATAAATATTGAGTGCTTTACAATAATCTTCCTAATTTTAGTTTATTGACGAGCTACTGCTAAGAGGATGCTCCCCTGATGCCACTAATGCCATGACGGAAACGCCACTGCACATAGCGGCAAGGTCAGTTAGCCTGAACTAAGGTAACAAGCAGTAAGCAATGGGAACAAGCTACTCTGAAAAACTGTAACAAGGAGTAAGATATGGGATCAAGTAATGGGAACAGGTTAACAAGGGAGTAAGATATGGGAGCAAGTTACTGGGAACAGGTTAACAAGGGAGTAAGATATGGGAGCAAGTTACTGGGAACAAGCTAACAAGGGAGTAAGATATGGGAGCAAGTTATTGGGAACAGGTTAACAAGGGAGTAAGATATGGGAGCAAGTTACTGGGAACAGGTTAACAAGGGAGTAAGATATGGGAGCAAGTTACTGGGAACAGGTTAACAAGGGAGTAAGATATGGGAGCAAGTTACTGGGAACAGGTTAACAAGGGAGTAAGAAAACAAGAAAGTAAGAAAGAGAGGGGAGCAAGTTACTGGGAATATGTATAACAAGGAGTAACTTCTCTAAGCTGGCTGTAAACAATAGAAGCACTTTGAATTTTAGAGTTTAATGTGTAAAGAGGTAAGATGGCGAAATAGTAATGAGTTGGGGAGTCGGTGAATAATGGCTGAGCCGTTAATTATTATAAAGTGTACTTAAATATGCTAAATATAAATATATGAAAAAAATTAAAACCTTCAATTTCAGGGGTGGATCTAAGGGAGGGGGAGGGGGTCCAAATTCAAAAGTCCCCCCGGGCCTCCACTTTAGGGGGGGGCCGAAAAGAGTGTCCGAATTTTTTTACCTCCAATATTACGCCACCACCATCTATGAAGGGCCCCCAAAAGAGGCAAAGCCCCCACGGCCCCCAAATCCCTACAAATCCCTAGCTACGCCACTGTTCAATTTCTTCTTGTTTTGTATAATTTTTGTTAAGCTCTTGGTTTATTCCACAGACACGGGAGCTACGAAACTGTCAAAAGGTTAGCGGAAGTCGCCAAAGATATCAACGCGCAGAACTTTGAAAGCAAAAGCGCTTTTTTCTGCGCATGTGAGAGCGGAAACAGTGCAACTTTTCGCGCTCTAATTGAAGTTGGGGCCAATGTCAAGGACACGTAAGTACTTAACGTAACTTTATATATATATATATATGCAAACAATAAAATTTATATATATAATTTATAATTTAATTTAAAAAAACGGTATAGTGGAGTAAATGTCTCAACAATTTCAAAACCAAATAATATTCGTTGCACTTCCTTTTTGATATTCGGTGCCCAGTTTTTGTTAGGGACTTATAGCAACTCTGTTTTCTTTCCGCCACTTTGAAAAGTTGTTAATAGAAAGCTAGATGACATTTTCTGTAAATTAAATTAAAATGCGTCTTACAAATTTTATTCGTACTTATAAAATGATTTTCCGAAACGGTTACACTTGTATACTGTCTATAATTTTTGTTTAAAATATATTGCTTCATGAGCACACAGTTTTGGGTCCCTCCTAATTTCTTTTAAAAACTTTATCGTGGTCAATTTCTGTAAAATGACAAAGAGCAAAACCTGGGACCAGAGGCATCACTAGGGTTGGTGTCACCCGGGGCGGCCCGCCCCCCGCCCCCCTAGTGACGCCACTGCCTAGGACACAGTTTCGTGGTAGACCAATGAGTGGTCTTGTCACAGAAAGGTTCCCCTAGTAGTTACGCTCACTTTGTAGTGACCAACCAATGACCAACTCCGTATCTTGCCCGTATGTCATCAGCGATGTCCACTTCAGAGATGCCCTGATGGTAGCTGCTATGGGCGGCTTCACGGACATTGTGTTGGACTTGATTGAGCTAGGTGTACAGCTGAACACAAGAGATGAGGAGCGGGTAAGTCTCTTGATACGTCACAACAGTCACCTCTATCAAAGTATTAGATCTTTAATACATGGGTAAAGTTTTATATTTATACATTTCTGAGCAATTAGATATGTTTGGAACGTTAATGATCGTAGGAAGTTAATGTTTTATTTTATGATTAGAGCAAAGCTGTCCACCAATGTTTTGTGTTATGATTAGAGCAAAGCTGCCCACCAATGTTTTGTGTTATGATTAGAGCACAGTTGTTCACCAATGTTTTATTTTATGATTAGAGCAAAACTGTCCACCAATGTTTGAGTTATGATTAGAGCCCAGTTGTTCACCCATGTTTTATTTTATGATTAGTGCACAGTTGTTCACCCATGTATTGTGTTATGATTAGAGCACAATTGTTCACCAGTGTTTTATTTTATGATTAGAGCACAGTTGTTCACCCATGTATTGTGTTATGATTAGAGCACAGTTGTTCACCCATGTATTGTGTTATGATTAGAGCACAGTTGTTCACCAATGTTTTGTGTTATGATTAGAACACAGCTCTCCACCACGCATGTGACCATGGTCACGTTGCTACTGTCAAGGTTCTTCTAGAAAGCCACGCCCCCGTCACAGCCACCAATGTACGGGGGAAGAGTCCTCTTGACCTGGCCATAGATAAGAGCAAGACGGAGGTTGTTCTTTTAATGATAGAACATTCTAGGTAAATAATAGAACATTCTAGATAAAATATAACATTTAAGTCAATGATGGAACATTCTATGTAAATAATAGAACATTCTAGGTAAATAATAAAACATTCTATGTAAATAGAACATTCTAGGTCAATGATAGAAGATTCTAAGTAAATAATGTAACATTCTAGGTACACAATAAAACATTCTAGATAAATTATAGATCATCCTAGATACATAATAGAACATTCTAGTAACATAATAAAACATTCTAAATAAATTATGGAACATTCTAGGTAGATAATAGAACATTCTAGGTCATTAATAGAATATTCTAGATAATTAACAGAACATTCTAGGTGAATAATAGAACATTCTAGGTAAGAAAGAGAGGACATTTAGGTAACTAATAAAACATGCAAAGTTATGGAGAGAATATATTAGTTGAAAGAAAATATTCTTGAGCAAGACTAGTTAAAGTAAAGTACTTTAAATTTAAATTGTATGAATGTAAATTAAATTATGCAACATATTTAATATTCGGGGAATTAGAGGCCAAAATATTTTTTTAAAATTTTGGAAAGAAGAGATAGGATTGGAGTAAAAACTCGAAAATACAGAATCTGTAAATTTTAAAAAATAGGATAGAGATTTCCGAAAGGGAAGAGAGGGCTTAATTGGAAATGGGAACTAAAGGTAAACAGAAAGCCTTATTTATAGGTTATATAAAATAAATTGAGATTGCATAAATCAAAACTTAAATTTATATAAGAAAAAAGTAATATTCTAATAAAAATCATTGTTTATTTAATCCATCTATTCACAACGTTACTAAATTAAAATATATTTAAAAAAAAAGGATTTGAATTTTTGTTTACAAATTAGCTGGGAAGAGAGTCTGTCTGTTAGAGACAAGTTTGGTGCCACCTGCATGGACAGAATGATTGCTAATATACCCATCGCTGTCAAGGTAAGTTAATTACTTCATAGGTAAGTTAACATAACCATGGCCTTATAGATAAGTTAATATACCCATGGCCTTATAGGTAAGTTAATATACACATGGCCTTATAGGTAAGTTAATATACCCATGGCCTTATAGATAAGTTAATATACCCATGGCCTTATTGGTAAATTAATATACCCATGGCCTTATAGGTAAGTTAATATACCCATGGCCTTATAGATAAGTTAATATACCCATGGCCTTATTGGTAAATTAATATACCCATGGCCTTATAGGTAAGTTAATATACCCATGGCCTTATAGGTAAGTTAATATACCCATGGCCTTATAGGTAAGTTAATATACCCATGGCCTTATAGGTAAGTTAATATACCCATGGCCTTATAGGTAAGTTAATATACCCATTGCCTTATAGGTAAGTTTATATACTCATGGCCTTATAGATAAGTTAATATACCCATGACCTTATAGGTAAGGCAATATACCCATGACCTTATAGGTAAGACAATATACCCATGGCCTTATAAGTAAGTGAATATAATTCATTGTTATGAAGGTATTTTAGTAAACCAACTGCCATTAAAGTAAGGTCACATGCCTATAGCCTTCAATGTAAATTAACTTTGCCATAGCCACGCTGTTACGCTTGAGATCCCATCGCTGTAAATGTAAGTTTACATACCTACGCTGTTATTTTAAGTTAACATACCTACCCACTGTCCTCTACAAAATATGTTTTTAATTTTTAATCATCTTTGCCGAATACAATCAAGTCAAATCTGTCTTTTTGTCTACAATGTAATCAATATAAAGTTGCCTGTGACTGAATTGACCCCAAAATTGGGCTTCGCATTTGTTAACTAAAATAAATCTTTAATCCTAAATAAAATACCTTTAATTAGTCTTACCTTATAGAATGTTGTAGACTTATTCCTAGCACTGTCCATCCCGCAGGCTGTGCTGGACAAGTGTGTCAAAGTGTCCAGTCATGATCCAACAGATGAAGACTACACGGTAGGCGGCATACTAAAAGACGCTCAGGTTTAACATCAAATAAAATACATGTATTGTAAACATCACACACACATACTACACACACGGCTCACTTAACAGAAACACACACAAATATAAATATATGTTAGATATAAATATTCTTGGTATAAGGCCATTTCACTGTTTAATGTTTCAACTTTTGACAAATCTTTAGATTGAATTCAACTACAAGTATATAGACCCTGGGCCTAAAGACGCCATGTCGAAAAGGACAAATTATAATGCTATCAGTGTATGTATGTTCATTGTTTGACCTAGTCATTAAATCTGTGTTCAACTGATTTCACCTGAAGTTCCATGAAATATTTCTGTTTGTAAAACCTGTCGCCATGTTTTGACGATAAATAAAGTCAATAAGAACATTGATCCGTTTATTAAGTGCTGTGAGTTAGGGTTTTAATAAAATGCATCAGTTATATCTAGCCAATGTAGTGAATTAAACATAATTAAGAAAACAAATTTAAACTGGTAACAATATATACACGGTCGCACCAAGTTTTAGCAGTGCTATTGAATACAAGACATCAATGGACAAAACAAACTATGCAAATACCAGAGAAATTAAAGAGATTCAATAATTTTTTATTTTCAAATGACCATGTTTCGTTGTGTGAGAGGTTCACACATCCACGTACTTCCACAGAGTATGTTGAGTTACGAGAGGGAAGACTTACTTTCACATCCCCTCTGTCAGAGTCTCTTGTCATACAAATGGTAGGTAGACCAAGGAATACAATGGTAGGTAGACCAAGGAATACATCGGTAGGTAGACCAAGGAATACATTGGTAGGTAGACCAAGGAATACAATGGTAGGTAGACCAAGGAATACATTGGTAGGTAGACCAAGGAATACATTGGTAGGTAGACCAAGGAATACATTTGTAAGTAGACCAAGGAATACATTGGTAGGTAGACCAAGGAATACATTGGTAGGTAGACCAAGGAATACATTGGTAGGTAGACCAAGGAATACATTGGTAGGTAGACCAAGGAATACATTGGTAGGTAGACCAAGGAATACATTGGTAGGTAGACCAAGGAATACATTGGTAGGTAGACCAAGGAATACATTGGTAGGTAGACCAAGGAATACATTGGTAGGTAGACCAAGGAATACATTGGTAGGTAGACCAAGGAATACATTGGTAGGTAGACCAAGGAATACATTGGTAGGTAGACCAAGGAATACAATGGTAGGTAGACCAAGGAATACATTGGTAGGTAGACCAAGGAATACAATGGTAGGTAGACCAAGGAATACATTGGTAGGTAGACCAAGGAATACATTTGATTACAAGTTGGTTGAAACTCTTTCTTAATATTTGCAGTTAAAGAAAAACGTAAACTTTGTGTAAATACAAAAATATAAAATAAGGGGAGTAAGTTACAGCAGCGTCCTGGCGTGTATTTTATAGGCTAGCAAATCTCAGCTCTTGATTGTAGCCAAAGTTTTGTTAGATTGTGGGGTCTCATGTTTTAATTTTAGCTAATACACACCTCAGGCATTTGAACATTAGCTTTTTACACACCCCAGAGATTTTGACTGTTTATTTTACACAAAGGTTTTAAAAAAAACTTTGTTTATGACTTTAAAAAATATCAAATCGCTTAGTGCATGCATAGATTATAGCGCCTATTTTCCATTTGCATTGATAATACTTTTTACCATTATATTTCCTTTGATACAATCATAGAAAGCACCTTTAATTTCATGTGTATTTATTATCGTACTGTCAGGTTGTCATTAGATTGTACAATAATTGTCCAACGAAAGGCATGTGGTTATTTAATTGCAGGCGGATTTATGGAAGGTACGCGTTCACTGCCGACATAACTGTCCAGCTCGCCTTTGTGGTCTTGCTGTCCATGTACTTCTGGGTGATGGTCAAACCTAATGAGACGGACTATAGGTGTGAAGTGGTGTCCAGTGGCAATGACACAAATTTTACGGTACGCTAATGGCGGTTTATGACAATTGAAATTGCCTGGAAATTAAATGAAGAGATTTGATTTTATGTTATAAATGGCTGAATTATATGTTATAAATGGATCATTGTATGTTATAAATTGGTGATTGTGAGTTATAAATGGGTGGTTTTATGTTATAAATGGGTAATACTGCAATTTAAGCAAGTCAGTGTAATGATTATATCATTCTTAATTAATCAGATTCGGCACCCTTTCTTAATGAATCAATGTTATACCTTTGTGAAATAATTTGAATTAGATCTCTTTGTTAACTTATTTAAATAAAAATAATATAATTTACTAATCTTAATCTATTATTTTAACATATATATCTATTAATATACATGGCGATCAATTATAATAAAATAGCTATTTATTGTTCAAAATTTATTAAAAAAACACGTGCAGCGGAATCCTTAATAGTCAACAGGCATTCACAAAGATTGAAGCTAAACCGTTATGTTCTCGCTGCTATCTAACATCTTTTTCTACATATTTAAATTCTTAGCCAACGAAAAAATAATTAATATTAAACCTGTATCCATCTTACCAACACTGTCAGTTAGCGACAAGGGGGCGTTAGAATGGGATTAATCGGATAGAGCGTGAGTTGTCTGACTTTACAAAAGCTTTATAACCTCATAATGTCTGAATGCTGTCTTTCCCCTGCAGATGATAGTAGATGGACGGCCCGTGTTTCGTTATACCTACATGTACCCCATGCACTACGCCATATGTGGAGTGGCCATTGCTCTATTTCTTCGGGAGGTCAAGGGAGCGTTCATGGAGGTACGGTCAAAACGGACAAAATTATAGCATAACCAAAACAGGAGACAGGTGATCGAGTGGCAGCGCATAAACAGAAAAACTGAATGTCAGTCCGGGAGATCAATAAAACACACAGGAATCAATCATTAGACTTCAAGCAATCATTTGACTTCGACACAACGATTTGGGGTGATAATTAGAACATCACAGTGCTGAAAATTGGATGGGACATAGGGTACCATATGGGTAGCACATTGGATAGTAAATATGCCAGAGCATAGGGTAGAACATCGGGTATATCAATGAGTAGCACATATTTCATATCTGTTACCACATAGTGCATATCAACTGGTAGCACATAGGGCATATCATTGAGTATCACATAAGACATATCATTGGGTAGCAAATAGGACATATAATGGGTAAGCGCTTTGTTCAATACCATGGGAACTAGTTCAAGGCCCTTGAGTTCCTCATGATTCGAGGATATTAAAAAAATATCTTGGTTTATTAAAAAAACAACACAATAATTATATCTCTAAATAACCAAAGTAAAGTTGTAACTAAAAGAATGTAAACCTGTTTTTTTCCAGGGATGCAGATATGTGTTTTCAGGACCCTTTGTTATGACCACCCTTTCAATGATTCTCATTGGGTCAGCAATTTACCCACTTGGCTTAGAGCCTTGTGAGAACCAGTGGAGAACATTTGCATATGCAACACTCATCTTCCTGATAAGAGAATCAATAATGTTACAGAGGTAAAGGCATTTTTGTTGGACATTTCTTCTTTGACTTTTTATAAAATAAGTTTTGTTAGAGTAATGGGCTTCCCTTGTTGAGTGGATATTTCCCAATGTTTTGTTATATTATTTTGATAGCTTCTGTCAGTGAATATTTGTTTAGCGGTTTGCTTGTTTAAAGGTTGTGATGTGTTTCTTAGAGAATCTCCATTAGTCCTCACAGAGCAAAGTGACAAGAGTTCTGCCAACATACACAACAAACGCGCGTCCACGTCAATGATACTAATAACGACTTTAAGTTAAATCTTTCAATTTTAAAAAAACCCATCGTTTTAATTTTGAAGTATTAAAACTTGGTTTTCTAAACTGACTTTCACTTTCGCTCAGTTTACCAGTTGGGAAATGTTTAGAAATGAATAAACATATATTTTATAAAATCCATTGTATCAGTAATAGACAAAAGAAAACAAATCTCTCTAAATTATGTGACGTCTTTCTAATTACTGAATAGTTGTGGGGGATTAATCAGTTACAATTACAATCCCGTCTATTATGCAGATTATATTTTTGGAAGTTAATGAATGAAATGAAGGCCTCTGTTACTGAATAAAGAAATGGCTTTAAAACAATGAAACATCAAACGTTGTTTTACTTGTTATATGTTGTGTTCAATCAATGGATGACAACTTGTCATATGTTGTGTTCAATCAATGGATGACAACTTGTCATATGTTGTGTTCAATCAATGGATGACAATTTATATTTCTTGTATTCCAGGTTTGATCTCCTGGGCTTATATTTCACAATGTTCTTTGAAGTGTTCAAGACTATGTTAAAGGTAAACTTTAGAAAACACTGCACACCAAATATGTGACCCTTCAATATACAAGAATAGACTTTCTTTCATTGATAGGCAAACGTTACTTTGATGCTACTCACAATTACATGATCGCATTTTATCTTATTTTTATAAAGCTTGTTCAAATCAAAACAAAACATTATCCCATAGTGTTTCATGTATTCTCCTAGCCATTAAAAGCGTGAGACAACTAAAAGAAGTCAATCATTTGATAATGCTATCTATTGAAGTGTCGTGTGTTTGTTCATGGACATCAAAAACATCAGATCGTATGCTATAGGCTATCATTGAATGTACATTTTAATTGACAAAATTGTATGATACTCACCATAAATAAGATTTATTGGTTTTCTTCTTCAGATTTTCATCTTATTGTTATTTTTTGTAATCGCTCTCAATGTCCCACTGTCAATAATGCTGATGCAGGTAATATCAGTCATTTGATATGTCTATTAGGGAATTAATAATGATATTGTAAAACAACATAGTTATATATAAACTTACTTTGTAAGTACACGTTTTCAATCCTTTTTTGTCAGTCACAATAACAAACAATATAAATGCGTATGTTCAATCCTTTATCCACAGGATGGATTTCGAGATATCTACCAATCCATCTTATCCACACTCGCCATGACGATTGGAGAACTCAACTTCCGGGATAATTTCATAAGGGGAAATAACTCACCATTCACCTACGACCTTTATGTTTTGTTTCCCTTATTTTGTATTCTAATGAACTTATCCCTCATGAACTTGATGGTAAGACTATAACATCGGCGCAGTGCTGTTGTGACATTTTCTTGGTTACTTTACTAACCAATAATCTTCACACTAGTTTTGTCACATGATGTTTAATATGTAAGATTTAATTATATTAAGATGCTTCCAGTTGTCTTTGGTATATTTTGATTGCAACACAAGTATAACAAAATAATAAGTTTCTATAGCAGGAAATGAATTATGGAATATAACAATAAAAAGATAACAATTCAACCATTAAATATAGTGAGTGAGAGGAAGAGATATGAAAAAAGAAGTGGGCTGGTGATATGCCGATTAGATAAAAAAAACCAAGTACATATTTATTTATTGTAATTTTAAAGGAATTTTTTTTTGCTTTATTATTCTTTCAAGAGGATATTTTGAACAAGTCTCAAAATTCTAGCCGATCTAAAGCAATGTAAATATTTTATTAGACATTCCTTGGTTATTCTCTATAAGTATTTATATGGTATTCTGAGTTATCGTTGTTTTATTTTCCCATCGTGTTTGTTCAGATTGGTGTGGCCGTTGGGGACATCACTAAAGTAGAGAAGCGAGCATACTTGACAAGACTTAAGACACAGGTAATGTTCTGACTTAACTTTTGACCTTCTCATTTGATGATAATACTGTATTAAAAGGATCTTATGTCTATAAATTATTTTATGACAAACATGAAATTCTGGAGAAAACCCAATATTTACTGAAACCATAGTTAAATAATAAGTAGAACATCAGATAATTGTCCCTATAAAATTAGTTGTATATGAGTCTGTGACAATGCTCTTTTAAATGATATTATACACATATGCTAGTGTAGTATTCGATTCTAGACTGATCGAAATTACTTCACATAATACCTTAAGATTAATCTCTCGTTCACAGGTTCGATACCTGTTTGGCGCAGAGATGTATCCGATTATGAAAGTACGGCTATGGTTGCACACTCAGAAAGTTGTCGTTATGCCCAACAAAAAACCTCGCTCCAAGTGGGACCAGGTATTTTCAGTACGCTTTCTACGTTTTTCAATTTGTTTTTTTCCCTAGCTTCCCAGCCCTATACCTAAACTTAACTCAACTCAAAGTGGGATCAGGTATTTTCAGTACGATTACTACATCTTTCCCTTAATTTTCTTTCCGCTGCTCTTAATAGAGTAGCATTATTTTTTTTTAAATTATGAAAGTTACCTTGCCTATTTAAAGAATATATTATTTAAGATGATAAAATGAAGTTTTTTCCATAACCTGCGGGGATTTAAGTCAGATTATTTTAAAGACATTTAAATAGATGAGGCATCATGCTCTGCACGATCGCTGGACCTAGTGATGATCTGACCAACAAACAAACCTCTATCATATATTCGGAGCTGTTGTTACACGTCATATGTTGTACATGGAAATATTCATTCCTTTTGGGGTGTACCGTAACGCTAAGAAAACAACATTCCCGATGATCTGAACACATTTCTCTTTCACTATCACACATTTTGTTGTTGATCATTGGATAATCAAATAACTATATTTGAGTATTCGATTCATGCTTAAATAACACAAGGAATATATCTAGTTAACAGAGCAGTCGAATGTTCGACAGTTTTTCCTCGATTTTGTGGCGCATGTATAACTGCAAGGGATGGTCAGATCCTTCCACTCTTCACAGTCTTCATTTTTATGCTGTTAACCGGTAACACGACTGCTGGCTTTGGATAGGCAAAAAATAGATAAAAAATCGATTTTTAGTTTACTTATTAATTTGAAAATAGTAAAATTCATTATTGACTCAGAGGAGGTCTGAGACTTAGGAATGACGTCATAGGTTCCATCTTTGAAAAGTACTTTATGTTTTCCCAAAAGCCACTTAGCTTAAAAAAAAACTTAAATTACCCCAGGAAAAAATCTGCAATATAATTTGTATTCAGACTTCCCTACCAAGCCTTTGTATGTTATCAACGTTATTGCCTAACACACCACTGTTTTATCAACCGTATTGCCTAACACACCACTGTTTTATCAACCTTATTGCCCAACACACCACTGTTTTATCAACCTTATTGCCTAACACACCACTGTTTTATCAACCTTATTGCCTAACACACCACTGTTTTATCAACCTTATTGCCTAACACACCACTGTTGTATCAACCTTATTGCCTAACACACCACTGTACTTTATCAACCGTATTGCCTAACACACCACTGTTTTATCAACCTTATTGCCTAACACACCACTGTTTTATCAACCTTATTGCCCAACACACCACTGTTTTATCAACCTTATTGCCTAACACACCACTGTTTTATCAACCTTATTGCCTAACACACCACTGTTTTATCAACCTTATTGCCTAACACACCACTGTTTTATCAACCTTATTGCCTAACACACCACTGTTTTATCAACCTTATTGCCTAACACACCACTGTTTTATCAACCTTATTGCCTAACATACCACTGTTTTATCAACCTTATTGCATAACACACCACTGTTTTATCAACCTTATTGCCTAACACACCACTGTTTTATCAACCTTATTGCCTAACACACCATACCTAGATAAACGCCCTGATGAAGTATGTTTTCTCGTGTGACGTTGTTACCTGGAATCAGCATCATGAGCATATTACGGAAATATCAAATTTGTGTTTTCTCAGATGAAAAAAACCGTGTTATACGGCAACCAGATTAACTTCGTGACTAAGAAAGTTTCTAAGCACAGCCAGGAGGACACAACATCAGACCTCCAGAAAGAAATGGTCAGCCAGAGAAAAAAGTAAGAGCTTCTAGGAGCCTGACTTACAGTTTATTTTTGTAAAACTTCTACCGCGTATCTGTAGGGACCTGTATATTTAGCTTAAAAAATATTGTATTAAACTATGCTTTAAAAATGTACAATTCATCTGCACGTATTTTTTAAACCGCATCATAACCGTGTACTCAGCGATTTGTCATTTTGTTTCGCTTTTAACGTAAGTCAATGTATAAACATAAGTGAGGATAAGTAATAAGATAAATTTAAAATTAAAAATTAGGAGAAGTTTACATCACCCTCGTACCTCAAGACCAGGTCAATTTTAAAGAAGGGGGGTGGGGCATATAACAGTTAATTAATAAAATAGTTACTTGTATGACCCCTACCTCACCCCCAATACACTTAAAAAGAAAATAAATAAAATAAAATTAAGTAAATTAAGTAAAAATGATTTGACCACAAATTTAACAATTCTTATAAAGTCGGCTGGATAGCAAAGTCAATAGTGCGCTCGCCTCACAAGCTGAGGGCCGTGGGATCTAGCCCACGTTAAAGCCACTATAAAAATGTTGATGAATGACTAACGCTAAGAAAGTCCCCCGCTGACCTGGAGAGGGATGGGCGAGAATGTTCTAATGGAAATGATTTTGAAATTGTTTGCAAACAAGATTTTATGTGCAAACACTTCATGACTGTCTTTATTTTAATCATTTTCCATGTTACATTCCTACAAAGTATTATCTAAACGGAGGTTTAAATAAAACCTTACTTCTAATGGAAACATTAGAACCCCCTACGACCTCGAAAAAATGTTATGGGACACAAAAAAATAAAATATAAAGTCAAAACATAAGGATAACGTTTAAACTTATTATACATCTACACAAACATAAACAAATTAAGCGTTATGCAGATTTGTGGGCGCCAGGAAAACAGTTATACAAAAAACAAAAATGAAATTTAAATTTTTTAAAAATTATCTTATTATTACTTTTATCCTTCTGTAGGATTGATGAACTAACTGACATGACTGTCACAGTCTTAGAGATGTTGGATAACCTGACGAAGGAACACGACCACAGCAATGCGTGATATGATGCATGGTGATGCAAAGACAGAAACATTTAATGATATACAATTGCGAGTGCATGATTTGATGATAGATCATGATACAAGGACCACAACACTGTGTGACAAAAGGATACATTATGATACAAGGACTAGAACGCCAAGGGACAAAAGGATTCATCATGATACAAAGACTATAACGTCAAGGGACAAAGGATACATCATGATACAAGGACTACAACGCCAACGGACAAAGGGATAAATCATAATACATGGACCACAACACCACGTGACAAAAACGTATATCATAATACATGTATACTTAATATTTAAAGATCTTTTTGAAATGATTTTGAAAATTTTGAAAACAAGATTTTATGTGCAAACACTTCATGCCTGTCTTTATTTTAATCATTTTCCATGTTACATTCCTACAAGGTATCATCTAATCGGAGGTGTAAATAAAACCTTGCTTCTATCAGAGCAAAATGATCATCACAGTATTTATCGTAGGCTCCTAATAAATAGAACAAAAAGAATCGATTTATCCACCTCTTTACTTAATTTAAATTAAAAACAATATGATGACAAGGAAAACTAAATTATTTAAGATTGGGGTTTTACCATACACAAAAGGGAAGGTGTTGTGCTAGTTAGGCTAAAATTGGCTGATCAAAATTAAGTATTGATTTAGTTAGGCACTTCTAAACTGAATGTTTCGAAGAGCAAAAAAAAAGAAGAGATTCCAAAAGTTTTTCTTTTTATTAATTAATGCATACGATATTGTCCAATAAATGAGGTTCCTTTGAAGGTGTCTCATTATTCGCAGACCTGCGTGCCTTAGAATATGGCTCTGAACATTTGTGTGTTCATTTCGACAGCCAAATTTCTAAACAATTCCAGTGTTCCAGCAAGAGAGTAGTTATGGTCAATGGTTTGATAAAAGTAAAAAAAAATACTTACAAAGAAAACAATTAAGAAAATAACTATTAACCCCAATCAAAGTTAAAAAAAGAAAGAAGTCTATATTCTTTAAAAAATGTTTTAGTGGAAAATGAAGTTTAAAAAAAATAAATTATTATGTTATATTTTATTTTTAATACATTATTTTTTTAAATTTCATATAAAAAAATTACAATTTAAAATAATTTAAAGATAATTTTTTGACTGATATGTATCATCTTGATAGAGACTTGCCTAAAATGTATTCTTATTTTCTTTTAATTTTTCTTATGAAATTTTAACAAAAAATAATTGGTATCCAAAATGTTTCAAGAAGTTTTCAAATATATCTAACAAATTATATAACAATAGATTCATTTTCACAGCCACGTAATATTGATGACTCGACGAAGATATGCTTCTGCTGTGACTAAGCGTATAGAAATTCACTTCTATAGTACATGAACAAGATTTTGTATCTATATTTATTTTTAAGCTTTTTAGAATTTCTTTTCACCAGATAACTTGAATTTTATATTTTTAAAGTGACATGTAATTGGATTAGTATTAGATTGACGATATGAATACTATCCCATGTAAAGTCAATTATACATATTTTATAAGTACTGTTTAAAAAAAACATATTAAAGATTCGAACCCTCTACCCTCAGATTGTGAAGCGATCACTTTACTCCTTGATCATAAGCTGGACATGTTTCAAGTACTAAATAAAAATCAATTATATTCCCCATAAATATTCCCGAAAGACACAATGACACTCACATGCATGTACGTTTAGCTAAAAAAATACCAGGATGTATTGTTATGTAGGGTAGTGTATCGGGATCTCTGACTGGGAACTCAATTGAAATTTAAACAACGTTCACTTCTTTTTTTTCCACGTGAATATTTTTACTCCTAATTATTTTCGCTAATATATATATTGTCACCAACGAGATGAAAATGTTTTAAAAAAACAACAGTTAATTGATCTACCTCTAGTGGGTGAACTTTATATTAGGAGTTGTTTTACATGGACAGAAAGACAAAACGGAAGCACTGAGGAGTGTGGTGAAGTTCAGTAAAACTGCAGAAACAATAGATTTAAAAAGGCACACACGGACTGTCCTGTCTGTCTTGTTGATGATTTAAATTTTATATTTAGTTTACTTCCATGTTTAGAATTACGTGAAACTGTTCATTCCCTCATGTTAAATTAACATTTAAAAAATGAATTAAATGTGTAGATGTGAGTTATTGAACAGGGTATAGGAAAGTATAAAAATACCTTTTCAGATTTCTTCATACCATGTTCAAAAACTCTCTTTGTGCCTAACCAGATTTGCAATCTCACCTGGTTGTATGGTCATTGGAATGGTTTGTGCAATATTTCATTAAACGTTATCTCTGATGGTGTTTATGTGTACTTCCAGTCTACACCATTGTATGTAAGCCAAGCATAAGGTGAAACATAATTTCTCATGAATATGTCTGAATAGAAAGATTTGAAAATTCATGGACATTTTTGTTACATCAAACCATTGCAGGTATATATGTTAAACGGCAGTAAAAATCAAAATACATTTTCTCATTAAAAGTGTATGTTATTTAAACATGGCTATACATACCCTGTCTAAATTACTTTTTTTAAAATCTAAAAGCCTCATTACAGTCTCACCCATATTTTGTCATTTTCTCTTTATTTGGCTGAACCGTTGTTATTTTTGCAATGGCTTTTAACGATGGTCAGGTGATAATGACCGGATCTCGCTTGTGCCATCTTCCCTTATTATTTTTCACCTTTAGAATTTTATGTCGTTTTTGTGTACAATTACGTTGTTTTAAAAACAACCTTAAGGACGCGGATCATTTCATCCATTCTAAATACATATTATATAATATATAATCTGCAGACCGCTTTAGATCATTATCAATAATCAATATGCAATGTGTAAGGATCGTATTTTGAATGTTATATTTTCATAAGGAATATTTGTAGATGTTAAATGTAAACGAATGCGTTGATGACATTGATAAAGGTGACGTTTATCATTAAACAAATTTGCTAGCTCAAATTCAAGTGTTTGTCGACTTGTTTCTTCAAATTCTGACCAGCTTTAATCTACTAGATACCGAGTCTAACTAGGAGTTCTACATTGGCCTTTTCAATACTTATTAAAAGCATCTTTATAAAAATATATGTACATGAATTTGGATTTTGAATATCAATGAGCATCTAGCTACAAATATTTATAAATATATATGAATATACATGAATATTAATGAGGAACAATTCTCTCATCGGAGATTAAAACCTGGGCTAAATCACAGCCATATGTAACTAGGTCAGTGATACTAACCCAGACGCATGTGAGGATATAGTGATAATACAGTGAGGATATAGTGATAATACAGTGAGTTTATAGTGATAATACAGTGAGGATATAGTGATAAAACAGTGAGTATATAGTGATAATACAGTGAGGATATAGAGATAAAATAGTGATGATATAGTGATAATAAAGGGAGGATTATGATGTTATAGTGGTATATTTCACGTGAATAAACTCGACCTAAGCCACTGGTTATAGTGGTATATTTCACGTGAATAAACTCGACCTAAGCCACTGGTTATAGTGGTATATTTCACGTGAGTAAACTCGACCTAAGCCACTGGTTATAGTGGTATATTTCACGTGAGTAAACTCGACCTAATTTAAAGCCACTGTTTGAAGTTTAATACGTAATTTAGTCCTCGAACCTAGAACTACAAATGTGTAACACGCATGTCACTGTGTAATTGAGAAGAAAACACGATGCAGGAAATACGTAAAACTCATCTCAGCAATTCACAATAATAAAATAGCTTTAAATAACAATGTGCATTTTTAGAGGTTTTGTTGTTCAGGAGATTGGTGAGGTGAGGTAACCAATTTTAGAGGTTTTGTTGTTCATGAGATTGGTGAGGTGAGGTAACCAATTTTAGAGGTTTTGTTGTTCATGAGATTGGTGAGGTGAGGTAACCAATTTTAGAGGTTTTGTTGTTCATGAGATTTGTGAGGTGAGGTAACCAATTTTAGAGGTTTTGTTGTTCATGAGATTGGTGAGGTGAGGTAACCAATTTTAGAGGTTTTGTTGTTCATGAGATTGGTGAGGTGAGGTAACCAATTTTAGAGGTTTTGTTGTTCATGAGATTTGTGAGGTGAGGTAACCAATTTTAGAGGTTTTGTTGTTCATGAGATTTGTGAGGTGAGGTAACCAATTTTAGAGGTTTTGTTGTTCATGAGATTTGTGAGGTGAGGTAACCAATTTTAGAGGTTTTGTTGTTCATGAGATTTGTGAGGTGAGGTAACCAATTTTAGAGGTTTTGTTGTTCATGAGATTTGTGAGGTGAGGTAACCAATTTTAGAGGTTTGTTGTTCATGAGATTGGTGAGGTGAGGTAACCAATTTTAGAGGTTTTGTTGTTCATGAGATTTGTGAGGTGAGGTAACCAATTTTAGAGGTTTTGTTGTTCATGAGATTTGTGAGGTGAGGTAACCAATTTTAGAGGTTTTGTTGTTCATGAGATTGGTGAGGTGAGGTAACCAATTTTAGAGGTTTTGTTGTTCATGAGATTTGTGAGGTGAGGTAACCAATTTTAGAGGTTTTGTTGTTCATGAGATTTGTGAGGTGAGGTAACCATTTTAGAGGTTTTGTTGTTCATGAGATTGGTGAGGTGAGGTAACCATTTTTAGAGGTTATGTTATGAAAGACATTCTTGAGGTGAAGTAAACACATTTATGGGATGTGTTGTATTCATTGTTGTGTGTTTTTTTAGAGGATGTATTTTGCTGTGTGTTTATAATCAGGTAAGTTGATAATTAATGTTGTTATGTTATCGAGATTCTTCTTCTTTCTTTGGTAAATAGAACTAATATGAATGAACAAATAACGTGATCGAAATCAATGACTAATGACATTTTGTTCTCAGCGCTATAAATAGAAAGTTGTGATATGAACTTACTGCGACTAGTAGATTAGACAATCACGCACAATTAACGTATGAGTAGGTATCGAACACATCCAAGGTGTCAACAGTGTCAACGGGAAGGTCGCTGATACACGCTAGTATTCAAGTGCAGTGATATTCTTCCGCTGTAAGTTGATTTTGTTTAAAGCTCTAAGTGTTTTCATCTATCACCTAAACGACATTAAGATACTCCAAGCTAAGTTACAATTGTAAACAATAATCGATATCGAACGGGTAGGTTAAGGCATTGGTTGATAACAGTTAGTGATGACTTATATCTCATTTGTATGACATTAAAAATTGGGGTTTTGTTTAAATATAGAAACTAAACATTTTTTCCCCCAAGCAATTTGCTAAAAGATTTTGCAGAAGAAGTTTTAGAGTATTAAGTAAAAAAAGAACATTATTGTGGATGGGGAATTTGAGGGGGTGGGGAAGACAAGATTTTAAACGAAGAATAAATAACTAATACAGAAGATCATTAATTCATTTGGTAAGTTTGAGGCTATTCACACTAGGCTGACAATTATGTCCAGGTATATCGAAGCGCGTTCGTTTTAAAATACTTTTTACCGAAATAAACTTTCTCGTTCAATTACCTTTGTTATCAAATTGGATCGTAGTATTTAAGAAAAAATAAGTTAGACTACTTTAGCGATAACATACCAATCAGTAACAGCATACCGTAATCACGGGCGTCTCCATTGAAGAATGAGATTCACTTACGCCAATTGTTATTTAACAATTCACTTCTAGTTCACATCGTATGTATTTTAAATTACATTTTTACATGTGGGGCAATTTAATTTTTTAAAATCTTATATATAAGGGAAGCTCCTTCCGTAAGCAAAATTACTGCGTCTTACGCTAATCAAGGTCCTAAGTCTTCATTGTTAATATATATCTTAAATGAATACACAAATAAAAAAACCCGTAAAAAAACCCAAAGTTTTTTTTACTATAAATCCTTTATTTACGAGACATAAATAATATGTATCGCACAATTAAAAAATCCCAAATTTTAGTTATGTCTCATATATAAAGGATTTATAGTAAAAGAAAAAAAAACTACTACAGCCTGCCTGCTAAATTTCAGCTCGATTTGATCACGGGAAAAGGGTTATAAAAACATGTTTAATATAATGCGCACCGTGCGACAGATTAGCATAAACATTTACAGATCGGGATTATACTTTTAAAAAGTATTGTCACTATAATACGCACCGCGCGACAGGAAAGTATTAAAATTGTTGTTCAATATAATAGGCACCGACAAACTCTAGCACACAAATTAACATGCTACAAAGAGATACATAGAGATAATCTAAAAATTCATTAATTTAATTACAGTACATGCGATTGATCTGAAATTTTAATGGATCATTTTTATCGTCAGCACAAGTCTGCCTGCAAAATTTCAGGTCACTAGCATACGGGGAGGTGGGTTAAAAATCGATCCAAAGTTTTTTCGCAAAACAATCAAACAATAAGCAATCAAGCAGACACAACGAGTTAATATAAAGGATTTAAAAAGTAGAAATATAAATTATTGACCTTTGAAAGGACGGATATTCATTAAGTCGGTCAAAGTTTAAGTTGTGTGTGTTGTATATGATTTTTATCAACGCTAACGACGAGAAATACGCTCTAAGCATGAAAGGTATTTTTAACACAAGTATCTTGTATAAAAAATAGTTTGATAACGAAATAGAATGTATACAAAGTAATGTTTGGTACAAATCTTTGAATTATTTATAGTATTAGATATTAAATTGATTAGATTTTCTTGGGGGTGGAGGGGTGGGGAGCGATTCCCTGGCTGACCTGACAGTGTTTAGACTACATCAGTTACTGGCTGAGCTGTGGGAAGTAAATCGTTCATAAATTCAAGGCGATCTAAAAATAACGTATCAGCTTCTATTATTTACTTTTATCATTAGGACCAACACAGGATTTTTTGAGTAGCAACTAATTTCAAGTATCATCAAGTGTTTTCTGCCTGAGAAAGTTTGCCGTGACCTTGAAGGGCTTCACTGTGAAATGACAATAAGAGTTATTCTGTTCGTGCTAATTGTTTCAATTGGATCTTCATTGGGTAAGTGTTTCAAAGTGAATTCCGTGCAAAATGACGTACTCTAAAAATGGTGTAAAGCTGGTCTGCTCTTATAAAAGTGTCAAATAATCTGGTGTGTCATTATTATAAAACTGGTTGACTTGATTGCCTTATTTAAACAGACGCTCCTTCTATACAGACGATTATTGCGCCCTACACTTTCCTACGTTCTGGTAAGGACGTATTGGCAATTGAGCAGCGTTCACGGGCCAAGGGTATGAGGGACCACGCAATTTACGATCCGCCGTTGTTTTCCTAACTGGCGTTAGGTACCCATTCGGAGCTGGGGTGGACTCAGGGAATCCTTTGCCCAGGGAATAAGTCCATGCTTTCACGGAGATTCGAACCCGTGACACTCGGTACCGCAGCCGAGGACGTGGTTTAGTGTATCGATGTTGTAAAACTGGTCTGCTGTATCCAGAAGTAAAACTTGTTGTTTGTATCAATCGTGTAAATCTTGTTGTTTGTATCAATCGTGTTAATCTTGTTGTTTGTATCAATCGTGTAAATCTTGTTGTTTGTATCAATCGTGTAAATCTTGTTGTTTGTATCAATCGTGTAAATCTTGTTGTTTGTATCAATCGTGTAAATCTTGTTGTTTGTATCAATCGTGTAAATCTTGTTGTTTGTATCAATCGTGTAAATATGGTTGTTCGTATCAATCGTGTAAATCTTGTTGTTCGTATCAATCGTGTAAATCTTGTTGTTCGTATCAATTGTGTAAATCTTGTTGTTCGTATCAATTGTGTAAATCTTGTTGTTCGTATCAATTATGTAAATCTTGTTGTTCGTATCAATTATGTAAATCTGGTTGTTCGTATCAATTGTGTAAATCTTGTTGTTCGTATCAATTGTGTCAATCTTGTTGTTCGTATCATTGTGTAAATCTTGTTGTTTGTATCAATCGTGTAAATCTTGTTGTTCGTATCAATTGTGTAAATCTTGTTGTTCGTATCAATTATGTAAATCTTGTTGTTCGTATCAATTGTGTAAATCTTGTTGTTCGTATCAATTGTGTAAATCTTGTTGTTCGTATCAATTGTGTAAATCTTGTTGTTCGTATCAATTGTGTAAATCTTGTTGTTCGTATCAATTGTGTAAATCTTGTTGTTCGTATCAATTATGTAAATCTTGTTGTTCGTATCAATTATGTAAATCTTGTTGTTCGTATCAATTATGTAAATCTTGTTGTTCGTATCAATCGTGTAAATCTTGTTGTTCGTATCAATCGTGTAAATCCGGGGGTTCGTATCCATGATGTAAATCTAGCCGGTCCTGAATATTTGTTAACTGTAGCAAATCTTTAAAGGATTAGTGTGTTGCTTGGATGTTAAAACTGGTGTGACAAAACTTCCGATAAACATAATGTGCTTGTCAATGGTGTGCTATATCAATGGTGTGCTATATCAATGGTGTGCTATATCAATGGTGTGCTATATCAATGGTGTGCTATATCAATGGTGTGCTATATCAATGGTGTGCTATATCAATGGTGTGCTATATCAATGTTGTGCTATATCAATGTTGTGCTATATCAATGGTGTGCTATATCAATGTTGTGCTATGCTATAACAATAATGTGGTTATCAATGATCTATATTTTGTGCGCAATGTATCACTGTATTATATTATGTTGTGTCACTTATGTAAACATTCACGGTGTGCCTAAAATGAATTGAGCTCTGGCGAATGTTACAAGTGGTAGTCAAGTATGTAGCAAACAATCTAACTGACGAATCTTCTTACAATAAATGATACAGATAGACAATGTTCCCGCTAAGGTTCCTTGGTCCCTGTTCAAAGTGAAAAAACTCGTGTGCAAAGTTGCACAGCATACATTTTACCCCAATATTTAACCAAATTTGCTGCGCGATAATTCTAAACTTCTGCGCGGCGTCGGTCAGATATCTGCGCGGCCTTGCAGCTTAAAGGGAACATTGCACGTAACATAAAATGATAAAATCATCATATGATATGCCTTATCTTATCTTATCTTATCTTATCTTATCTTATGCCAGCTTCTTCTTGGTTGAATAATTTATATGTCACAAAAATTGTTGAACGGACGAGTGTAAATAAAAGATAATCTTTCATTCCAATATTTTTAACTGGTTATTAATATTCCCTAAAATATTAATGGACGTACTTTTAACAAACGTAGTCTATTTAAGAGCGTTCTAAATGACTATGAAATGTCTCCAAGGAAATATTACCTAAATGTATTAAATATTTTCCCCTTTATTGAACGTTTCAAACTGATAATTGGATTTGTCCCTTGTTATCAAATATTTTCATTGGTAATTGAATATTTCCCTGATAGCGAGATATTTTCTATTTTAAAGAACACAAGACACACATTTGTTGAGGAGTTATATTAATTTCAAATCTTTGATGAGACTTTGTCATCATGTTTTCATTTTAATGGATTTGTAATAATTGGATGAGCATTATTGTCACACAGCTCCAACTTTATTGTTGTTAACTTTCAGCAACTAACGGCGAGGTCTATGCTGCACACGTCAAAACGTCGCAGGTAAAGTCTCAATTCTCTAATCGGCCATTCGTTTTTTGCTGGGTTCGATTGTAACAATGGAATAACTGAGTTGTCCCATATTATTGCCACGTAAAGTGTTTTGTTTTATTTTATTTCATAATTCTTAAATCTAGAAAAAAATTAAAAAAATAAAATGATAGACAATTTATTTTAGTTTACAAAAGCCAAAAAAATATATCTTTTATCTCTTTTACCAGTTCATTTAGCTACAAATACTCAAATGAGAAAAATGGCGGTCGTCATAAATGTTGAGTCATATCAAATTTTATATGACATTTTATCAATATTTCATTATATTGATAAGACTATTGTCCCTTGACTGAGGTACGGTGAGAGAGTTAGAACGAGTCTTGATCATTTAAACATAATTCATTTAGATAAACGCTTGTAACGCGGAGATAAAGCACAACAGATATAAACCCCAAGCATAGAAATAAACCACACGCATAGAAATAAACCACACGCGATATATTTAAAGATAAAAATATATAAATAAATCACACTAATATAAATGAAACATAAAAATGCAAAACATTATAAACGCACATGTTATGTACAAAAATAGAAATATATATTGTAAAGTTATCCTCATTCTGTATCTATGTCCTTATGTTAGAAACAAATAGTATCTATATTTATTTCAATAAAACATGCTTTTCCAAAAACGGATGCTGATTCCGGGACAATTATTTACATTTATTTCTATGTTAAGTTGATACGTACTGTTCTCTAGGACAGCCCTCCATTTTGTTATGTGTGTTTGGTTGTCATGGAGAAGTTGGATTACCTAGTACAACAAAATGCATCTCAAGCTGAGATCGATGAGATACTCTACAGTTTGTGTAACCTCACCTCAGGGGCCGTAAGAGATGAGGTATGTTTAGCTTTAGAGATGAGGTTACATTTAGGTTTAGTTTAACAATTTATTATTTAGTGGACATTCTTAACAATGGACGGATTAGATGTGTCTAGTATAAAGGATTTTTAAATTTATAAAATAATTCATGACACAAATTTAAAATAATAAATTAATAAACTTTCGTATGTACAATAAAACATTTAGTTTTTTTAAAGTAAAACACAACAAAAAACCCTGTTCTTAATAATATCCTTATGTTGAAACTGCCAGTTGTTCTACGTTTCATTATTTAAAGTTCACGCTTTCTTTTACCAGCGTTGACATTTTTTTTTGAACAAAGTCAATCTGATTTTTCGTTGTCTCTTTGCTTAAATTGTTTTTTCTTCTCAGACTTAATTTTTAAATTCTCGAAGGGTCATTTAAACCTATCGGTTAAAAAGACATGAGCATGACTAACGAATGTGGTTTATGTTTTATTGTATGGGTAGTGCATCAAGGCCATCCCGTGGGTCGAAGGTCAACTCCAAGAAGGATTTGATCCCCAGGCTGCTTGTATAAAGTTGATGTTGTGTTTCAGTTCAACAGCCAGAGAATCTTTGCATTCAAAGGGTAAAAAAATTAAGCTCATAGTCGTCCCTGCTACTTTGTTTGAGACACCTACATTGTTATTGTGAGACACCTACATTGTTATTGTGAGACACCTACATTGTTATTTTGAGACACCTACATTGATATTGTGAGACACCTACATTGATATTGTGAGACACCTACATTGTTATTGTGAGACACCTACATTGTTATTGTGAGACACCTAAATTGTTATTGTGAGACACCTACATTGTTATTGTGAGACACCTACATTGTTATTGTGAGACACCTACATTGTTATTGTGAGACACCTACATTGTTGTTGTGAGACACCTACATTGTTATTGTGAGACACCTACATTGTTATTGTGAGACACCTACATTGTTATTGAGTCATTAACCTTAAACGTACCTTAATTATTGCTACCTTTTCAAGCCTCAAAAAGTATCATAGTAATTGCCTGACAATTACTCGAATCTAACTCTGAGATTATCAATGTGACTCTGGGGATAACTTTATTATAGCTGTTGTAGCACATCCTCATTAACATAATGATATGCTGAAATATTCATAGACCCTACTCTTCAATCCCAATAAATATTAAGGTTCAAACATGATGTTGAATGTTGTATTTATTGTCAGTGAATTTGTGACGTCTTTAGTTATGTACATAATTTACTCACAATGAGTAAAAGTGAATGCAAACACGTTCTAAGAATTGGACCTAGATACTCAAACAATGGATATTATTGAATCTTTAACCATAATCAGGGGTGTATGATCATGACGGTGTATCCATTCGATCAGCAGGCTAATACTCAAATCAACGATATTTTTTTAGGCCGATCAGGATAAACCTTCAATAAGATAAAAAAACTTTTATGAACGGATGTGTAAGGAAATAAGTCATAATAATAATAAACAAAATTGCCATACAGATTCTCGCTAACAGACCACCATGTTTTTATTGTTGGATATTTGGCTACAAGTTTGTGTATTTTCGGAATATTGTTCTTTCATTTTATTACTATAATGAACTGCAAGTTTTCATCAGTGAAACACAAAACAATGTGATGACTTTCTTTTCTTCATCACAAGACAGCAGCGGCTCATATGTGCTATTAAAACAGCGGCTCATATGTGCTATTAAAACAGAGGCTCATATGTGCTATTAAAACAGCGGATCATTTGTACTATTAAAACAGCGACTCATATGTGCTATTAAAACAGCGGCTCATATGTGCTATTAAAACAGAGGCTCATATGTGCTATTAAAACAGCGGATCATTTGTACTATTAAAACAGCGACTCATATGTGCTATTAAAACAGCGGCTCATATGTGCTATTAAAACAGCGGCTCATATGTGCTATAAAAATGCCGTAGGTTTGAGCCGTATGTAAACGAAGCTGATACAAATCTTCAGTGATGAAGCGAGTGAACTTATTCTGGCCCTAAGTGGTCCACTTTATTCCTTTACACAGCAGCTCTAGTATCTCCACGTGCAAATTTACAACAGCGCTTTATTATGATCCTGGTGCTGCAAGTTCAATTCACTGAGATACTTGAGTTTGTCAGACAGGCACGCATACGGAAGTCTCCACTTTTTATCCCCAAAACTATGCAGTCTTTTCTTTTCTGTCGTTTTGCCTTACAGTTTCTAATAAATTGCTCACGTCGAGTATTTTACCAATGAGCGACTTTTTGTATTGGAAACATTGGCACGCTATCAATTCACCTGGACAGAACTGCATAATCTTTGACAATATTTCTTGAACTTATTCACTGTTTTCACCTTCTTTATCCTCCTGTGACATAAAACTTGTTTTCACCTCATATATCCTCCTATTAAATAAGACTTGTTTTCACCTCATATATCCTCCTATTAGATAAGACTTGTTTTCACCGTAGTTTTGAGTTTGTGATTTCTGCTTTGTTGAAAAACGTCTGTTGTGATGTTAGATGCCTCTATAATTCCTCTACCTTTTATTGTTTCTCCTCGGCATTCCGACTTTCTAACTTGGGATATTTCGACGGGTTGTGCCGTCTTATTTAACATTCCTTACTTAATCACATTCAATTTATCTACACAACGGAAGAACAGGAATTTGCCGACAGTATCAGTAAAAACATTCAGCGTCAAAGCTGAATTAAAAAATTGTATTCATAACGAAAAATTGACTCTAGTACTTTAAAGAATGTCTTTAAATTAACATACACACATTAAGAAAATAAATGAACACGGGTCAAGACCACTCATTGTAGAATAGTTTTATAGCGGGCCGGGTGTTGCACGCAGGCATAGAATGTGATATAGAAACTCAAATAATGCTCACGAGACCTATCGCTAACATAAATCTTTGATCAGCGAATTGTAACTGAAAGTTTGCTGTTATAATCTGTAGATGATGAAGCATCAAATGCTATATAACTGACAGATAATTCTTTCTAGCAAACGGTTAATTTCATTATATGTAAAGTAAGACAATACAATATTGGTGCAATGTCTTCTTGTTAATTTCATAGATGTGTTGGAACCGGTACGAGCCAGACCCAGCTTCCGGTCATTACAGTCTCTTGGTCCGGATCTCAACCAACAACTTCTACAACGCTTTACTGGAGGCAATGAAAACAAATGTAGTGGACTGCTCTGTGCTATTGACTGTGATTTCTGCAAGAACGTCATTTCTCTTCTGGACAAAGATTTATTCAAAGACAAGGTATGACTTTTAGAGGATGTACTAAGTCATCTCCTATAATTTCATTAGGAAATAGCTCACGTACGCCGACATACGGTTTCAATCATAGCAACAATCGCACTGAATAATTAAGGAACTTTGATTAGGAATTTTGGTCTATTTCAATCAATATTCTCGATGCAACGATAGGTTCCAAGTGAAATTCACCCCCCCCCTTTTTTTTTCAAGCCCCTGTTATATGAATGTTGCGTCCCGGTCAATCTGTTATAATTTAGTTTAAAGTGGAATTTCCTCTCTACCGTATATATTTGTATTATTTACCTCGTCTCAACTGAATTGCTTATACACAGTGGGTTAGGTTAATTTGGGTCACCTAAATAAATAACCGACTAGGGCGTAAAGAGCTATAACCAGGGTCGACGTCTTAACGCATAGGCCCGTTGGGCATTTGCCCGGGGGCCCACGAGCATAGGGGCCCCAATGGAATATGTTTAATTATATATATTATATATATATATATATTTTTTTTTCCTGCGCGCACTCTTTCTTTGCCCAGGGTCCAACACTATTTCTTTGCCCGGGGCCCAAAAAGATGTAAACACTTTTTTGGCTATAACAACTTCCTTGTCATTCCCCAAGTCAATGCTGACGTGTCAATAAATGATTTGCTAGACTGCTTACTTTAGTTTTGTTTACCTATATCGAATAATGGATTATAATTATGCTATTGAATCCTTACTATTACATCTGTCCTACAGGATAAACTTCTATCTGCTATAAATAAACTATGTCATGGCCTGGCACCACCCGCGGATTCTACTGTAAGTCTACAAATATAAATATGAACATTGTATTGATGCACCTTTGACACTTAAAAATGGTCATATCCTCATTCCTTTGGCGGCAATCTAACACTTTCCTTAGGTATAAGTAAAGGTCGGATATCACTTGTGTTCAAAACTATTAATAGACCGGCACGATAAATGAAAACTAAGGGTTGTCCATAAGGGGGCAGGCATAAATCTTCATGTAACATGCATCCTACAGCTGTAACAATGGTCTGGTTGACATACACAACTGTAACAATGGTTTGGTTGACATACACAACTGTAACATGGTCTGGTTGACATACACAACTGTAACAATGGTCTGGTTGACATACACAACTGTAACATGGTCTGGTTGACATCCTAAGACTGTAACAATGGTCTGGTTGACATAAAAAACGTTAACAATGGTCTGGTTGACAAGCTAAAACTGTAACAATGGTCTGGTTGACATCTTAATCTGAAACAGACAGGGGCCAATAATACTTTAACTGGGTTCATTACTCGTATTGCTATTAACTAAAAGCAGCAAATGGTGACCCCTTCATCCATGATATGTTTTAATATTTGATGGATATTTCTTCAACTACTTTTCCCTTCACACACTTGCAACTCGGACCCTCGGAAATTTTACTCACAATAAAGAAGCTTTAGTCCAATTAACCTTTCTGACACATTGCAATATTTATTTACGTAATCTTCTCGAAATGTTATTTCTTGTCTTTTAATTTATCATCTATGTTTCTTCCAGTGCCTGAAAACAGTAGATGCCCAGTTTCCGATTTGGTGGGACTATTTCTTCCAGCACATTGTTACACCGGACGACATCTGCAAATATCTCAAACTCTGCCCATAAATATCTGAGACTATTTTAAAGTTACAATTATCTTATATTATAGCCAATGAATTAAAGAAATGGAAGCTTTTATTGACACTTGAGTTCTAAATATCTTCATGCTGATGATACCTCCATGCTATTGAAAATGTTCATTCCATGTGATAGTTTGAGTGCATTGAAAATGTTCATTCCATGTGATAATTTGAGTGCATTGAAAATGTTCATTCCATGTGATAGTTTGAGTGCATTGAAAATGTTCATTCCATGTGATAATTTGAGTGCATTGAAAATATTCATTCCATGTGATAATTTGAGTGCATTGAAAATGTTCATTCCATGTGATAATTTGAGTGCATTGAAAATGTTCATTCCATGTGATAATTTGAGTGCATTGAAAATGTTCATTCCATGTGATAATTTGAGTGCATTGAAAATGTTCATTCCATGTGATAATTTGAGTGCATTGAAAATGTTCATTCCATGTGATAATTTGAGTGCATTGAAAATGTTCATTCCATGTGATAATTTGAGTGCATTGAAAATGTTCATTCCAGGTGATAATTTGAGTGCATTGAAAATGTTCATTCCATGTGATAATTTGAGTGCATTGAAAATGTTCATTCCATGTGATAGTTTGAGTGCATTGAAAATGTTCATTCCATGTGATAATTTGAGTGCATTGAAAATGTTCATTCCATTTGATAGTTTGAGAGCATTTCGAAAATTCTTAACAACTCCAAACTTCTTATCACACTTCATTTCAATGTGAAGAGTTGAGTTTTTATCTGTAAGGTTAGAAATGAAATAAAAAAGAATTTAAACTTAAAATGAACTACTGTAAAATGAGCGTTTGTGACACTGCTAAAGAAAAAAAAACACATTTAAAATTGAAAACTAAAACTGAATGAATGTAAAAATTATACAGACATATAAGCAATGAGGATGGTCATTTCTACGAGAATGATTCAGTCACAATTTAATTTGATCGCTAAAAACTCTTCTGATTTGTCCATTTTCGCAGCCTTTTTTAATTATTTAAATCTTGCTAAGCTAGAAGTCCCGAATTCATAGACTTAAAACCAAAAATGTTAGCTTAAAAATAAAATAAAACAGGAAAACATTAATGATCAACTTTAAATGTATAAGGCAAACAACAACTGTCAAAGAACATTTAAACTTGTATTGGGTGATACTCTTGACTTCTAAAAATACAAATATTTGTTGGAAGCCCCCTTTCAAATAAAGCTATTTTAAAATTGTGATGAAAGTCGTCTTAGAGGTTGATGGGATTATTATTAAAGGTTACATGTGAGAATTCAACAGTAGCGCAAGAGAACTGATTGTGAGTGATAAGCACAGACCACTTTTATAAAGATACAATTTTAACAGCTTAAAATGATCAGAGGTACATCTAGTTTTAATATTCAGCTTATTTTAGTAACACGTTTTAAAAAATTCTTTTAGTATTTTAGTCAAGGAAGGTATAAGATCAGTAAATGGGTCGTAACAAAGAACAGAACGCCGTGGGGCGTGTCTATAAAATGTTAATACTTCACTGGCGACCAAATGTAATAAAAGTGTTGCTCATAAGCCGTTATCACCAGGATCAGCAACACGGGGAAAGGTTGCTGGAATCATCGAAGTGTTGTTGCCACGGAGCAAGGTTCTTGTATTGTCTTGTCTTACTGCCTATACAGCCGCTCCTTCTATAAAGAAGATTATTACGTCCACATACCATGCCGGTCTGTTGGCAAGTGACGCAGCGAACACATGCCACGGCTATTAGGGTTCCACGCTATTCCCAGCCGCCTTTGTTTCCCCAACTAGCGTCAGGTACCTATTCCGAGCAAGGTGAACTCTTGGCCCTGGGAACAAATCCCTGCCTTCACGGCGATTCGAACCCGAGACCATCGGCACGCCTAGGGTAAGCGAACAGCCCGACAGGACGAAAATGGACGGGACAAAACTAAGATGCAATGAAATTTGTAAAGTCATTAGAGTGGGCAAACTCAACACATTACCTCTGAGCTAGACACATGAACGTGTTTTGACTAACACTAAAGAGTAAGCGGTGGTGAGTGATTTATCGACCTTTGTAATGAGCAAACGTATAACGTTTCAACTCATAAAAACACAACAATGTGGGTCAAAGTTGAGATGGTGGTCAAAGTTGAGATGTGGGTCAAAGTTGAGATGCCCGACGTCACTAACAGTGAGTGACAGCCCGAGAGAGATGTACCAGTCAAAGGTGATTTTCTGTCATGTGGCTTGTAAGGAGAGTGCTAAATATCAACGCCTTTGGACATCAGAAAGTTCTTAAAAATGGAGATGCCAGTGAAATGTCTCTAAAAATAAATAAAGTTGATTAGCTCTATCTTTCTGACCAAAAAGTTTGTCATTGGGTCACAGGAAGTGGCTCAAAACAGTTGTGCAAGGCACCCGAACAAACCAATCGATGAACAACACACGATTTAAAAGCAATATTTAAAAATATTATATTGTTTCAACGTATCAATAAAACTCTAGAAGCTTTGCTTAATATAACTGTAATTTATTTGAACGAATGAAACAACTTAAAGGACACATTTTCAAACTTCTCTTATGGCACACGATTGTACCGTTAAACAAAAGATTTAGAACCGTTCAGTCAGTTTTAAGTGGAGTGTGTTGTTGATGCTCCCTCAGCTCAAATGTGTACCATCCTTCACGTGAGCTTTCATTGTTTAACGTTTTCATTTTTTCCGCACGAATTGACACATTTTAGTAACAAATGTGCCCTAAACGAGAGCTACACTGCTAAATTTTAATTGCTGATTAATATCATGAGTTTATGTTGCTAATATAAACCAAAGCCATCTTCATTAGATTGTCATGCTCACAAACAGAGTTTAAAATTAGGCCTGACCTACTTACATTAGTTTTCAACTAACTAATGAAATAGCTTTTGATGTTTTCTTAGCCGGGGGATCAGGATTATATGTATTTTTTAGTGAGATTATAACCACATGTATTGATATTGTAAGCATTTTAAATGTTTGTTGGCCCCCGATCCAACTGGGACACGTGCAGCCACGTAGCGTGTAGAATGAAAAACTTTCAAGCAAAACAATGACTGGGGAGACTGCAGCAAGAAACAGAGAAGATAGCAGCAACAGACTCAAGTAAGTTTAGAGTATCATGTTACTAGACTGTTTGGGACGTATTACAAATATTTGTGTTTTAATTTTTAATATTTCAGAAAGTCTTTACTAAAATAATTGGTGTGCATAAAGTAAAGAAGATTAAACAATTAAGTTTTAAGAGATGAATTTTGACAGTTTTTAAATCAAAAAAATTTAGACAATATAGTTCTCATTTGTTAGTCACTGGTTATTTCAGACTTTGTTAACATTTTTCATCAATATAAATGACGAAATTAAATTCCCCAACAAAAACCCCACAAAAAAGCGTTTCCTTAATGTAGAAATGATTTTATTTAAAACAATATAATTTAGATTGGGTGAAAACAAATTATCAGCAGGATTTTCAATGAAAATCTTGGAGCTAAGGGAAAAAAGTGATATATGACGTTCTCTTATTGTATGTTTGTAAAATTTAAGGGAGAAAAAACCAACCTTTCTTTATTTTACGAAAAAAGTACATTTTAATATAAATAATTTGTTGAACTTCTCTTCCTCGTTTCAGGATGATGAATTCATCTTCTGTAAAACATCGTTTTAAAGTGATGACATGCATCGGATTTTTTGTTTTGGTTTTTATCAATTCATTTAATCTGCCAGTTGTTGGCCGGATATATAGGCTATTATTTCACAAAATTCACATTTTGGACCAAGAGGTGGAGGTAGCGACGGGCCCTTGGCGAGATATAAGTCTTGTCTGTACAACCGAAAATTCTACGCTCCATCCCTTTTTTGACGTCATGGCAACCTTGAACTTGACAGAAGATCTGCTGGCAAATATATCGCTGACCAAGAGACGGGTCTCCGAATTCACCGAAGAGCCTGGATATTTCCAAAACTTGACCTACTTTCAAATGAAAACGATGCCCATTTCCAATGTTCCCGAGACATTAAAGACTTCTTGTAGAGCAATCTGTGGCTTGGACCCCGTGGAAATGATGATTATTATAATGAGCATTCCCGGAGACGCCAAAGCGAGGCTGATCATCAGGACGACATGGGCGTCTTTACTCTTTGACGGGTCTTGGAAACAGAGAGGGCTTGTCAGGCTGGCATTTTTCATCGGCGGAGCTGGTCTAGGGAATAACGAAGTACGATCTCTGCTGCAAGAGTCTGCCCAGTACGGGGACTTAGTTGTGGCAGACTTTCAGGAAACGTATCGAAATCTTTCTCTTAAACTAGCAACATCGCTTAAGTGGACTGTTAAACATTGCCCTCAAGCCAAATACGTTGCTAAAATTGACACAGATACCTTCGCCCATATTCCGATGTTGTTTGAGTTTGTCAGAAACATATCTGAATATCACAGTCATTTTATTGTGGGCTACAAGCACGGCACATCTAAACCGGGAGTGAGACGAGCTGGGAAATGGGCGGTGCCTTATGACGTCTATCCGATTACCGTTTTCCCAAAATACATCTATGGTCATTCTTACGTCATCTCATACCCCGCCGTGCGGCTGATGGTCAAGGCATTTCCGTATGTGCCAATTGTTCCCAACGAAGACGCCTTTATTACGGGCATCATGGCCAAAACGTGCAACATCACGCGGCTCGCCAGTGACGTGTTCGCTTATTCAATAGTAAAATATGTGGACTGTGATTTGACGTATAGAAAGTACATCACAGCAATATGTCGACTGGAGAAGCTGCCCCAGGTTTGGCAGTCCCTCAGATTTGGGAACTGTTCCAATACTTATGTTAGCTGATTAGTCAATAGTACAATGCCACTCTTTCAAACACTAATCAGTTTATTACTATTACCCACTTATTGTTCAACATGGGACTCTACTGAAGGTGAGAGATTTGAGTCATCCAACTAAATCACAACATTGGCCAAGTAGTTAATATCAATAATCCACCTACTCCATTCAATGCGGATACTGTTGTTTGTTTGGTGATTGCTGATAATCTCACTTATCCAGATGGCTTAATCGGTTCATAGGCTTAACCCAGGTACTTTAATAAAAATCCAGATATCATCTTTTCATAAGCTCCTTGATTAATTTCAACATTTAAGTCACTCTAACTAAATGTTTTAAGCCAAGTAAAAAAGTTGATTCGTCATTCGATTGTTTGTTTTTCGTTGGGTTGTTATTCAATGAGTTTGTTTTCGTAAGGTTGGTATTTAATGAGTTTGTTTTGGTAAGGTTTGTATTTAATGAGTTTGTTTTCGTAATGTTGGTATTTAATGAGTTTTTTTCGTTAGGTTGGTATTTAATGGGTTTGTGTTTTAAGGTTGTTATTCAATGAGTTTGTTTTCGTAAGGTTGGTATTTAATGAGTTTGTTTTGGTAAGGTTTGTATTTAATGAGTTTGTTTTCGTAATGTTGGTATTTAATGAGTTTTTTTCGTTAGGTTGGTATTTAATGGGTTTGTGTTTTAAGGTTGGTATTTAATGATGTTGTTTTCGTAAGGTTGGTATTTAATGAGTTTGTTTTCGTAAGGTTGGTATTAAATGAGTTTGTTTTCGTAAGGTTGGCATTTAATGATTTTGTTTTCGTAAGGTTGGTATTTAATGAGTTTGTTTTCATAAGGTTGGTATTTAATGAGTTTGTTTTCATAAGGTTGGCATTTAATGATTTTGTTTTTGTAAGGTTGGTATTTAATGAGTTTGTTTTCGTAAGGTTGGCATATAATGATTTTGTTTTTGTAAGGTTGGTATTTAATGAGTTTGTTTTCGTAAGGTTGGTATTTAATGAGTTTGTTTTCGTAAGGTTGGTATTTAATGAGTTTGTTTTCGTAAGGTTGGTATTTAATGAGATGGAATTTTATACCTTCGTGTTCTGTGTGTTATTATTCGATGGGTTGTTATTAGAAGGATTTATTTGTCTTTGATAAACAAGCTTTTAATTGATTGATATTCTTGGTGTTTGGTATTCTTGAACATATTGAAGTGATTACGGTTCATCGTTTGAACTACAATCATTGGAATATAAACCAAGACTTCAAATTACCAGACAGAAGTTTATTTCCAATGAACACCTCAAATTAAACTTTTATATTATAGCTCAAATTTTGATTGTACAGCATAAACATTTTATTATTTCGACGTGATACCAAGTTGTTACATGTTTGAGTTGAAATCAAGAAGCTACATTTTTTACGTGATATCAAGACGTTACATTTATGACATGACACCAAGACGTTATGTGTTTGACATGACACCAAGACGTTATGTGTTTGACATGACAACAAGACGTTATGTGCTTGACATGACACCAAGACGTTATGTGTTTGACATGACACCAAGACGTTATGTGTTTGACATGACACCAAGACGTTATGTGTTTGACATGACACCAAGACGTTATGTGTTTGACATGACACCAAGACGATACATGTTTGACATGACGCCAAGATGTTACATGTTTGACATGACACCAAGATGTTACATGTTTGACATGACACCACAACGTTACATGTTTGACATGACACCAAGACGTTATGTGTTTGACATGACACCAAGACGTTACATGTTTGACATGAAACCAAGACGTTACATGTTTGACATGACGCCAAGACGTTACATGTTTGACATGACACCAAGACGTTATGTGTTTGACATGGCACCAAGACGTTACATGTTTGACATGACACCAAGGCGTTATGTGTTTGACATGACGACAAGACGTTACATGTTTGACATGACACCAAGAAGTTATATGTTTGACATGACACCAAGACGTTATGTGTTGACATAACACCAAGACGTTATATGTTTGACATGACAAACAGACGTTATATGTTTGACATGACAAACAGACGTTATATGTTTGACATGACACCAAGCCGTTATATGTTTGACATGACAAACAGACGTTATATGCTTGACATGACAAACAGACGTTATATGTTTGACATGACACCAAGACGTTATATGTTTGACATGACAAACAGACGTTATATGTTTGACATGACAAACAGACGTTATGTGTTTGACATGACACCAACACGTTATATGTTTGACATGACAAACATACGTCATATGTTTGACATGGCTTCAAGACGTTATATGTTTGACATGACAACAAGAAGTTACATGTTTGACATGACAACAAGACGTTATGTGTTTGACATGACACCAATATGTTATGTGTTTGACATGACACCAAGACGTTATGTGTTTGACATGACACCAAGACGTTACATGTTTGACATGACGCCAAGACGTTACATGTTTGACATGACACCAAGACGTTACATGTTTGACATGACACCAAGACGTTACACGTTTGACATGACACCAAGACGTTATGTGTTTGACATGACAACAAGATGTTACATGATTGACATGACACCAAGACGTTACATGTTTGACATGACGCCAAGACGTTACATGTTTGACATGACACCAAGACGTTATGTGTTTGACATGGCACCAAGACGTTACATGTTTGACATGACACCAAGACGTTATGTGTTTGACATGACGCCAAGACGTTACATGTTTGACATGACACCAAGACGTTATATGTTTGACATGACACCAAGACGTTATGTGTTGACATAACACCAAGACGTTATATGTTTGACATGACAAACAGACGTTATATGTTTGACATGACAAACAGACGTTATATGTTTGACATGACACCAAGCCGTTATATGTTTGACATGACAAACAGACGTTATATGTTTGACATGACAAACAGACGTTATATGTTTGACATGACACCAAGACGTTATATGTTTGACATGACAAACAGACGTTATATGTTTGACATGACAAACAGACGTTATATGTTTGACATGACACCAAGACGTTATGTGTTTGACATGACACCAAGACGTTATATGTTTGACATGACAAACAGACGTTATATGTTTGACATGGCTTCAAGACGTTATATGTTTGACATGACAACAAGACGTTACATGTTTGACATGACAACAAGACGTTATGTGTTTGACATGACAACAAGACGTTATATGTTTGACATGACACCAAGACGTTATATGTTAGACATGACAACAAGACGTTATATGTTTGACATGACACCAAGACGTTACATGTTTGACATGACACCAAGACGTTATATGTTTGACATGACACCAAGACGTTATGCGTTTGACATGGCGCCAAGACGTTACGTGTTTGACATGGCACCAAGACGTTATATGTTTGACATGACACCGAGACGCTACATGTTTGACATGACACCAAGACGTTATGTGTTTGACATGACACCAAGACGTTACATGTTTGACGTCAGAGGGCACGACCTTCACCAGGACCAAGCCACGTCACTGACAAATGGAATGTTGTTCGTAGCCGGGGCGATATCGTGCAGAAGATTAAAGATGGGACCTGCGAGTTGTTGGCAGCAAAATGATAGCAGAACACGAATGTGGATTGTCCCTTGATTTAACTTTAAAAAAAATACATTAAAAATAATAACTTACATTTTTTTAAATTTGTTAAGCTCTTGATAATTTTTAGTTGAAAAGATATTTTTTCGAATGTCTGGCAAAATTTAAAATTTAACATTGAATAAAAATAGTTTCTAAACTTAAATTAAAATACCATTTCAATAATTAGAAAAATGTCAATGGTAGGGTGTGAAAATGATGTTAAGATATTTAATGTGATCTTATCTTTTGTTTACATATAAACTGTCAATTTTAATTTGTGACATCATGAGTTTTTACCTTGAGATCGTAAACTGTGACCTTGAGATCATGAGTTGTGACTGTGAGATCATTAGTTTTGACCTTGAGATCATTAATTGTTACCTTGAGATCATTAGCTGTGACCTTGAGATTGTGAGTTGTGACCGGAGACCACATATTTTGTCTTTGGCACAATGACTTGTTGGGCCGTCAATAGAGTACTTCACGCTATTTATGACCATTTTGACCCCCCTCCCCCCTGTCACAAACTGTCACAAATCTCGGGACCCCCCCCCCACCTAAAGTACGTCACACTTTCGAAAAATATTTTTAATTAACACCTAATTAAAATATTTCATTTAATACTTAAAATACACTTCACTAGTAAACTGTATTAAAATATAAAATTGCCACCTAAAAGTAGGGATGTACCAGATTCAAAATTTTGAAATCCGGCTGGAGCTTAATTTGGCCGGATTTATGAAGTGAAATCCAGCTGCAGTCGGAACCAGATTTGTTAAAATGGTTGGATTCCGGATTTGCCGGAGCCATTATGAATATATAAATAAATTAGGGAGCTACCGGCCAGCCGGATTTATGAAGTGAAATCATGCCGGAGCCGGATTTTCTTGAGCTGGGGCCGAAATCCCGTACACCCCCACTTAAAATAAATATCAGATTATTAAAATGACTTTAATAGTAGAATAGTTAATTGTCAACAGTTGTCATAGTTATTCAATGAAACAGTACCTCTATCTAGATCAAATTTGAAAACAAAAATTGCAAAAATTGGACTTGACAATTATATAATACACATAATTTATCTGCTACCTTTTCATTTACAATGGTTGAGGTCAAATTTTAGATAATCTTCCGATTATGCAATCTATTGACTCAGGATAAGAAGTAGATTAGCAAAACTTGACGTCAACCAGAAATTAAATAATAAAAAGGAAACACAACAATTTGACTAAAAAAGGACTATATTGACAAATTATGTGACCAACTCTTGTGCTATATTGAAATATTGAATCTGTTTATTATGGTCTTATGAATTATGTTTCATTCAAAAATATTCACTGGACTGGACATCGTCTTACAACGGTGAAGTGAAGTGTTCATCCATAGTTACGACTGATATTAAACTTTCACCATCATCGTTTCCTGGAAGGATAATTGCAGACAGATCAACTCGTCCTCATCTAGCCACTCAACAGCCTCTGTATGTGCATTTTCTCTTCTGGAAATAACTGCCATTGGTTCTCTTTACCTTCTAGAAGCAATTCTCAAAGGACGGATGCGTTTTATCGGAGTTGAATCTTGAACAGTCTGGGTGGGCAGCGCGTATTCTCCTGAGCCCTAGCTCTTTGTTGTCCTGTATGTTTCTTCAACATTGTTTGTGAGGAAAAATATAAGTGACATACTTTGCAAAGTCAATAAAATAAGCTGGTAATCATATGGTTGTACTTTGAAAACTCTTCCTGACCTTGGCATAATGTCATCAAATTTGAGAGTTTTTGCTACAAACAAGGAAGGAAATTTAGAGAATCTGCATCTTATCTTTCCGAAGCTTTGAGTCCACCAATTGTTTGGTTGATTGGGATTTGAGACGGAGTAATTCTGAAGGTAAAACATTGAAATATAAGCTTCGTACTTTGTCGCAAAATTTTAAGTCCTGATATTTCACAATTTGAGTGAAATATTGGCTGGTGCGAACATGATTGTCAAACCATTCCTGATCCTTCGATATTAGTCCTGCTGCATCCAATTCAGATTTATGAACAACACATTCAGGAGATACGAATTTCATGCTATTTTGACATAAAACTAATTCTAATGTTTCACAAAATTTTTGAAAATTATTTTTAAAGCTATTTAAATTCTACTAAAAAAATATAAATAATTTAGAAAAAAATTTTAAAAAAAAACAAACGTGTGACATCACACATGGCCTGACCCCCCTCCCCCTGTCACAAAGTGTCACACTTTCTAAGACCCCCCCACCTCGGAGCGTTACGTACTTTATGGACGGCCCCTGTGGCCGTGAGAGAGTGAGTCTTGAGTTAAGTAAAGATTGATCTATGAGTTGTTAGTATGGATTTAGGGAATGTAAATAACCAAGTTTGATTATATTTGTGAATGCCAGTTAGGCATTTGATTAAAAGAGCTCAACTGAAACAAGATAAATTTTGTTGATTAATCTCTTACATAATTTAGTTGTTGTTTTTTTGTAAGCCTTAATGATATTTTATTTTTAGTGACCTCGTTACTTGTTTTGATGTGCTGCTACGATGGCCCTCTTAAAAAAAATAACATCTTACACTAAAAATAGGGATTAATTACAGTTAAAAATAAGTTATTATAATTCATTCATAGACAAATGTTAAAGACATTCATTTGCATATGTCCATTGAATAAGATAAGATAAGATTGAAATGTCATTTTTATCTGAAGAGTGATTTGTGTATCCAACCTAAGATCCAATAATTCAAATGCATTTAATGTCATGCATATTGGTGACAAAAAGGAATAAATAGAATAAACCAATCAAAAAATCCAAACTGAAATATTTACAACAAAAAAGGCCTTTTGAATAAATCGGTAAGCAAATACATACGACATTTTACGGACTATAAGACACACTTTTTGAACAAATCGGTAAGCAAATATATACGATATTTTACTGACCATAAGACGCGGGTTTTCTCTCTAAAAATTGTCCTAATTCAGCGGCGTCTCATACTCGTGGTTAATATTTTAAATTAAAATTTTTATTTTTAAATAAAAATGTAATAATAAATACTACTGTGGTCATTTATCGTTAACTCCTTATTAAATCAGTATTTAAAGCCTATCACTTTTCAATCTTGTGTTTCTATGATGTCATCCATTCTAGGATTAAAATAAATGACATAGTGATTTCCGCTAGAAAACACAAAGACAGGACGAAATAATATAATCCATAATTAAATATACAAAAGAGTGTGCACCTTTTAAATTTTAAAGGGACTATATTGACCGGCTGTTGTTTTCACTGTTGGGGCGTCATTGAAAAACAAGTAATAAAAATTCGAATGAGTATTGAAAGGCAATTTCCAACAAAGAATTGCCGACTTTTTTATTCAAGGGAAATCATTCTAGATTACATTACAAGTCATTTCAAATCAATAATTCTGAAACTAAACAAAACAATTGCTATCTACAAATTACTGCTAAAATTACGGGATTAGAACGTAAAGAAATTTTTCAAAAGTTCCTTCTCCAACATTGTTCTAAATATTATTAGCTAAACTAAACACATATTCTGTAGGCCTGAGACTAATCTCTTAAGGCCTTGGCTAGAACCTGGGCAATCTGCTCCATCTGCTGAGCATTGCCATACAACATTGTCTTTACATGGGACTCGCCCGCCTCCCTCACCCCCCCGGCTATATCGAGCGCCGGGCAAGACGTCACCAGGTGTTCGACTGTCTCAGGGGCTTGGCTGCAATGACGGCAGTTCGAGTCCCTGTTGTGGTCTAGCCTGTGAAAGTAAGAGTTGGTTGGGCAATGTTCGGTCCTCATCTGAGTCAACAAACCCTGGTGTTTGCGACTCAGGTTCCACCACTGGTCTGAACGGCTTGGCCTGGGCATGTTAGCGAATACCCCTCTGGCTGTTGTGTTGTCAGCCCACTCCTGGTACCACTTATTCCGAAAGTGGTCCTTTAGCCAGTTTTTTGCCCCGAGATAGGTGACTGGGGTCTCTGGTTGGGGCAGTGCTGCGCCTGCTTTGGCCAGGGAGTCTGCTTTTTCGTTGCCATTAACATTCACGTGGCTCGGGATCCACTGCACTGTTACCTTACCTCCAAGTCTTTCGAGTTTACCCACGTCTTCCAAGATGACGTCAACCAAGTGGGTACTACGATTCTCACTAGCCAGGACTTCGAGGGCTGATCTCGAGTCACAAAACAGTACCGTGTCGAAACCAAATATTTCCGACCCTTGCAGTGTCTGGTGCACACTTTCCAGGGCCCTGTGTATAGCCTCGAGCTCCGCATCGTAGTTCGATGCCATAGTCCCACAGGGACCTAGAAGTTCTTCTCTTGGTGGCCCTCCTATTGGGTATAAGATGAGCGCACCGTATCCTGCAATTCCTTCACTCGAACTGGCAGACCCATCCGTGAACACTTTCACTTGGGTTCCCGCGAACCCTTCTATCGTCTCAAGGGCAGCCGCTTTCTGTACATGTTCAGGGCTGCGTTTCGTCACCGCTGTGTCAGTCAGAGACAAACGTATTTCGGGACGTGAGCATTCCGCATAGGGCGGTTTGAGTGGGACACTTATAATTTGTCTTCTATTTTGTGGGGGTTTGACGTTCCTATCAAGTTCCGTTACTTGATGCATAAATGAGGAACGTTTCAAACACCCACGTCCGCCCCAGTTGTGCTGCATCTGGTAGCAGGGCTCCCTATAGTCTAACCTGCGATACCTCTCTGCAGTCGTTATGATTGCCTTGTCCCTACGAATATCGAGCGGTTCTACGTTTGCAATGACTTCCACAGCAGCTGTGGGTGTCGTTCTATATGCGCCACAGATAAATCTTAAGGCCTGGTTCTGGATTCGACCCAGTTTTTCCAATGCCGTTTTGCTGGCAAAGGCTTGGACGGGCATGCTGTAATCCATAATCGACCTCACACTACCCAGAAAGAGAGCTCTGAGTGTACTTGCTCCAGCGCCCCAGTTTGTGCATGCAAGCTTTTTCACCAGGTTGAGCTTGGCGGTAGCCTGGGAGCACAGGTCTTGTACAAAGTTATGCATTTGTACCTTTTGATCCAGTTTGACTCCCAGATATACCGGTTGTTTGTCCCATTTGAGCGCCACATCGTTTATTTTGAGCACTATCTCCTCTTTGAGAATGGTTCTGCCGTTAGTGAAAATGGGAATAGACCGTCTTCTCGGTATTGATTTCCATCTGCCACCTCTGCATGTACCTACTGATATACGAAAGGTCTCGCTGTAGTAGCTGTTGCAGTCGGTTGGCATCTTTACCGGTGCTCCAGATGACCAAGTCATCTGCATACATAGCCGCGCTGGATTGCAACATTCCAGGGAGGTCGTTGATGAAAGCCAAGAACAGTGTGCAACTGAGTGCTGACCCTTGGGGCAGCCCCTGTTGCAGCGTTCTCTTACTGGAGGTTTCACTGCCATAAATTGTTTGGATCGTCCGGTTTGTAAGGAAACCTTGGATCCACCTGTACATGTTGGCAGTTACACCTAGGGCTTGTAATTTCAACAACAGACCGGACCTCCAGACCCTATCGTAAGCCTGTCGGAGGTCGAAGAAAATTGCCACAGTATGCAGTTTTTTCTGGAGCCCGTCGGTTATGGACTGTAGAAGACGGAGCACTTGATCAATCGGCTGTTTTCCTTTACGGAAACCAGCCTGACTGATATTCAGACTATTCGTACTTTCCAAGTACCAATAGAGCCGGGCATTCACCATTCTCTCAGCTACCTTCCCCAAACACGATGTTAGGGAGATCGGACGGTAGCTGTTTAGGAGTCCCTGACGTTTACCTTCTTTAGGGATTGGGACGATGTTAGCGCTCAACCAAGCTCCAGGCAGGGCACCCGTGGCCCACGTCCTGTTTATGATATTCAATAGCGAGGACATTGCTATCGGGCCAAGGTTTTTAATCATCTCGTTATTGACTTTGTCCTGTCCTGGTGCCTTGGCGGCTTTGCACTTACTGATCGCTGTTTGCAATTCGGTCATAGTGAAAGGAGCGGTAAAGACCTCAGCATGCGGTCCCCACTTCTGGGTCTTTTCTCCATGTTTCCTGAGACGGTTCAGGTTACGGCTCTGACTGGTTTCTTTCTGTTTTAGGCTCACGCTTGCAAAATGCTTATTCAAAGCATCGGCACATTTTGTATCTGTGGTTACAGTGCCTGTGGTCGTTTGCAAGGGGCTCGGATTTTTCGTTTTCCCCATACCAGAAAGAGAATCAATCAATTGCCACACCTTTCTTCCGTCTGCCAGGTTAAGTTTACCACACGAACTAACCCATTCTTCCTTCTTCGCCTTGAGCGTTTCCTGTCGGACTTCAGCAGTTAGCTTATTATAGGCAACACGAGCAGCCGCCGTTTTAAGTTTCCCTGCTTTTTTCCTTGCCTTCTTACGTTCACGAACGAGACCCGCCAGCTTTTTGTTCCAGAATGGTCGGAACTTTCGGTGTCTACACGTTCTTGGAATGGATTTCCTGGCCATCGACAATATAACTCCCACGAGGTCGTTATAGGCATTCTCGATTGACTTGGGGTTCTCTGGGTCTTCAGTTGAACCCGCGAGCGTGCTTTCAATCCCGCCACGGAATTTTTTCCAGTCGGCTTTGCCGAACAGCCAGTGTCTTCTGGCAAAACGTGCCTTCACCAACTCTATATCTATTTCTATGAGTATAGGCTTGTGGTCACTACCAACTTCCGGCATAACTTTCCATCCTACCTTCGCCTCTAGCTCCGCCGAGACTAGGGTTAGGTCAGGACGTGATTGGGCACTATTGCCGGTGTGGAGTAGTGTCGGAGCACTATTTTTGTCCTGTAGCCTTATTAAGTTGGTAGTAAGCTCGACCTCCTCTAAGTATCGCCCTGAGGCGTTTTTATCGGGATAGCCTAATGCTTCAGTATGGGCATTAAAATCCCCTGCAATTACATAGTTCTTAAACATCGTTGTGTTGTGTAAAGGAAGACACAACGTGTTTCTCGGGGTGTTATAAATATTAGAAATGGTAAAAGTTTTACCAGCTTTAGTTACGCTGAGTGTCAGGGTATCTGTACCACTAAGTACTTTGCTCTCTACAATCTCCGCTGTGAGGTTGTTTTTCACTAGAGTAACCAGACCTCTGCAATTTTTGCATGCACAGCGATATACTGAGTAACCCGTAATGTGCAATGGGTTCTTTTTCAGCAGAGTTTCTTGCAAAAGAGCAACGTCCACCATCTGCTCGTGGAGCAGCTTAGTTATTTCAGTTATCTTGCCTCTGACACCACAGCAATTTAATTGTAAAATGGATAGGTTTTTGGGGAGCTGAACCCTGGCAGCTAGTCTCTCCGGACTTACAGTAGCACATACGCCTTGTGTCGTCCTGATCCCCGTCACCGACACACAGGGGAGGGGAGGGTCCGTAGTCCTCCCATGATTAAGACAATCTTGAGGTTTTCCAGCCATATTTAATGAATGAAGTGGGCGCATTTTATTACCTTCTCCCGGTCCGTGCATGTTGCCATACACGTACCTTTGCCCTGGGAGTTAGACTAATGAGTCGAGTCCTTTCACTACGCCACTCATGCGTGGTTTTGTGCGTCTGTTGCTTAAAGCAAGGATTCCTTACAGACATGGTTTGACGGTGTGCGTCAGGGTTGTTGGTTTCAGGTGCAGTCAATTCCACACCTTACTCGTGTCCCGGGCCGCGTAGAGGCCAACCCTTTCCATTATTAGCTATAGTTTGGCGTTTGTTTCAACCTAATAGATGTTATGGTTGCCCCTGAAATTGACACAATACTGATATTTATTTCGTTTTTGTTGTTGAATTTCCAGGAAATCTAGTAAACCTTTTCGGTATATTTTTTGGCCCTTGGATATCCTTGGGACCTCCTTAACATATTTGCAAAAGACCCGAACCCTCTATCTGGTATGCTTCAGGAGGCGTTGCATGATCAAGCTCGAACAGACAGGACAGACATTTCAAATATATAAACGCAATTTCTCTCATGGGAAATAGCGTTAAAAATTCCCAGTAGGATTTTCATGTCAGCCTCAATCTTATTGCGCACCATTTCGTGCCTATATGCACACCTTTTTTGTAAATCTCTTATAACTTAGGAACGAAATGCACCTACATATAATCGTTCTTTGAATTAAAATACACATAAGCCCTGATAACTTACTAAGATCTCACACTAGTCGTTATACAATGGAGACAGGATCAGTATCCATCTCTATCCACTGAAAGGACAGCCATGTTAAGCAAACATTAATGAATATACGGATGTCTATCTAAATTTAACCATTGGTTAGACATCTCTGCGTTTGCCTGTTGGCAAATGTAAAAATAATTAACATTTTCTGTTTTCCTGACATAAATTAAAAAAAACGTACGACTGTTTGTCTACTAACTGCCTATGTCTGTTTCTTTGGCTCATCTTCAAGTTAACAGGATTGCCCAACTGTAGTATTTAAAAATTTTCACGAAGGAGCGCATAAAGTACTATCTGAGAATAGATTAAAGTTTTGATTTCCAACAATAAAAAAAATTGAAAGTAATTCCGAGGAAAACTCCATAAACAGTGATGTTTATGATGTCATGCTTAGAACTATTTGTCTTCAAGTTTCATCGAGGGCTAATTAAAATAAGGCCACAAGGTATCAGAAACTATTTCCCGAGATATATACCCACACTTTGTAGACGTTATGTGCCGACCCTTTACCCCAGTATTAGTTGCTGGTTATTACATTTTGTTTTGACAAATTATTTAACAGATTTATCTATTACCAACCATTTTGATAATAGTACCCATAAAAAAGGCAACTGCTTTGTACTACTCAGCTCAATTTAATATACATACACGAAAATGTGTGCACCATAATTTGACAATAAAAGATTTTTGAAAGCGCACCGCTCAAAATAAAGCATTGGAAAAAAAACGCACCAAAATGAACTCGTTTGGAATGTCCGCATGAAGCTGTTCAATATCGAAATGAGATTTAATATTTCTCTATTTGTCTCAACATTTTCTGATCTTTTAATTGATGGCTTTCGGGGAAAAGGGACAATTACAAAAATTATACGTAAACCATCTGCAGGTTAAAATGAACCGTCCTGCCAAATTTGGCCCCCGTCCGTCATTTGGTTTTTCCGTGATTGTGAGCTTACAGTCGAAAAGTGAAACATAAAAGATACAAAGACCAACTGAGGTTTATATATTCGATATATATATATATAAAGAAAAAATGTTTATATTATTATTTTTTGTGAATATATTGTTACTACATTATTTTAATTGTAGTTGTAGTAAATTAATTGTCATCTTTTTGAAAGTCCAAGCTCACATAGCAGTTGATGTTTTTGTCTTTTATCTTATCTTAGATAAAGATTTTTGGTTTTATAGTACAAGTCTTATACATTTAAATAACACTATATGACAATACTGCCTACTGCAAACCCATAACAGAGACACTCGCATAGAAATGTGTATTTGGAAAATATATTAATCTTTAATAGTACAAATAGTAAATTCTTGTAGCTTAAATTTGGCATTAATTTTGTAAAGGATTGTGTAACATTAAAAAATGTAATAAATAAAATTCAAGTAACAAATCCAAGACATTCAAGCTCAAATTGTTACAATTATCATGCTGGCTTAGTAGCTCACGGACAGACGAAGTTATGAATATTAAGTAACAAAACATCTTTTCTTATTTGCTGAGACAATTCTTTTCTAAGAATCAGAAACTTCTCTGAACTGACCTATTATTTACCTACTTGTTTTCATACTTACAAGAAAGACATACAAACCGCCTTTAATGCACACGTACCGACCATCATACAATCCATCTTACAAGCACACAATCCAACCATCACATACGAGATTGAGCTAATAGTTGACTGCTAAAAGTAACCGTTTTTAATTTATCCGGAAAAGAAATTTCAAAATGTTTCTGTTAGTAAAACTATTGATAACATAAACAATGTAATCAGCAATTTAATTTAGATTATTGTCAATATATTTTTTAAAATAGTTAAGGGTCATTTACTAAAAGTGTTACTCTTGGTAGGTAAACATATCATTGTCACCTGACACACATACTTGAGATGTACACCTGACGTGCAAACTTAGGATGAGCACCCATTAGTTAATAAGGTATGTTTACCTAGGATGTGTACACCTGTGATGTGTACACCTGTGATGTGTACACCTGTGATGTGTACACCTGTGATGTGTACACCTGTGATGTGTACACCTGTGATGTGTACACCTGTGATGTGTACACCTGTGATGGGCACACCTGTGATGGGCACACCCGTGAAGTACACCTGGGTAGCATAACCAGGATGGATCACCTAAATATTATTTAGAAAGATAAATGGACATTTTGGACATATGAAAGCAGTTGAACCGCAAGTCCAAAATAATAATTAGATTTTTTAAAAGTAAAAGTAAAATTTCACCCGATTTGAGAAGAATCTAATCTGTGTATCGCTGTGTTATGTGTAGTCTATTTTAAATAGACTCAAATATGGAAGGAATTCATCAAATATATATCATTACAATTAGTCGATGTGACTCATAGAGGCACTCACTATTATGAATAGTTGGAGAGTCACCAATATTATATAGTGCACACCTTATACATTTTGTAAGGGGATACACATAATGCACAGCTCATACCGTTTGTAAGCTGATACAAGAATGTGCCAAGATAATAAATGTGTGCACGTTGAGATAACTAACTGGCAATGTCAAAATTATATTTTACACTGACTTTTAAATATTCACCTTTTGAATTCATCAAAACCATGTTTTGAAACTTTAGGTAGTTTATAATCTAAAGTTATATTATTTTTTTAAAAACTAGTCACGGTGACTGAAACCAACATCTTAATCTTCACCCCCATACTTACAATATCACATCATCTCATCGTAACTGTTATAGACGATCTTATCATATCTTATCTATACAGAAGATAATGACGTCCTACGCTTATCCATAAAATCTAGTCTAGTCTTTCATTTTCATTAGAGTTTTAAATGTGGATAAAGTTTTGGTTTTCCTGGTTTCCTAAGGCAAACTATTTCACATAATTTCTTTTGCTTTACATTTATTTCGTTAGTGAAAATCAACCATGGCAACTCGAATTATGGTAGATTTTTGTGACGTAAATACTTGGTGGAATCCTGAAAGACGTTCCAATTCTCTGTTCTTACTATTACGATACGCGCTGATATTAAAACACTTTACTGCCTATTAGAATAAAGTCGTTGAATCCACTCATGGTTTCAGCAAACGCTAATCATTGCCAAATATGTTTGCTTTAAATAGTTTTTTTTTAAACTTCTTCATCACCAACTTTTAAAAATATGTTAAAAATAAAGTTTAAAGTTAAACTCATATCTACATAAAGTGTAAATTACAATATAAAATGTTGATGTCTAGCACTAAACTATTCCGAATAAATGTAGCACGTAGCACTGGGCTAGCGTGTATCCACCGGTTTCTCTTCCTAAATGAGGATCAACTCCTCCTCAATGTAAACAACAAATCAACTAAAGAGGCGTGTCGTATCTGTCAATAACATTGTCAACAGTGTCCACCGATTCCCCTCCTTTCCCCAGACTGTCAAAGCTCGCTCCGTTTGCAGCAACATTCGTGTAGGATACGGGTTTCTGGGCGTCACCATTCTCAGATAAGATGTGGCCATTGCCGATGGGCTCTGGAACTTCTGTCTTCGCCACTTCCGGTTTGTCGTATTTCTAAAAACAAATTAATAAAAAAACCAAAGGTTACAAATATAGTTTTAAAAGAATAATTGTTTCAAGTGATTTTATTGCAACGAGACAGGTACCAATAATATATTTTTATTTTCAATATAAGAGGCTTTCAGTTAGACTGTACTCTCACAAACACAGTCATTATTCAATCATTGTTTTCATGACAATAAATGAACAACTATAATGGCGCTTTAACTAGTGCTATGTAATGTGTAAATAAATTTTGAGTCGAACTTTTATCAAATGCGGAAATGGTGATTATATGTGGCAAATTGAGGCGGATGACAAGAGTTTGAGATATTCCAAGAAATGTGTGATCCTCATCAGCGGGGTTTCCCGATATCCAAGTTGTGGGAGGAGTTATGTTCGTTTATTTATTGTTAAAAAGTTCGTCTTTAGGCTAGAGAAAATAGAGCATCACAACAAGTCAACTGAACAACCAGCTAACCACACAACCAGCTAACCACACAACCAGCTAACCACACAACCAGCCAACCACACAACCAGCTAACCACACAACCAGCTAACCACACAACCAGCCAACCACACAACCAGCTAACCAAAAAAGTAGCCAACCACACAACCAGCCAACCACACAACAAGCCAACCACACAAACAGCCAACCACACAACCAGCCAACAACATAAACAGCAAACCACCCAAACAGCCAACCACACAAACAGCCAACCACACAAACAGCCAACCACACAAACAGCCAACCACACAACCAGCCAACCACACATCCAGCCAACCACACAGCCAGCCAACCACACAGCCAGCCAACCACACAAGCAGCCAACCACACAGCCAGCCAACCACACAGCCAGTCAACCCCAGAGCCAGCCAACCACTTAGCCAGCCAACCCCAGAGCCAGCCAACCACACAGCCAGCCAACCCCACAGCCAGCCAACCACACAGCAAGCCCCTTGACTGCAGTCTACAAATAAATGACTAGATAAGTCTACTATGTTTCCGTGTTGTGTACTTACGCCTTCATGGACGACACCAAATCTCAGCGGCTTCCGTATACATTCGGGAAGGAAGGACAAAGGGAAGACAATGTCAAATATGGGACAGATGAGCCGTGGGTCCAAATCTTTGGGCTTCCTTGCACCTAAACCATCAGCCGGGTAGAGAGATAATCATTAGACGAAATTGTCAAAATACTTGAATGTAATTATATTAATTTGTAATGCTCACACCGGAAGAAATGGGCTTATGTGAAATGGATGAGATTATTCTTGATGACTTAAAATAATCGAATACTTTGGGTTCATTAAAGAGCTAGTAGTTTTCTTCTTAACTAAACTTCCAATAACAACTCTGTAATAGAACATGGCGATCAAGTAACAAGACTTAAACACACTGTGTTCTGGTTAACAGCTGTCTTTATTCAACTATACAATCCACTGCAATCGACTGTACAATCGACAACCTCGGTTGCCTCTTGAGCCGTCCATCTCTGGTCAGATATCTGGTTTCATACTAGTCAACTCGCACGCTCATACAATGTCAATACAACAACACAACACTTCGCTCACAATCTCCTCAACAATGGTCTCGAGCCTTTATTCAGGGGAATTAATCAATGAAAGCTCTACAAACAAACATGCCGCGTTCCTATAATTGCAACTTCATTTAATTGACAGTACCATGGGTATGTGACCATTTAATTAATATACAATACAAAGACATTCATCAGATAGATATAGGGATAAAAAAACAACACTTTTCTTCTTCCGTTTTCCAGAACAAACACATACTAATTCTCGTTCTTCCACTCTGGAATTCGGAAGTGAATTAGGGCCCTAATCAAACCAGGATTACAAACAGACTATCAACAATTCAAACTCTAATAAAAATGCGAGACTAGGCATAAACCATGGAAAAGCGTAGGACTCAATAATCTTCTTTTTTTATTGACGCAGTGTCTGTAGTAGCTGAAATTTTAGAGTGCCTCGATGGCTCGTTAAAACAAACAGGCCTGAAAGACCAGTTGACCGTAGATCTCTACTGGACTACTTGGATTTCACCGAAGCTAAGTGTTTTTTCTATTATTTCGTTTTATTCGTTTCATTTGTGTACTATTTGTCCGTTGAAGAAGGCTCTTTGCCGAAACGTTCGCTGTTGTGTTACGTCCTGTCAGGCCTACTAATACCCTGTTTTTATTTTATGCATTTACCAGTTGACCGTAACAGGCCATGAGGTTCATTTGAAAGACAAACTAGCAAAGCATTACAGAGATTACCAGGTACCCAGGTAACTAAAATTATTAAGGACAACATGTTCATTGCTTTAAAAATATTAACGAAGCACATGTTATTGTGGACAAGGCAAATGAGCTCCTATAATAACACATTTAAGAAAACATTTAACGAGTCACCAACATACTGACCTGTTATAAAGCTGACGATGAGGCCAATGGTCACACAAGCTAGGACAGCGGTCAAACTGTACCACATGTAGGACAGTGTGTATAACGAGTAGGCCGGGACTCTGTGGGTACCAAATTTTACCTTTGAACTAAATCTTGTATCCTTGACTTAGTGATACGATTTGAACTAAATATTGTATTCTTGACTTATGTGATATGCTTTGATCTAAATCTTGTATCCTTGACTTAGTGATACGATTTGAACTAAATATTGTATCCTTGACTTATATGATATGCTTTGAACTAAATCTTGTATCCTTACTTAGTGATACGATTTGAACTAAATCTTGTATCATTGACTTATGTGATATGCTTTGAACTAAATCTTGTATCACTGACTTATGTGACACGCTTTGAACATAATCTTGTATCATTGACGTATGTGATACGCTTTGAGTTACATTTTTCAAGTGTAAGTGATTGGTTATGTTGATGAACATATGATTTTAAGGACCCCATCTATAAATATCCATAAATCTTAACATTGAACAAATCAAGAATGTAAGGACTGTGTATCTTACGATGGTTCTTCTTGTGGCGCCGCTGTAGCAAATATGGCAGCGACTTCAGCTGACGTTAAAGCTGTGAGGTTACAGTTGTTATGGAATCTCAAAGCTTTAACCGTCGGGGGCTTCACGATGGCTGCACCCACGCCAATCCAAAACATGAGAATCAGACTGCCAAACAGTCCAGAGTAGGCGCCCTTTGGTAGAGATGAAATAGGTCATAGAAAACATTGAGATATACAGAGGAGAGACAACACATTAACATACATGGGAGAGAAAACATAGTTGCTTACAGGTGAGAGACAATAGATTAACATTCAAATGGGAAGAAAGTTTGTAACATAAAGGTGAGGTAAACGCATTAAGATACAGGTGAGATAAACATAGTAAGATACAGGTAAGAGAAAACATTGTAAACATACAGGTGATATAAACATATTAACATACAGTTGAAAGAAAACATTGTGATATACAGATGAAAGAAAACATTGTGATATATAGGTGAAAGACAACATTGTGATATACAGATGAAAGAAAACATTGTGATATACAGGTGAAAGACAACATTGTGATATACAGGTGAAAGAAAACATTGTGATATACAGGTGAAAGAAAACATTGTGATATACAGGTGAAAGAAAACATTGTGATATACAGGTGAAAGAAAACATTGTGATATACAGATGAAAGAAAACATTGTGATATACAGGTGAAAGAAAACATTGTGATATACAGATGAAAGAAAACATTGTGATATACAGGTGAAAGAAAACATTATGATATACAGGTGAAAGAAAACATTGTGATATACAGGTGAAAGAAAACATTGTGATATACAGATGAAAGAAAACATTGTGATATACAGATGAAAGAAAACATTGTGATATACAGGTGAAAGAAAACATTGTGATATACAGGTGAAAGAAAACATTGTGATATACAGGTGAAAGAAAACATTGTGATATACAGGTGAAAGAAAACATTGTGATATACAGGTGAAAGAAAACATTGTGATATACAGATGAAAGAAAACATTGTGATATACAGGTGAAAGAAAACATTGTGATATACAGGTGAAAGAAAACATTGTGATATACAGATGAAAGAAAACATTGTGATATACAGGTGAAAGACAACATTGTGATATACAGGTGAAAGAAAACATTGTGATATACAGATGAAAGAAAACATTGTGATATACAGGTGAAAGACAACATTGTGATATACAGGTGAAAGAAAACATTGTGATATACAGGTGAAAGAAAACATTGTGATATACAGGTGAAAGAAAACATTGTGATATACAGGTGAAAGACAACATTGTGATATACAGGTGAAAGAAAACATTGTGATATACAGGTGAAAGAAAACATTGTGATATACAGGTGAAAGAAAACATTGTGATATACAGATGAAAGAAAACATTGTGATATACAGGTGACAGAAAACATTGTGATATACAGATGAAAGACAACATTGTGATATACAGGTGAAAGAAAACATTGTGATATACAGATGAAAGAAAACATTGTGATATACAGATGAAAGAAACCATTGTGATATACAGGTGAAAGACAACATTGTGATATACAGGTGAAAAACAACATTGTGATATACAGGTGAAAGACATTGAAGTAAATTATTAAAAAAAACTGTAAGGTATGTCAAACCCGCCCTTTCATTATTTTCATTTGCTGGACAATGTCTTGAAGATGTTTTCATTTAAAAATTACACAATAAAATCAATGCTATAAAGTAACGCTAAGAAACATTTCGTTATAGCAGACGTTAAGATACCTACCCACGTATTGGCCCACGGGAAAAACATTCCCAGGGAAAAGACCCCCAGCAACGGTCCTCCAATCATACCAAAAAGGGACAATGCTGCCTGATTATTGATACAAAAACATTTGTCAGCAATTGTATTGGACAATAATATTATTTAACAAAGAAATGTCATTGCTTACAAAACAGACTCCTTATACAATATGTAACAAATGAGAAAACAGTATAACTATGTTGTAATACAGACACATTATAACTATATTATTAATACAGACACAGTATAACTATGTTGCAATACAGACACAGTATAACTATGTTGTAATACAGACACAGTATAACTATGTTTTAATACTGATACAGTAAAACTATGTTGTAATACAGACACAGTATAACTATGTTTTAATACTGACACAGTATAACTATGATGTTGTAATACAGATACAGTATAACAATTCAATAGTTAAGACACCGGAGTGACTATTTCATAATACTAAAAGCAGTATATCTATGTTATAATAGAGACACCGTTATAGCAGTGTCTTGGTGTTCGCGTTATAAAATATTCCAGTTGTGTCTGTACTATAGCATTGTTATAGTTGCGTCTGTACTATAGCATTGTTATAGTTGCGTCTGTACTATAGCATTGTTATAGTTGCGTCTGTACTATAGCATTGTTATAGTTGCGTCTGTACTATAACACCAGTACAACAAAGCAATAAATCAGACAACATACTAAGTAAAAAGCTCTTGAAGCAATGCTGTTATATTGTTAGAATATAGCATACACAAGAGACTTCTTTGATTAAAACAATTCTGTAAAACGCTCTTAATAGACAAATACATTTGTAAATATTTCGACAAATGCATTCTTTGGTACACTTAAATCTTATCTGTTTACAGACGCTCCTTCAAAACAAATGTTTACATTAATAAGCGTTATACATTACATACATTTCCATGAAAAATTACATTAAGTAGAGAAAAGAAAAATAGAAAGGTGGGCACGAGTACTTCACAATTGAAAAGAACTGCATAGAAGAACAGGAAGAAAGTGTGAGAAGTTACAGTCACAGAATCAAAATTTGAAAAGTTTTACGTAAAATTCTGAACTTGGCTCTAATCATATGGAGCCTACCTAAGAAATCTTTGTATTAATCTATTTTCCATATAGATCTTATCAGGTACTTTGCTCGCATATAAAATGGTGAAGTGTATAGAAAAATGGTATGTTTATCTTTTATGGAATATATGTTCACTAAACCGATCCCCCACCCGACTAACTGTCTTATATATGTAAATTTTAGTGCATTTCTTACAAAATATTGCAAAATCACGTTCTGACTTGTGCAAACTAATTGAAATACCAAGTGAAATTCTTTCACAATTTTACGCTAGGAATGAAGAGGAATGACAAGCAATTGTTGTACAACACTAAGTACAACCCTTAGTACAACACTAAGTACAACCCTTAGTACAACACTAAGTACAACCCTTAGTACAACACTAAGTACAACTCTTAGTACAACACTAAGTTTCTTGCCAATAGTCATCAAACCTACCTGTAGAATGCTGCCGAGCTGAGATGCTACATAAGTCAGTGCTAGACATATCAAACCAAATATCAAAGCTGTGAATGGAAAATTTAATTGAATTGTAAAACACACGTAGTATGACATCCACTACATACCAGCACAATACAAGAGAATAAATATAACAAGTGAAGCAATAAAAAAAGGTTCTGTAACACAAGTGAGAAATCCACTTGTAATATTATCAAATGACAATATCCTTGTTACAAAATTGTAATTATTTTAACTTTAGTTTACACATATTCAATTATTAGTCTTATCAAAATAATTTTAGCATAATGAACTCTTTTCACTTTGTTCATTAAAAAATTATTAACATCATAATATAAGACGTTGTCCCCCTTTATTTAATAGAAGCCAATGTCAACAGTTATTGTGATCTTCAGGATTTGAATTTCACTCACCAAATATTTGCGACAACAGACGTGCCCTTGATTCTCTTAAATTGGAACTGAAATAAGCCCTCACCACGTCCTCCAGCATACACGCCGATATAGAGTTCAGACCCGAGGAGATTGTGCTGTAGAGATACGATAATAGTTAAATTATTGTGCTGTAGTGATACGATTATAGTTAAATTATTGTGCTGTAGTGATACGATTATAGTTAAATTATTGTGCTGTAGTGATACGATTATAGTTAAATTATTCTGCTGTAGTGATACGAATATAGTTAAATTATTGTGCTGCAGTGATACGATTATAGTTAAATTATTGTGCTGTAGTGATACGATTCAAGTTCAATTATTGTGCTGTAGGGATACGATTATAGTTAAATTATTGTGCTGTAGAGATACGAATATAGTTAAATTATTGTGCTGTAGTGATACGATTCAAGTTCAATTATTGTGCTGTAGGGATACGATTATAGTTAAATTATTGTGCTGTAGAGATACGAATATAGTTAAATTAGTGTGCTGTAGAGATAGAGGCCATCCATAAATGACGTCCCTCGATTTTGGCCGATTGTTTACACCACACCCCCTCGTCACGCGTGGTCACAAAAAACTTAGACCCCCCCCTCCAATATAACTTCGCAAAACTTTGATCCCGCCCCCCCCCCATAAAAGCGGTATTTTCCATTTGACAATGATCATGTTTCAAATCACTTTTGTGTCATTTAAGTATGTATTTCGTGTAAGGCTGTATTCTACTATCGTAACTCGCGTGAAGCAATGTAAAACGTTATTAGAAAATTGAAAGCAATCCAATATTTAAGTGGAACTTAAATTTGCGCATTTTAATTTGACATCGAATTTCTTAAAAAACACCCGCACCCCATCATCACCGATGGTCACAAATGTGTGACCCCCTCCCCCCAGTTGCGTGACGTCAGTTATGTATGGCCCCATAAGTTTATAGTTAAATTATTGCTGAAATGTTGCGTTGAGAGTTCAGAAAGTATAACAAATGTAGGTTTCTAGTTATGATATCGCAAGGAATAGAAAAGTTTTAATTCATATTTATAACAGAAGAGTTGAACTTTTATATTTTATATTTCCAAAAGTTATTGATTATTTTGTAACAGAAGAGTTGAACTTTTATATTTTATATTTCCAAAAGTTATTGATTATTTTGTAACTAACAACTAACATTATTAAAACAAAATAACTTGAGATTAACGAGGACGATCTAACCGACAACACAGATTGATTACTTACACACGTCTAACTGAAAACAAGGGCTTTAGAAAGAAAAATACAACAACAACATAATAACGATCGAATTACACAAATCTAACTGAGACACATACCTAAGTAACCATATAGAACTAATATATCGTAGCGTTTACTTAGCGATAATATTATACAGATCTAACTGGCTTCACATATGTGACTACTCAGGGAGGGAACTCAATTTAAAAAAATAAAATAATGTTAAAAAATCTCTTTTTTTAAAAGGACACGCTTTTATTTACACATAGAAAGTGCACTAAAAAGAAGAAAATAAAAATTTTCTATGAAAACAGGTGAAATCGGTGAACCTATCTACTGCACCTTAAGAGCGTGGGGCGCCCATCACAAATCATTTCTCATTGCAACTATTTTCTTACATATAGATAGATATTTCTAATTAATGTGATAGTAGCATTTATATGATCAAAGTTGTGAAACTTTCACTTTTTATTAATATTCATACAGATTTGTTTTTATGTTTCGCAGCCTTGTACACGATAGAGAGTTATGACGCACGCCCCACGCTTTTATGTGCAGTAGATAGGTTCACCGATTTCACCTGTTTTCATAGAAATTTTTTATTTTCTTCTTTATAGTGGACTTTCTATATGTAAATAAAAGCGTGTCCTTTTTAAGAAAAGATTTTTTACATTATTTTATTTTCTACTTTTTAGTATAAAAAATTTTTAAAATTGATTTTTCGACCTTATCAATTCAATTTAATTAGTTAAACTTCATTGTCAATAACTTAAATGTGATAGTGGTAAAAAGAAAGATTATTCATGACAAATTTATGTGTAATACAAAAAAAAACATTTTCCCTAACTGAAAATTGAACCTCGTATCCACATGTCGGCAATCGATCGCGCTTATATTTCGGCCAGCAAGACTTAATGTTGATAGTACTTTTTAAAGTTATAATAATTGTATCCCTCTAGGGCGAATTGAGGCATGGTTCATTGACGCGAGTGATAATATTTTATATAGACAAAAACTAAAAACTAAAAGTGCATTAATTTAATTACGGTACATTCGATCGATCTGACATTTTGATACAATTCATTGTCATCCACAATCCACGATCTATATGTGGTAAAATTTTGAGATCTCTAGGACCATCAGAAGTGGTTTAGTTTTACGTTACACGATTTGAAGGAAGGAAGGTTGGATGGATGGATACAACATACAAACAGTGTGACTTGAATAAACGCGTGTACAAAACAACTTAACAATGTAATTTTCAATGGGTGACTATCGTGTAAACAACCTCAAAAACTTTAAGACTAAGTTATGTCCCCTTAAATAACACGTATGTAGTTTTTACCTAAGCGCTCCACTAAAAAGCCCTGCCACAAACAGGCCAGGAAGTCCTATGACGTCACCCAATACGTCCATAACAAACAAGGGAATAATCTGAGGGTAAAAATTAATTATATAATGTCTATGATAATCGTATAAATATGCTAATATTGAAATTATAAATATATTTAAAATAGTACCAAAAAAACTTACTTTCCCCAAAAAGTATTCAAGCGTTTAAAATAAAGGTAAATTTTAAAAAACCATGTTGTACCAATGGTCAGGTTGAATTATGTATACTTCTTAGGGTAAGGTAAAAGTTTACACAGTAATTTGCGACCTACTTATTCTCACCTAGTAGTTATTAATATGACACAATTTAATGACTTGTCCCTTTTTCCTTATGTTGTCTGTTAAAATGTACCTTTCCTAATTACCTTTTATAATTAGTAATTACCTTTCCTAATTACCTTTTATAATTAGTAATTACCTTTCCTAATCAGCTGATTGGTATTTATGTCACTCACCTGGTTGCTGTCAGTGACAAACCCTGGCTTAAGAGGATCACAGTTCTCGTAGAAGGCAGACATGTAGATGCCAATGAAGCAGCAGAGATAGAGAATGAGACAAAGGCCTGGGAAGTTAAACCACATGGCGCTAAAAATAAATGGAAACAATGTACTACAAGAAAGTGTTTTGGGGAAATGTGCAACAAGAATTTGTTTTGGAGCAATGTACAATAAGAGAGTGTTTTTGGAGCAATGTACAATAAGAGAGTGTTTTTGGAGCAATGTACAATAAGTGAGTGTTTTGGAGCAATGTACAAGAAAACAGTGTCTCAGAAAAGCGTAGAGCACTGTGTTTTTTTTTAAAGAATAAAATTCGGCTATTGTATTTCTCGGGCCAATGTTCACAAAGGTGTCTTCGAACATTGTAAGATAGTAAAATTCTTGGTACACTGCAGAACAATAAGGATTATTGGCTTAATGGAAAGGTGGTTGGAGTTTTTTAACAGTGTACAGCAAATATGTGTCTTTAAAAAACAATGCAAAGAAAGATTTTTTTTGCAAACTGGCTTTGCAATGATTCGATCTTCTTGCATTCAAAAGTGAGATTCAGATTTCTATTAAATTATTTGTTTATTCAGAAATGTCTTATCTTAAACAGTACAGACACTCCTTCTCTCTCGCTCTCTCAATCTTTCTCTACATTTATATAAATATATATGCATATATATATATATATATATATATATATATATATATATATATATATATATATATATATATATATATATATATATATATATATAAAGGGTTCTAGTTTCCAAGTGTGCTCCACTTACCACTTGGCCTTGGTCAGTGTTGGACACGTGACTGCCCTCTGAACTTGAGCCTGGTTGACACCAAAGATCGCCACCCATGTGAAGTAGCCCCCAATGGTAAGTGACCAGACGGTGTGTCTTACTGACGGATCTAGGTCAAAGCTGTAAAAAACACAAAACAAAACAAAATTATATTGTCACATGTAAACGAAGATTTGTTCTAAATTTCTTGTTCTTTTCATTTTCAAAATATCTATTCTATGTTTATCATTTCGTTTTGCTATCAATTTTAATTTTCGTATTTTCTTTCTGTTAAAAATGACTTTCATTATTTTATGTTTCTTCGTTTAAATTGTGTTTCGTTAAAGTTTTTTCATTGAAATAATTCATATCTATTTGTTGTAGTCAGTTACATACCCATGACTGCACGTTGCCAACAAGACTTCAAATAACGTAATTCATAGAACCAACAGCTAGTGATACCCTTCCCTACCCCATCAAAACCGGAACAGCACCGCTCATTCTTGACACGCACCTAAACAGCACCACTCATTCTTGACACGCACCTAAACAGCACCGCCAATTCTTGACACGCACCTAAACAGCACCACTCATTCTTGACACGCACCTAAACAGCACCACTCATTCTTGACACGCACCTAAACAGCACCACTCATTCTTGACACGCACCTAAACAGCACCACTTATTCTTGACACGCACCTACACAGCACCGCTCATTCTTGACACGCACATAAACAGCACCGCTCATCCTTGACACGCACCTACACAGCACCGCTCATCCTTGACACGCACCTACACAGCACCACTCATCCTTGACACGCACCTACACAGCACCGCTCATCCTTGACACGCACCTAAACAGCACCGCTCATCCTTGACACGCAACTACACAGCACCGCTGATCCTTGACACGCACCTACACAGCACCGCTCATTTTTGACACGCACCTACACTACATAAATATAATGATGCCGCTACCAATTTACACCTCAGAATTTTTACATCAACAATTAAATCTCCTTAAAACAAAATAACACAATTCGCATACAACACGCTTTGGGTATTTCTGAAATTCTCATTAGAGCTGTGTTAATAAGATTAAGTTTTGCAGATCCACGAATGATCTCCTATACCATGCCATAATAAGTACACTGATTTCTCTTTTACTTGACTAACTGATTTCTCTCTTACTTGACTAGCATAAGTACACTGATTTCTCTCTTACTTGACTAGCATAAGTACACTGATTTCTCTCTTACTTGACTAGAATAAGTACACTGATTTCTCTCTTACGTGACTAGCATAAGTACACTGATTTCTCTCTTACTTGACTAGAATAAGTACACTGATTTCTCTCTTACTTGACTAGAATAAGTACACTGATTTCTCTCTTACTTGACTAGAATAAGTACACTGATTTCTCTCTTACTTGACTAGCATAAGTACACTGATTTCTCTCTTACTTGACTAGAATAAGTACACTGATTTCTCTCTTACTTGACTAGAATAAGTACACTGATTTCTCTCTTACTTGACTAGCATAAGTACACTGATTTCTCTCTTACTTGACTAGAATAAGTACACTGATTTCTCTCTTACTTGACTAGCATAAGTACACTGATTTCTCTCTTACTTGACTAGAATAAGTACACTGATTTCTCTCTTACTTGACTAGAATAAGTACACTGATTTCTCTCTTACTTGACTAGCATAAGTACACTGATTTCTCTCTTACTTGACTAGAATAAGTACACTGATTTCTCTCTTACTTGACTAGAATAAGTACACTGATTTCTCTCTTACTTGACTAGAATAAGTACACTGATTTCTCTCTTACTTGACTAGAATAAGTACACTGATTTCTCTCTTACTTGACTAGAATAAGTACACTGATTTCTCTCTTACTTGACTAGCATAAGTACACTGATTTCTCTCTTACTTGACTAGAATAAGTACACTGATTTCTCTCTTACTTGACTAGAATAAGTACACTGATTTCTCTCTTACTTGACTAGCATAAGTACACTGATTTCTCTCTTACTTGACTAGAATAAGTACACTGATTTCTCTCTTACTTGACTAGAATAAGTACACTGATTTCTCTCTTACTTGACTAGCATAAGTACACTGATTTCTCTCTTACTTGACTAGCATAAGTACACTGATTTCTCTCTTACTTGACTAGAATAAGTACACTGATTTCTCTCTTACTTGACTAGCATAAGTACACTGATTTCTCTCTTACTTGACTAGCATAAGTACACTGATTTCTCTCTTACTTGTCAATAATAAGTACACCGATATGATCAGATATCTTACTTGACATATTCCAGTCTGTTTGTCCGGTTGAGTGACTTCCATGCCTCCCCCAGCCCACCCGTCAAGATGTCTCCCTTGATCAGGATGGCAAACAGGCTGGCCACCATCATCAGGACCTGGAAACTGTCTGTCCATAGTACAGCTTTCATTCCTCCCTGTCAATAGACACACATGTTTGTTATATTTTGTGTTGGCAATAGAACTCTTATGGTACAGCTGTCATTCCTCCCTGTCAATAAGTTTACATATATTTTATTTGTTGTGTTTGCAGTATGTCGATAGCACAGCTTTAATTCCTCCCTATCAATAGACACATGTATTTTAAAGGCTGCGTTGGCTTACAGTTTGTTTTTAAAATGTGACAAGAAAGTATGTAATTACATATGTTTTAAATACACCCATTTTTCTGAAACGAGCCACCTTAAATATTATTTAAGTTATTAAAAAATCAAACAAAACCTTAGGCTTTATAAAAAGAAACTTTAACAAATGTAATAGAGATATAAAACTAAAATGCTACCTCACTTTCGTGAGACCTGTACTAGAATATGCATCTTCTGTATGGGACCCATCCACTAAAGAAAACATTGATAAACTAGAACAAATTCAAAAAAGAGCTGCCAGATTCATTACTGGAGAATATACGAAACTGACAAGAATAACACCATTAGTTAAATCATTAAACCTTGAAACACTACAGGATAGAAGAACCAAAAGCAAAGTAGTAATCATACATAAAGCAATTAATTCTAATTTAGAAATACAACACAAAGATAACTTAATAAAACCCTCAGATAGACATAAGGATAAAAACACATTTCTTATTCCGTATGCAAGAACAAACACATACAAGTTTTCCTTCTTCCCGTCCGGAATTCGGGCGTGGAATGGGTTGCCTGAAGAATCCAGGAAAACCAACACTTTATCAACATTTAAATCTCTAATAAAAATGCAGGACTAAACACAAACCATAGATAAGCGTAGGACGCAATAATCTTCTGTATAGAAGGAGCGTCTGTAAACAGATAAGATAAGATACGATTTTGAATTCAAGGACAGCAACCATGTAAACTATTTGTATGCGTTAGACATCAGCTGTTTATTTCCCTTAGTTTCATATGTCGAGGTTCTAGATTATTCTAGAATATAGATTCTACTTTGATTGGTTTCTGTGTGTTTATTTATAAGTACACGGAATCAAAATTTTAAGTGATTGTTTAGTTTGTTTTGCGGCCTAATATACCTTACAAATGTCGTACAGAGCTACCATCTAGTGCTTACAAATGTCGTGTAGAGTTACCAACTAGTACTGAAAAAAGTCGAGTAGAGCTACAGTCTAGTAATTACAAATGTCGTGTGGAGCTACCACCTAGTACTTACAAATGTCGTATACAGCTACCATCTAGTACTTACAAATGTCGTGTACAGCTACCATCTAGTTCTTACAAATGTCGTGTAGAGCTACCATCTAGTTCTTACAAATGTCGCATAGAGCTACCATCTAGTACTTACAAATGCTGTGTAGAGCTACCATCTAGTACTTACAAATGCTGTGTAGAGCTACCATCTAGTACTTACAAATGTCGTGTAGAGCTACCATCTAGTACTTACAAATGTCATGTAGAGCTACCATCTAGTACTTACAAATGTCATGTAGAGCTACCATCTAGTACTTACAAATGTCGTGTAGAGCTACCATCTAGTACTTACAAATGTCGTGTAGAGCTACCATCTAGTACTTACAAATGTCATGTAGAGCTACCATCTAGTACTTACAAATGTCGTGTAGAGCTAACATCTAGTACTTACAAATGTCGTTTAGAGCTACCATCTAGTACTTACAAGTGCAATGCAATGTTCCCTCTAAGGTTTGTTAGTCCATGTGCAAAGTAAAAAAACTCATGAGCAAAGTTGCACAACATCCATTTTTCGTGCAATATTTTACAAAATTTACTGCGCGGCGTCGGTCAGATATCTGCGCAGCCGCGAAGCGTAAAGGAAACATTCGTTCCATGTAGAGCTACCATCTGGAACTTACAAATGCTGTGTAGAGAGTGCAGACGATCCCCACTGAGATGACAGACCCCCATAACGTGAAGCCAGTTACTGAAACAAACAAACGTATGTACAACTATTAAATGTTGCAGACATACAGTATGATACAATAGTACTCATTTTAAATAACTGCAAATTTGTATTGGTTTATTTATGTAATAACAAGGTAGAAAGAGCAATAAAATATCAAAATAGGAGTGTTTGTGACGGGCAAAACTGTTATTGTGCAGTGGATTTTGGTGAATTGGTGAACTGTAACTTAGTAGAGTGGTAACTCGAGATACGAATGCTTCAAGATACAACAAATCCAAGATGCGACAGACCACTCGAAGAATTTTTTGTTCCAAGATAAAAAAAAATCCAAGATACGAAAAACGCGCCGCTGACAACATTGGGCGTCTCGGGACTGCATTCAACGCGCCACCAACAATTCTTGCGCAGGTCAATGACATTTGCCTATTTTCAGAATTATTGTAAAAATCAGTCATAAACAAGCTTCTTGGGACTAACATTTGCTAAGATCCTATTATTAATATTATTAAGCGAAGATGAAAATTTAAAAAAAAATTGTTATAGAAGATTTTGATTGAAATGAGGCAAAAGAATTGAAAGGTGAAAAAAAATTAGAAAGAGGGAAAAAAAAGATTTAAAAAAAAATTTAATAGGAAAACAAAAATTACATAACTTTAAGTGTAAGGTTACGTTTGTTTAGTGTACAGTTGTACTACATGTTAGTGTTTATTTAGAATTAATGCATCCAAAGCTTGTACATAATGTACTATTTTCATAAATTTCAGTGTTCCGTACGTAGTGCCGTAATGTTATCTGCCATCTACTCTCCTACCACCTTCTCCGAGACTTGGTCACATCTCCTGCCACCTTCTCCGAAACTTGGCCACATCTCCTGCCACCTTCTCCGACACTTGGCCACCTGTCCTACCACCTTCTCCGAAACTTGGCCACATCTCCTGCCACCTTCTCCGAAACTTGGCCACATCTCCTACCACCTTCTCCGACACTTGGCCACCTGTCCTACCACCGTCTCCGAAACTTGGCCACATCTCCTGCCACCTTCTCCGACACTTGGCCACATCTCATACCACCTTCTCCGACACTTGGCCACCTGTCCTACCACCTTCTCCGACACTTGGCCACATCTCCTACCACCTTCTCCGACACTTGGCCACCTGTCCTACCACCTTCTCCGACACTTGGCCACCTGTCCTACCACCTTCTCCGACACTTGGCCACATCTCCTACCACCTTCTCCGACACTTGGCCACCTGTCCTACCACCTTCTCCGACACTTGGCCACCTGTCCTACCACCTTCTCCGAAACTTGGCCACATCTCCTGCCACCTTCTCCGACACTTGGCCACCTGTCCTACCACCTTCTCCGACACTTGGCCACATCTCCTACCACCTTCTCCGACACTTGGCCAACTGTCCTACCACCTTCTCCGACACTTGGCCACATCTCCTACCACCTTCTCCGACACTTGGCCACATCTCCTACCACCTTCTCCGACACTTGGCCACATCTCCTGCCACCTTCTCCGAAACTTGGCCATATCTCCTGCCACCTTCTCCGACACTTGGCCACCTGTCCTACCACCTTCTCCGACACTTGGCCACATATTCTGCCACCTTCTCCGACACTTGGCCACCTGTCCTACCACCTTCTCCGACACTTGGCCACATCTCCTACCACCTTCTCCGACACTTGGCCACATCTCCTGCCACCTTCTCCGACACTTGGCCACCTGTCCTACCACCTTCTCCGACACTTGGCCACATCTCCTGCCACCTTCTCCGACACTTGGCCACCTGTCCTACCACCTTCTCCGACACTTGGCCACATCTCCTGCCAACTTCTCCGACACTTGGCCACCTGTCCTACCACCTTCTCCGACACTTGGCCACATCTCCTGCCAACTTCTCCGACACTTGGCCACCTGTCCTACCACCTTCTCCGACACTTGGCCACCTGTCCTACCACCTTCTCCGACACTTGGCCACATCTCCTGCCAACTTCTCCGACACTTGGCCACCTGTCCTACCACCTTCTCCGACACTTGGCCACCTGTCCTACCACCTTCTCCGACACTTGGCCACATCTCCTGCCACCTTCTCCGACACTTGGCCACCTGTCCTACCACCTTCTCCGACACTTGGCCACATCTCCTTACAACTTCTCCGACACTTGGCCACCTGTCCTACCACCTTCTCCGACACTTGGCCACATCTCCTGCCAATTTCTCCGACACTTGGCCACCTGTCCTACCACCTTCTCCGACACTTGGCCACCTGTCCTACCACCTTCTCCGACACTTGGCCACATCTCCTGCCAACTTCTCCGACACTTGGCCACCTGTCCTACCACCTTCTCCGACACTTGGCCACCTGTCCTACCACCTTCTCCGACACTTGGCCACATCTCCTGCCACCTTCTCCGACACTTGGCCACCTGTCCTACCACCTTCTCCGACACTTGGCCACATCTCCTGCCAACTTCTCCGACACTTGGCCACCTGTCCTACCACCTTCTCCGACACTTGGCCACATCTCCTGCCACCTTCTCCGACACTTGGCCACATCTCCTGCCACCTTCTCAGACACTTGGCCACATCTCCTGCCACCTTCTCCGACACTTGGCCACATCTCCTGCCACCTTCTCCGACACTTGGCCACATCTCCTGCCACCTTCTCCGACACTTGGCCACATCTCCTGCCACCTTCTCCGACACTTGGCCACATCTCCTGCCACCTTCTCCGACACTTGGCCACATCTCCTGCCACCTTCTCCGACACTTGGCCACATCTCCTGCCACCTTCTCCGACACTTGGCCACCTGTCCTACCACCTTCTCCGACACTTGGCCACCTGTCCTACCACCTTCTCCGACACTTGGCCACCTGTCCTACCACCTCTTCCGACACTTGGCCACATCTCCTGCAACCTTCTCCGACACTTGGCCACCTGTTCTACCACCTTCTCCGACACTTGGCCACATCTCCTGCCACCTTCTCTGACACTTGGCCTTATCTCCTGCCACCTTCTCCGACACTTGGCCACCTGTCCTACCACCTTCTCCGACACTTGGCCACATCTCCTGCCACCTTCTCCGACACTTGGCAACATCTCCTGCCACCTTCTCCGACACTTGGCCACATCTCCTGCCACCTTCTCCGACACTTGGCCACATCTCCTGCCACCTTCTCCGACACTTGGCCACATCTCCTGCCACCTTCTCCGACACTTGGCCACATCTCCTGCCACCTTCTCAGACACTTGGCCACATCTCCTGCCACCTTCTCCGACACTTGGCCACATCTCCTGCCACCTTCTCCGACACTTGGCCACATCTCCTGCCACCTTCTCCGACACTTGGCCACATCTCCTGCCACCTTCTCCGACACTTGGCCACATCTCCTGCCACCTTCTCCGACACTTGGCCACATCTCCTGCCACCTTCTCCGACACTTGGCCACATCTCCTGCCACCTTCTCCGACACTTGGCCACATCTCCTGCCACCTTCTCCGACACTTGGCCACATCTCCTGCCACCTTCTCCGACACTTGGCCACATCTCCTGCCACCTTCTCCGACACTTGGCCACATCTCCTGCCACCTTCTCCGACACTTGGCCACATCTCCTGCCACCTTCTCCGACACTTGGCCACATCTCCTGCCACCTTCTCCGACACTTGGCCACATCTCCTGCCACCTTCTCCGACACTTGGCCACATCTCCTGCCACCTTCTCCGACACTTGGCCACATCTCCTGCCACCTTCTCCGACACTTGGCCACATCTCCTGCCACCTTCTCCGACACTTGGCCACATCTCCTGCCACCTTCTCCGACACTTGGCCACATCTCCTGCCACCTTCTCCGACACTTGGCCACATCTCCTGCCACCTTCTCCGACACTTGGCCACATCTCCTGCCACCTTCTCCGACACTTGGCCACATCTCCTGCCACCTTCTCCGACACTTGGCCACATCTCCTGCCACCTTCTCCGACACTTGGCCACATCTCCTGCCACCTTCTCCGACACTTGGCCACATCTCCTGCCACCTTCTCCGTTACTTGGCCACATCTCCTGCCACCTTCTCCGACACTTGGCCACATCTCCTGCCACCTTCTCCGACACTTGGCCACATCTCCTGCCACCTTCTCCGACACTTGGCCACATCTCCTGCCACCTTCTCCGACACTTGGCCACATCTCCTGCCACCTTCTCCGACACTTGGCCACATCTCCTGCCACCTTCTCCGACACTTGGCCACATCTCCTGCCACCTTCTCCGACACTTGGCCACATCTCCTGCCACCTTCTCCGACACTTGGCCACATCTCCTGCCACCTTCTCCGACACTTGGCCACATCTCCTGCCACCTTCTCCGACACTTGGCCACATCTCCTGCCACCTTCTCCGACACTTGGCCACATCTCCTGCCACCTTCTCCGACACTTGGCCACCTGTCCTACCACCTTCTCCGACACTTGGCCACATCTCCTGCCAATTTCTCCGACACTTGGCCACCTGTCCTACCACCTTCTCCGACACTTGGCCACCTGTCCTACCACCTTCTCCGACACTTGGCCACATCTCCTGCCAACTTCTCCGACACTTGGCCACCTGTCCTACCACCTTCTCCGACACTTGGCCACCTGTCCTACCACCTTCTCCGACACTTGGCCACATCTCCTGCCACCTTCTCCGACACTTGGCCACCTGTCCTACCACCTTCTCCGACACTTGGCCACATCTCCTGCCAACTTCTCCGACACTTGGCCACCTGTCCTACCACCTTCTCCGACACTTGGCCACATCTCCTGCCACCTTCTCCGACACTTGGCCACATCTCCTGCCACCTTCTCAGACACTTGGCCACATCTCCTGCCACCTTCTCCGACACTTGGCCACATCTCCTGCCACCTTCTCCGACACTTGGCCACATCTCCTGCCACCTTCTCCGACACTTGGCCACATCTCCTGCCACCTTCTCCGACACTTGGCCACATCTCCTGCCACCTTCTCCGACACTTGGCCACATCTCCTGCCACCTTCTCCGACACTTGGCCACATCTCCTGCCACCTTCTCCGACACTTGGCCACCTGTCCTACCACCTTCTCCGACACTTGGCCACCTGTCCTACCACCTTCTCCGACACTTGGCCACCTGTCCTACCACCTTCTCCGACACTTGGCCACATCTCCTGCCACCTTCTCCGACACTTGGCCACCTGTTCTACCACCTTCTCCGACACTTGGCCACATCTCCTGCCACCTTCTCTGACACTTGGCCTTATCTCCTGCCACCTTCTCCGACACTTGGCCACATCTCCTGCCACCTTCTCCGACACTTGGCCACATCTCCTTCCACCTTCTCCGACACTTGGCCACATCTCCTGCCACCTTCTCCGACACTTGGCCACCTGTCCTACCACCTTCTCCGACACTTGGCCACCTGTCCTACCACCTTCTCCGACACTTGGCCACCTGTCCTACCACCTTCTCCGACACTTGGCCACATCTCCTGCCACCTTCTCCGACACTTGGCAACATCTCCTGCCACCTTCTCCGACACTTGGCCACATCTCCTGCCACCTTCTCCGACACTTGGCCACATCTCCTGCCACCTTCTCCGACACTTGGCCACATCTCCTGCCACCTTCTCCGACACTTGGCCACATCTCCTGCCACCTTCTCAGACACTTGGCCACATCTCCTGCCACCTTCTCCGACACTTGGCCACATCTCCTGCCACCTTCTCCGACACTTGGCCACATCTCCTGCCACCTTCTCCGACACTTGGCCACATCTCCTGCCACCTTCTCCGACACTTGGCCACATCTCCTGCCACCTTCTCCGACACTTGGCCACATCTCCTGCCACCTTCTCCGACACTTGGCCACATCTCCTGCCACCTTCTCCGACACTTGGCCACATCTCCTGCCACCTTCTCCGACACTTGGCCACATCTCCTGCCACCTTCTCCGACACTTGGCCACATCTCCTGCCACCTTCTCCGACACTTGGCCACATCTCCTGCCACCTTCTCCGACACTTGGCCACATCTCCTGCCACCTTCTCCGACACTTGGCCACATCTCCTGCCACCTTCTCCGACACTTGGCCACATCTCCTGCCACCTTCTCCGACACTTGGCCACATCTCCTGCCACCTTCTCCGACACTTGGCCACATCTCCTGCCACCTTCTCCGACACTTGGCCACATCTCCTGCCACCTTCTCCGACACTTGGCCACATCTCCTGCCACCTTCTCCGACACTTGGCCACATCTCCTGCCACCTTCTCCGACACTTGGCCACATCTCCTGCCACCTTCTCCGACACTTGGCCACATCTCCTGCCACCTTCTCCGACACTTGGCCACATCTCCTGCCACCTTCTCCGACACTTGGCCACATCTCCTGCCACCTTCTCCGACACTTGGCCACATCTCCTGCCACCTTCTCCGACACTTGGCCACATCTCCTGCCACCTTCTCCGACACTTGGCCACATCGCCTCACATTTGTTTACATGTTCTTTTTTATTTCTTTTATTTTGTTTTCATTGTTCTAGTTTTATTTATTTGATTCATAATGTGTTCTCTTAAGGATTAAAGAAGGCAAATTGTTTTTCTATAGTTCCCCGTGATATTTTCAATTTTTAGTGTTATTTCTGTGTGGCTTGGAACAGATCAAGTATTTTTCATTTAAAAATTAGTTCGAGATACGAAAAATCCAAGATACGAAGCCACCCATGAACGGATTAGTTTCGTATCTTGAGGTACAACTGAATTTCTAAATTTAAATTATAAAATTGTAAAAGAGAAAGATAATTGATTAAATTGAAATTGGTAAATTGATTGTTGAATGCTATCGATAGAATGTGATGGATTAGCGTATGGGGATAGATTAGAATATTAATCATTTCTAAGTTGGCCAACCGTCTACTCACCAGCATTCAGTGCCAGGCTTGGGGCGTACAAAACTATGGCCATGTAGAGAATCTGGTAGAACAATATAACATGTATGAATATTAAAAAAAAGATGTGGGCGTGTTTTGAAATATAACATTGATATGTAAATTATTTGTCAGAGAAAGTCCGTCAATAAACATCAACCATGAAGCAGAGTTGCACACAAAATGTTGTTTAGTTTATAAACAACAAATTATAACGATGCCTTAATAAAAAATAAAATTTTCCAGCTTGCAGTTCAACGAAGGGTTTATATTTCAGATTTCTTGTTAGGAACATTTAAATATGTTAGTCCATATTTCATAATTCTACGGACCTTTAACTATAAATTTTAATAATTTTATTTCAGAAATCTATTGACATCTAGCTATAGAGTTTAATGTCCATGTTTAAGAATTCTAGGGGCCTCCAACCTCCAAATTCTAATGTTTATATTTCAGATGTCTAGCTGTGCACTTACCATCTGGAGTGTGAACGTCATTGATGCTGCTGTTCGGACACCACGCGAGAACCGCCTCTCCAGGTACTGAAAATGTATTGGGACATTCATGACTGTGATATAGGTTTTATCTAAGGGGCCGTCCATAAAGTACGTCACGCTATTTTTGACCAATTTAACCCCCCCCCTCCTCCCTGTCACAAACTATCACAAATCTTGGACCCCCCTCCCAAAGAACGTCACACTTTAAAACACAATGTTGTTTTTAAATTAACAAAATAATTAAAATTTAATATAAAACACCGTGACGTCACACAAAGCCGGACACCCCCCCTGTCACAAACTGTCACACTTTCTTACACCCCTGTCACATGTGAATGTCACGAGTGTACCATGCGTGATCAGATGAAGGAGAGGTCATATGAGTAATAAGCGCGGGAAGAGAGAAGCCTTCCCATTGGCTGAGAAGGTTGGGCTGGTGTCATGGCAGGATGTATGCCACTGTGTTCCACGTTGTATAACCTCAAATTATATGTTATGTACATAGTATTCATATTAAAGTTGTTATATTGAAACAAGTTCTTTAGTGGATTATTGTGTGCAAGATTCTGTATTGAGAGAACGCCTACAAGAGTTACATATTCAATAAGAATAACCAGTCACAGTTACAACCCCCTCCCCTTCTGGAGCGTGACGTACTTTATGGACGGCCCGTAAATACTATAGGTAAATAGAAATTTTAATCTTATTTTTATTCTTAGTACTGGAGATTTTGTGACAAATTAATAAATGTAATCAAACTAAAGTATATTGGCCTGTAAGAGACTTTAATCATGGAACTGAAATACATTAGAGATTTAAAACATGGTGTTCAAGTATATTCCTCTTTAAAGGATTTCAAACATGTTAATGAACTATATTGTCACATTAGAGCATTTGATCTTGGTATAGACGTATATTGGCTGATTTGAATATTAAATCAGGATTTTAGAAGATACATGTAAACAAAAGTTATTGCATGAGTATCCCCACGTAATAAAAACAAGATCAAATGTATCCAGTGGTTAAAATTAAACAGTCGTAGCATAGCGTCTTTATTTGATTTCAAATCGAATAGTAACAAAGCGTCTTGAATAAAATGAAATAAAAACAATTGTAATTCAGTATACAAATAAAAGTAGCGATTTGTTGTAGAAAAAGTGAAGTTTAACACACACACACACACGGAAACACACACACACTAGTTAAACGATTTTTAAAAAAATATGCCAGGCTTTCTTAGCCAGTAATTTTACGCCATAGCAAAGTGAGTTTAGTGTTCACAATTCACCACCTCCCCAGTGATGCCATCACATACTTTTTAGAAGCCCTGAAGTGCATTATTCTTTTATGGCTTCCATTTTACGACTTATATGCTAACGTCATTGTTTACATTACCATCCAACAAGAGAAAATATCACCCACGAACAAATTTATTGTGTGTATACTTTAGCATTGTGTGTTGAAATATATAGGAGTTACTGTCATACAAAATTAAATATGTTTAAGTCTAAAATTAATTGTAAAATAATTTATCTTGAAATATATCATTTATTAATTATCACTGTCCAAAAGGGGTGGCCTCTATGTGGCTCGACAGACGAGAAGGGTCGCGGACTTGACTGTGACCCGAAACCGACAACTCCTGGCAGACAATGCCGAAGTCCGTTATTTTAGGTGTTAGATGCTAGTCCCATATGATTACAGTCGCTGTACGGATCTCAGGCAGAGCATCTAGATGCAATGCCGATGATGAAAACGAAACTACCCGTTGAGGGTTGGGTTATTCCGAATCGACCTTTCATCCCCCTCATTTAACTAGCAACGCTATTGAGCAGTGCTAGTTTAGGGCCAGGAGCGCCAGTACGGATTAGCAAAATGTACCGTGAAGTGCGCAGTAGACGCCAGCTCTGAGGAAACCTACCAGTGGGGGTCACACCTTAGGTAGGTCATTGATGATCCCCCGCTTAACGGCGGTCCTAACCATTGAGGCTCGTGTCCTTTGCTGGGGTGGCGTCTAAGTGGTAGCGGCTCGAAGTAGGAAATTCCACCCCAACTTGTGAGGTCAATTTAGTGGGAGGCATTTTCGACCTTGTGTCCTGGATGCCTAGGTAGCCGCTTCAGAATCGACCGCTCCGGGGGGGGGGTCCTCAGCTGCTACGTCCCCTTGGGGGAGGGGGCCAGATAGCTGCGAGGGTATTCCGGGAAGACCCATGAAGAGCACTAAGCTCGGGGCTGCTGATTTTCTTCCACATGTAGGATCATTCATTATCAATGCTTTCTTCAAGTGATTGTCCACGTCCCAATTAACATCGTCTTGTTTCTATCTTACATGTTAAGTAATGTAATAACATTTTGAAATTTAAAACGTGTTCCTTAGTGAATATTTTAACTCTTAATTGTAAACGTAAAATGCGATGTATAATGACATTCTGTAAGGATTATATCATGCAATTACACATCATCTCCTCATATCTTAAAGACTACAGACGCTCTTTCTATACAGAAGATTATTGTGTCCTACGCTTATCCATGATTTATCTCTAATCTTGCATTTTTATTAGAGTATTGAATGTTGATAATGTTTTGGTGTTCCAGGAATCTTCATGAAATCCATCGTTTTTATTCAGCAATATGTGTTTTTTTTCTTTTATTATTTCCCTCTTTTGTTATTTCCCTCTTTTGTTATTTCCCTCTTTTGTTATTTCCCTCTTTTGTCATTTGCCGATTTCATCTTCCCTAAACTTCGACCTCAATTTTACCAATTTCTCTTGTAAGAACAACTTATCACTACATGACAGATAACTGCGCAAAAAACATAATATACCATTGTATAACTTCAAGGAAAGATAACCTGCACATAACGTTATTTCCTAAACTTTAAAAAACGTAATACAAACTAGATTGTGACTTTAAATCCTTAAAAATAGGATGGTATTTATCAATTGAAAATAACTGGTTAAGATCGTTCTGTACTGTCTGTACCCGAATGAAAGTGTGAGCTTAGTTCTGTAAAACATTAGATGCTATCTATCATTCCTGTATAGGCAAAAGATGAGAATTTTTTATGAAATTTTTTTTTGCCTTCCACTTCTTTCTGTACATTTTGACCTGTCATAACCAAAAAATAAAAATAAAATTTAAAAAATAATTTAAAATAAACAAACGAACAAATAAAAAAACATCCCCCCTCTTTTCGCTTTGGGGAGGGATAGCGGTCTTAAAGATACCCTTGTGACAATTCAAATTCCTACCATGGCAGCACACACTGGAACAAAAGGATGTAACCGTAACGGTTGCAATACTTGTCCTCATGTGATCGAAATGACAGCATTTTTTCACCTCTTGAGAAATTTATATTAATAGAGGTTTTCATTTGCACAAGTCTCAATGTGATTTTTGAAATACTTTGTAAGGAGAGCAAGTCACCAGTCAGTTAAAAGGATTCTAACCGTGGATGGATGCAGTGGCGTAACAACGGGTTAGCATCGGGGCAGTTGCCAAGGGCGCCAGCTCAAAAGGGCGCCACTAAATCACTAATATTTAAATTTGTATTTAAATAAATACAGTCGGACCTCTCTAAGTCAAAATCAAAAGGACCCTAAAAAAAATTCGACTAACGGAGTTTTTGATTTAGAGAAAATGGCGTAATAGCCGCCGATTAATCAAGGACAATGTAGATATTGAGAGGTGAGGGGAACAGCCAGTAGGCTAGAAGGCTTGACAGGAAAGAGAGGCGGCGTCCATGTTTCATATGAAAGGAAGCCAACTTGCTTTGACATGCTGACACAAGCCTGTGAGAGGAGGCACCATCCCTCCCCTCCCCCAATTTACTCCCTCCACAGTCTGCGCCTATTAGTTTCCGTAGCTTGATAACTCCGTAATTCAAATTGTTTTCCCCATTGAGTTCGACTTAGAGAGGTCCAACTGTATTAGCAACACTCCAATACGTCAGCTAATGGAAGTGCTGAGCTGTAGTTGGTGGAGTGTTATTTAAATTTACTTTTAATTGTGAGCTTCTATCGTTTTGTATGAGATATTGAGTATGACACATTGACACTATTGTTTTTATTTATAATACCCGTTACTTCAAGTTTTGCTGTATTCTTTATTAACGCAACAATATCCCGTTTTATCAACCAATTTATTTGGTATTATTTAGTATATAATAAACTGTAAATTAGTATTGTTCCTGTCTTATGCATTTTTTATATTCACGTTGTATGACTGTCACAGTCAGACTACGTAATTATTGTCATAATTAAAATAAAGAGAACTTCAATTATTCTGTCTAACAAATGAAAAAAAATCGCAAAGCTGAAACTTGTAAATTTATCAAGGGCGCCAAAAATAAATTAGCCAAGGGCGCAAAAAACCAAGTTACGCCTCTGGATGGATGTCAAAGTAAATGGGATTGCACAAGTAGACAGTATAAACAAGACAATCGTGTACAACCAGTAGCAGTATCAACCAGAGAATGATGTACAACCAGTAAAGGAATCAACCAGAGAATGAAGTACAACCAGTATAGGGATCAAGCAGTCAATCATATCCTCGTGATCTCGAAAATTGATTCCAGCGGTATTCGCCGATATACTTGGAACAGAAAGTTTTCTGAGGCAGATATTCAGACAGGGAACATGATAAGGGATCCCATCAAGAAAGTGGATATAATTGTTGTTGTTGAGCCTTCTCGTCCATGAGGGGCATCCACCGATCATCGTCGGCGTCTGCGATTCCTCCAAGGGCATAGGCCACCTACGAGAGACCTCCAGGCATCTCTATCCTGGGCCAGTTTCTCCAGGATCTTCCATTCATGGCCAATTCTCTTGATGTCTGCCTCCAATTCTCGGCGCAAAGTGTTTCTTGGACGGCCTCTTTTCCACTTACCCTGTGGGTTCCATTTCAGGGCGGGCTTTGTTGAGTTAGAAGCAGGTTTTCTTAGTGTATGACCAATCCACCTCCACCGCTTCTGGAGAATCTCTTCCTCAATGGGCTTCTGTTTTGTCCGCTGCCACAGTTCCTGGTTGCTGATTTTGTCTGGCCAGTGAATTCTGAGAATCCTTCTTAGACAGTTGTTGATGAAGGACTGGATTCTGGTCAGGTTTACGGCCGTTGTTCGCCATGTCTCGGCTCCATATAGCAGCACAGGTTTTACCATAGCGTTAAACATCCTTAATTTTAACTTGCTGCCTAAGTTGTTAGAGACCCAAACATTCTTGAGTTGCTGGAAGGCTGCTCTTGCTTTTTCGATCCTTATTTTGACGTCCGCATCTGTACCACCTTGTTTATCAACCTCGCTGCCAAGGTAAACAAAACTGTCCACCTCCTCAAGGGCTTCTCCTTCAAGCATAATGGGTGATGTACTGGTGGCATTAACCTTGAGGATTTTACTCTTCCCTTTGTGAATGTTGAGACCCATGCTAGCAGAAGTGGCTGCGACAATGTTTATTTTCTCCTGCATCTGTTTTTGGGTATGTGCAAGAAGGGCAAGATCATCAGCAAAGTCAAGATCATCAAGTTGATCCCACAAGGTTCATTGGATGCCATTCCTTTTCTGCAGTGTAGATGTTCTCATCACCCAGTCAATGGCTAACAGGAAGAGGAATGGTGACAGCAAGCAACCTTGTCTCACACCAGTCTTCACCTGGAAAGCATCTGTCACCTGCTGGCCATGGATAAGTCGGCAGTTTATCCCTTCGTACATGTTTCTGATTATATCAGTAATCTTCTGTGGCACCTCGTAATGCCTTAGAATCTCCACAGGGTTTGCCTGTCAACACTGTTGAAGGCTTTTTCATAGTCAACAAAGTTGACATAGAGCGGCGAGTTCCACTCTAGTGACTGCTCTAGAATGATGCGCAGTGTCGCTATCTGGTCCGTGCAGGATCTGTTGGTGCGAAAGCCAGCTTGTTCGTCCCGCAGCAGAGGGTCTACAGCGTTTTTCATCCTGTTAAGTATTAGACGGTTGAAAACCTTTCCTGGGATGGACAGCAGGGTGATCCCTCTGTAGTTCGAGCAAGAGCTTAAGTCTCCCTTCTTTGGCATCTTGATAAGTTATCCCTCTTTCCAATTCTGAAGGAACTTGCTCCTCTTCCCATATCTTCATAAACAGAGGGTGTAGCATTTCCACACTGGTTTCCAAGTCCGCCTTCAGTGCCTCTGCTGGGATGCCATCAGGTCCTGCAGCCTTTCCATTTCTGAGTTGTTTAATGTTCCTGCTAATCTCTTTTTTGGTGAGACTATTACAGTCAATTAGCAGGTCATTATCGGCTGGTTGGATATCAGGTGGATTCCTTGGTTCAGGCCTATTTAGGAGCTCTTCAAAGTGCTCTTTCCATCTCCCTCTCTGTTGCTCCTCACTTGGTATGGTGTTTCCCATTTTGTCCTTCACTGGTCTCTCTACTTTGCTAAATTGCCCTGACAGCGTCTTAATGGTATCAAACAGTTCCCTCATGTTCCCCTGGTGAGCTGCATCCTCTGCTTCTTTAGCAAGTTTATCAACAAATTCCTTCTTGTCTCTCTTGATGCTTTTCTTAACTTCCTTATTTGCATCTGCATACTCCTGCTGGGACTTGTTTTTCTGTGCTCGGGTGCGGCTGTTATTCACTTCTGATTTCTTTCTTTTCCTTTCTTCTATTTTACTCAGCGTACCTGCTGTCATCCATTCTTTGTGTGCCTGTTTCCTGTTTCCTAGCACTTCTTGGCATGTTGACTGGACTGTTTCTTTCATGCTTTGCCACTTTCCTTCAGTGGTTTCATCTTCAAGTATTTCTTGTAGGACTTGGAACTTATTGAATAGTGAGATTTTGAATTCTTCCTTTTTGGCTTGGTCATTCAGGAGTGAGGTATTATACCGAGTCCTGTATGCTGTATGCTCGGTATAATGTCTCTTTAGTTTTAATTTCAACCTGGCCACAAGAAGATGGTGATCTGAGGCAACATCAGCTCCCCTCTTAACACGTAGGTCTGGTAGAGATCGCCTGAATTTTTTACAAATACATACATGGTCTATTTTGGTTCATCGTTCTCATGTCCGGTGAGACCCATGTAGCTTTGTGAATCCCCTTGTGCTGGAAAATACTCCCCCTATGACCAGGTCTGCTGTGGCACATAGGTCCGCAAACCTCTCACCATTGTCGTTCATCTCGCCTATCCCTTGCTGTGCCATAACCTCTTCGTACCCTGTGTTGCTATTGCTGATCGTGGCATTAAAGTCTCCCATGAGGATGACGATGTTCCTCCGTGGGCGACCCTGGACTATGGTCATTACTCTATTGTAGAATTCTTCTTTGTCTCCTTCATCACTTTCATTAGTTGGTGCGTAGCATTGTATAACATCTAGGTTGATGCTACGTTTCTTTGTTCGAAAGGTTTGCTAAAAGAATTCTAGGTCCATGGGCCTCCCATCCAATGAGTGCTCCTTGTGCAGCCCTTGATAGCATCATAGCAACACCCAGGGTATGTGGGGCATCGTCTTCTTCGTGTCCCGAAAATATCACCATCTCTCCTGAGATTAATCTCTTCTGTCCCCATCCAGTCCATCTTGCTTAACTAATTCCGAGAATGGTGAGCTTATAGCTCCTAATCTCAGCGGCTATTTGTTCAGCTTTACCAGCCTCGTACATGGTACGGACATTCCAAGCTCCAATGACGGTGGTAGTCCTGGTAGAGATGATGGTTGTCGGCCTAATAGCTTCCAGGTTTTGGCTTTCACTATTAGGCGTCATATTTTCTTCCTCAAGGAATCCATCCTCTCCCAGGACTGAAATGTCTTTTGTTACTCTTTTCGGTGTTTTTGTAACTATGATTTTTTTACGCGGCATAGGTTGTTGGCCTTGCGCACAACCACTTGGTGGGGTTGCTCCTCACAGCTCAATGGGTAGCTGCCTTTGTTCGGGTTAGGTCCCTAGCCTTTGTGGATCCCTCCACTTCCTACAAGGCAGTAGGGCTGATTTTGGTCCACCCCAGGTATTTTATTTCCCCGGTACCCTCCATATCTGGTGGGCTTTCCCCTATCCGCCGGCTGGGGAGGCGCTCGATAGAAGATCAGCATCTCCCACGAGGGACATAATTAGGGTCTTGATATAATCTAAGAAACGTATTTTTATAGTTTCATAAAGGGTCCTAAAGGAAAATGAGATACGCTACGAAAGCATGACTCTGTTGAAAGAAGATCTTACAGAATAAGCGATCTGAACGGAGAAATGAAATACTGATAAATGTTATTCTAAATATTTACAAGTGTTAATATAAATGTTGACAAGTGTTTTTTTAAACGTGGTCACGTGCTATTATAAAACACGTCAAATGTTTAAAAATCTATAATTATATCTTTAAAAAGTTATTATAAATGAATGTAAACAATATTTATTTTTCCTTAAGACTTTTTTTTATTTACGGGGTGATTAAAAATTCTATGTTATCTCAAAATCTGCACAGGTTTTCCGAAGTCAACTGCACTCACTGCTGGCTATATCAGTTAGTATTGTATTATAGTAATATTTGTCAAACAAGACCATAGTACATAGAAAGTAGCGCAAAAATCCAAGTTCGCCTGCACTCAATAACAACTATGGAATATTCTATGAGATACTTGTTAATAAAAAATTAAAAATAATAATAAAAAAAAACTTGAAATGAAATCAGTCTATGTTAAGGACCATGGGCAAAAGACTGACGGAGCGACTTCTTTGCACTCAAAGTCTTATCATAGATCCTTATTTTCTCCCGAAGTTTGAAATTATTTTTATTGCATCTGATAAACTTTCCTGATCTGTGGCATAATAATGCTTCATAAACGCTAATGTTGGCCGTGACTGTTTTCAAAGCATTTGAAAATGCCCTCAAATATGAAATCCTTTTGTAGTTTAATTGTTTGCATAGTGTTTGTTTTTCAATTTATTTCCATAAAAAATATTATCCATGTAGTTTAACACGTAATACGTTAAAAACTGCCAGCAAACATCAGTCTATTATATGGTCAAGTCTATTTCAAAATTCTATTTCTGTAGATACAAGAACGGCTTTCCCATAAGTTATTGCAAAAAAGAGTAATGTCATAAGTCAATGACGTCAAATCTAGGACAACAACAAGTTCAGTCAGCGCAACAATCTATATGACGTCATAGTCCTTTCTTAAACTCATTCTGTTGACTACCCATGTTATAATGTTTGACACCAAATGAAACCATATTGTATGTCAGCATGCACTAAATTTTGCTCTTAGATCAGACAATTATTTAAGACCTAACTTTTGTTTCTAGATCAGACCATTATTTAATACGCAAATTTAGGGTCTGGATCAGATCTTTACTTAAACCCAACTTGTAGGACCCCACAAATTTCTGTTTTTTATAGCGCTTGATCTTTATTAAAAAAAAGTCCATGCTACGATGTTTATAGAGTAAACCACAGTCATGTGTTGACCTCGCATTCCAGTTTGTATCTGTTCAACTTCAGCTCGGAATAGCTGGTTTATTATTTTTTTAATGCGTGGTTTTTTGTTTGTTTGTTTGTTAAATAAAAATAAATAAATCGGGTGTGGTAAGGACTTAGTAAGTGACACCGATTCCACACAAGCTGCCGTGATAAAAACATTAACTCCGTTTAGGAGAGCTCTTAGATTTGAAGATCTAGTACCGCGAGACGCAAGCTTATCTCTCAGATGATTACTGCACAACAGTTGATGATCGCTTGAACGTTTCACAAGGTCCTAGCAATGTTACCCGGACCTGGAATGTACTGTATGATATGAATAGTCCATGTCGTCTTGTTTGTGTGACTGTCGAGGGTGCACATGGTTTATCTATTAATTGAGCCATTCAATAATATGTGTTTGTTATGTCGTTTGTACAAACACTACAAACAAGACCTTGAGCGTCGCCAGCCGAGGTTTACTCCCAGTCACATGATCAGCATTCGTTTCAGGGAGTCTCAAATTAAATCCTTTTGTAACTCAAACATCGTATTCGTATAGGATTTCAATATTAACACATCCTAAGAAATTATCACTTTTCAAAATGTAGCTAATTCAGTCTACATAGCATGGGACACAAACTATCACCAAGGTGGGTAACCTAAGTGGAGCGATAGCCCTAACCTAAGTGTAGAGATAGCCTTAAACATAACCATCAGCCCTAACCTAAGTGTAGAGATAGACCTAAACATAACCATCAGCCCTAACCTAAGTGTAGAGATAGACCTAACCTAAGTGTAGAGATAGACCTAACCTAAGTGTAGAGATAGACCTAAACATAACCATCAGCCCTAACCTAAGTGTAGAGATAGACCTAACCTAAGTGTAGAGATAGACCTAAACATAACCATCAGCCCTAACCTAAGTGTAGAGATAGACCTAAACATAACCATCAGCCCTAACCTAAGTGTAGAGATAGACCTAACCTAAGTGTAGAGATAGACCTAACCTAAGTGTAGAGATAGACCTAAACATAACCATCAGCCCTAACCTAAGTGTAGAGATAGACCTAACCTAAGTGTAGAGATAGACCTAAACATAACCATCAGCCCTAACCTAAGTGTAGAGATAGCCTTAAACATAACCATCAGCCCTAACCTAAGTGTAGAGATAGCCTTAAACATAACCATCAGCCCTAACCTAAGTGTAGAGATAGACCTAAACATAACCATCAGCCCTAACCTAAGTGTAGAGATAGCCTTAAACATAACCATCAGCCCTAACCTAAGTGTAGAGATAGCCTTAAACATAACCATCAGCCCTAACCTAAGTGTAGAGATAGCCTTAAACATAACCATCAGCCCTAACCTAAGTGTAGAGATAGACCTAAACATAACCATCAGCCCTAACCTAAGTGTAGAGATAGCCTTAAACATAACCATCAGCCCTAACCTAAGTGTAGAGATAGCCCTAATCTAAGTGTAGAGATAGCCCTAATCTAAGTGTAGAGATAGCCCTAACCTAAGTGTAGAGATAGACCTAACCTAAGTGTAGAGATAGCCTTAAACATAACCATCAGCCCTAACCTAAGTGGAGCTGTAGCGTTAAACATAACCGTCTAAACATAGTTAGCCTGTAATAAATGATTTTAATATTAAGACTAGAAGATTTGATTTTAATACAAAGACAAGAAGAGTTTATTTAATAGTAAGACTATGAGAGTTGATTTTTATGGCAATACTATAACAGTTTATTTTAAAAGAACGACTAAAGAGTTGGTTTTAATAGTTAGACTGTAACATTTGATTTCAATTGTAACATTATGAGAGTTGGATTTTCTAGAATGACTTATTGAGATTTGATTTTAGCAGTAAGACTTTAATATAAAATCTGCTGGCGAACTTAGAGTAACGTATAAGTTCCAAACTATTATTTTTTTACCAGTCAGGACACATTAAATTTAAATTGGAGATAAAATTCATTCTTATGGAATGAATCTCATGACTCTAAGCGTACATAATTTTGTTTGTTTGGAGAAGGCACCCACCCACTTTCTTACCAAGCGCGTCACTCGTGTTATATGCGAGCCCTGAAAGGACCAGAATTTATCATGTCATTTCGTTACTCTCTCTGACAGGAAAATTAAAACGTCACTAATTTATGCCCTGATTTCTGTCCGTCTAAACATGATTCTTGTCAGAATTGTTCATGACAATCAACCTTCCCCGTGTTTGTTCAAACTCTGCGTTACTTGTCTCTGTACACAACAGATAACGCTTTCGAGAATTTATTGCTGAAATGTTTCAATTTTTATTCAAACAAGTGTTGCAATCTTTAAATGAAACAATCTGGAACAAACTACCAAATACAACCTGACCTAGAACTAAATCCCAAATACAACCTGACCTAGAACTAACTACCAAATACAACTTGACCTAGAACTAACTACCAAATACAACCTGACCTAGAACTAACTACCAAATACAACCTGACCTAGAACTAAATCCCAAATACAACCTGACCTAGAAACTAAATCCCAAATACAACCTGACCTAGAACAGCAAATTACACACGACCTAAAACTAGCTACATAATGTTACCTGACATTTAACTATTTAAGGCTAGAAGGCCTATACCTGCCTAATACTACCTGACCTATAATTACCTAATGTTACCTGATGTCTAATTACATAATTTTAAATGACCTTTAATTACCTAATGTTACCAGACCTATAATTAAATAATGTTACCTGACGTATAATTATAATGTTACCTGACCTATAATTACCCAATGTTACCTGACCTATAATTACCTAATGTTACCTTACCTACAATTACCTAATGTTATCTGACATATAATTACCTAATGTTACCTGACCTATAATTACCTAATGTTTGTTTTTGAACTATCCCTTAACCCGTTGTTGTGTCGTTGGGGCACCATCGATAACTGCTCATTTACAAACGCCATTTGTCCCGGTCCTGTGCTGCCCTTTGAGAGTCGCTGAATGACAGGCCGGTCCACTCTTTGATATCGTCCTCCCATCTCTTCTTTTGTCTGCCTCTTTTCCTTCCTCCCTGGACTGTGCCTTGCAATATAGTTTTTGCGAGACCTCCATTTCTTGTCACGTGTCCGTACCATCGTAATTTGCTCTTTTTAATTGATGTGAGTAGGTGACCTATAATTACCTAATGTTACCTGACCTATCCTTACATAATGTTACCTGACCTATAATCACCTAATGTTACCTGATCTATAATTACCTAATGTTACCTGACCTATAATTACCTAATGTTACCTGACCTAAACTTACCTAATGTACATGACCTATAATCATCTAATGTTACCTGATCTATAATTACCTAATGTTACCTGACCTATAATCACCTAATATTACCTGACCTATAATTACCTAATGTTACCTGACGTATAATCACCTAATGTTACCTGACCTATAATTACCTAATGTTACCTGACCTATAATCACCTAATGTTACCTGACTTATAATTACCTAATGTTACCTGGCCTATAATTACCTAATGTTACCTGACATATAACTATTTAATCCTATTTCAATATTTCTTAACAACTTCACTGCTGTAAAAAGCATTTAGTTTATTAGTGCGTTTGTTTCTTTGTTTGTTTGATTATGTCCCGGTCTCAAGGAGGGAAAAGTTTACTGCCCCACATTTAATATCGGTCTGTAAGGTCACTGTGACCCAAGGTACCTGCTTGTTGTCATAAATGACTACAGTATATTGTTTGCTTGATACATGAGGTGTTTGTATGCCTGCTTAGAAATATCTCTTTAAATGCCTGCGGCAGGCATTCAATGTCCCGTCTTTGTAACAGAGAACATGAAAGTACATGAGCACTTCTGTTTGTGATGTCAAGCTAAGGCATGTAAGCTTGTAGGGCGTAGGGTGTGAACAACTTCAGAATGAATTTGGAAGTCAAGACATGTTCAGTAGTTTGGGATAATCACTACTACTAAATGGAATCTTTTCTTTTAAAATAATCATTAGCTGATTAAAGTTAAGGATGCATTACTGTTGAATATTCAAATTATCAAGGGTATTACAATTACTTAAATTACTAATCCTAAACCATGGAATATGGAAGAACGAAATAGTAATAATAAATAAAACAATTTATTCTAACTTTGACATATAAATTGACAAATATTTTATAATTTGTGCAATACTCAGACATAGGAATAAAAAAAAACACGTTTCTTGTTCCTCTGCAAGATCAATTAAATCCTATTTTGCTTCAACGGACCAAAAAAAACAACAACACCAAAAAAACAACAACACAATATCAAAATTTAAAACCCTATTAAAAATGCAAGACAAGAATTAAACCATGGATAAGCGTGGAGCGCAATAATCTTCTTTATAGCATGAGGGTTGCTATATAAACGATAAAAAAAGCACACTTGACTTCATCCGGCTACATTTAGGAGATAAGACTATTAAATAGCCAGATAGCCAGCATTTGTTTGTGCAACCATTGAAACACCATTGACAACTGTTGGTCGAGTTATCAGACACAAACTTTCCTTCGCTAAATTATGCAACTATAAATGTTTCACTATCCTGACTTCTTGGCAAACGGGGAGGGATAGTTCAAATCGGTGTTCCGGTGTTCCACTTGTGTCTCCACGAAGAGATTTTGACAACCGCAGCCAACTTTGCTACTCTTCTTTTGGGGTCAATACTTTGTCTTAAAATCACTTGATGGGAATACGTTTTAGGTTAAACATTGGGAAGATTTCAACTTTACAAAAGAAAAATTAATTGTTAAATTGGCAAACCTGCAACCAGCGAATTTAAACATTTCCACCAAATTATGACCAAATTGATACGGATAACACCAGGTCTGACACTGATATCATTAAATCGAACTTATGTCAGGATTGTTAGACCGAGAATCATTGTGCTGTACGTATGTGATGAAATATGAATTTAGCTTTATGGGGTGAATATAGATTTATGGTGTGAATGTATCTTTATGGTGTGAATGTATCTTTATGGTGTGAATGTATCTTTATGGTGTGAATGTATCTTTATGGTGTGAATGTATCTTTATGGTGTGAATGTATCTTTATGGTGTGAATGTATCTTTATGGTGTGAATGTATCTTTATGGTGTGAATGTATCTTTATGGTGTGAATGTATCTTTATGGTGTGAATGTATCTTTATGGTGTGAATGTATCTTTATGGTGTGAATGTATCTTTATGGTGTGAATGTATCTTTATGGTGTGAATGTATCTTTATGGTGTGACTGCAGTTTTATGTTGTGAATATATCTTTATAATAATAATAAATTGATAATTTATACAGCGATGTACCCATGTAAGGAACTGGGCTCACAGCACTTTACATAAAGATAATAACATACGTATAAGTATTAAATAAACATTCATGCCATAGCAACCACATAAATGACAGTACATTACACATAAGCTACTTTAAGTCATTAGTAGAATAGTTGTTTCATTAATTTTGAAAATAAATTTTGAAAAAATGTGTCTTAAATATAGTCTTGAAGAACTTGGTATATGGAATGCTACGAATGGTAGAGAATTCCATTGTTGGGCGGCATAAAAAGAGAATGACCTTTCGCCAAATGCTTTGTGCGTGTCTTAGGATCAGACAGAATACGTGTGTCTGCAGAAGAGCGTAGCTGTCGAGTGGTTGAGTAGACAGGCAGAAGTTCAGTAAGATAGGAAGGGCATGAGTCAGAAAAGAAGTTGTGACAGAGAACGGCCAGTTTTTTTTAAATCAATTCGGGCTTGTATAGGTAACCGATGAAGTGAGTAAAGTAGCGGAGTAATATAGTCGTGTTTTTTTTTGCCTTAAGAACCAAGGTAACTATAGCTTTATGGTGTGAATGTAGCTTTCTGTAGTAAACGTAGCTCTATGGTGTGAATGTACACAGTGCCGCAGAGAAAGCACTTTAAACAGAAAACGTTATGTTTATTCGAGACGTCAGTCTTGCCAGCGAAAAGAACCAACATAACACCACCGTCACCTGCTGTAAATAATTCCTTCGTCAACACGAGAACCGCTGTTTATTGACTTGCCTTCAGACGGCGCTTGTTTGTCACTGTGACGTCACGTCACTAGAACAGTTCGTTTGTTTAGCAGGTATCTTTAAGTTACCGTCGTATTTTAGCTTTTGTTTATCCTATTCAAGGTCATTTTTTCTCTCTTGATATTCAAACGCTTTTTAAATTGATGTTTTAATGATATGTTTGAATAACCATAACTATATAAGGCGATTAACTCCGTCCATAAATGACGTTACGCCAGTTTGGCCGATTCCCCCACCCCCTTCGTCACACGTCATCACAAAAAGTTAGCCCCTCCCCTCCTTTATGAGGTAGAAGCGGTTTGGCCTCTCCCCCCTCCTTTTTTTCATAAAAGTCCTATTTCCTATTTGAAATAGAGCATGTTTCAAATCACCTTTTTTAAAAATTTAAGTATGTATTTAATGTAAGGCTGCACTCTAATATATATATCATAATACGCTTTAAGCCATTTAAAACGTCATTAAATAAATTGTAAGCTATCAAATATCTAACCGGAACTTTTATTTAAATTTGTGCGCTTTGATGTGACGTCACAGTTCGTAAATACCCCCTCCCCATCTTCGCATATCGGGACAAAAGTGCAATGTGTGACCCCCCTCCCCTCCCCTAGGTGCGTGACAACATTTATGGACGGCCCCTTATCTAACACATAAACACCAACTAAGATTCGTCCTTTTGGTACAGCTATTGTCGGCTGAGATCAAATCAGAACTTGTGATAGAAGTAAAATTTGTTTCTTTTTATTATTACCACACAAAAAGCCAAGGAAAGATAATTTAGTACGCAGGGCACCGTGGTCACCAAGGAAGGGCACCGTGATCACAAAGGCAGGGCACCGTGGTCACCAATACAGGGCACCGTGGTCACCAAGGCAGGGCACCGTGGTCACCAAGGCAGGGCACCGTGGTAACCAAGGCCTTCTTTAGTTAAAGTGACTCTTAAATAAGTGTACGCAGAACAAAAGTACCATGCAGGACATGACGGCTTTCAGGGTTTGTCAATGACACACAACATTGTGACACATTTACATGATTGTCACAGGCATAGTACATAGTGACATATTGACGTGTTTGTCAATGACATAGTGCATAGTGACATATTAACATGTTTGTCAATGTTATAGTACAGTGACATATTGACATGTTTGTCAATGACATAGTACATCGTGACATATTAACATGTTTGTCAATGTTATAGTACAGTGACATATTGACATGTTTGTCAATGACATAGTGCATAGTGACATATTAACATGTTTGTCAATGTTATAGTACAGTGACATATTGACATGTTTGTCAATGACATAGTACATCGTGACATATTAGCATATTTGTCAAAGACATTGTACTTAGGACTTAATGACATGGTTGTTGATCAAAAAGTAAGGCACCAGGTTCCGTATAACTTCTAGGCACATCTCTTTTCAAACGTTTTTAAGTTGCAAGGAAAAATTAGAAATTAAAATTTAAAAACAAATATACACTTATTTACCTCATATGCGCTAGTGACCTGCAGCTGGTAGAAGATGGGCATGTACACATGGGCGGCTCCAGCTATCACAAGGAAGTAGCCAACCCCTATCCAAAAATAGATGGTGGTATAGTTGTACATCTCAGCCGGCGTCCCTAGCAACGTGATGGCCGACATGAAGCTGGCCAGCAGGGAGAGCCCCACAGGTATCGGACTCATGTTGCGTCCGGCAAGCAAGAAGTTGGACATGCTCTTGTTCTTCCGGTCTTTGAGGGCGTGGTAGAAGCCAATACCAGCAGACACGACGAGGATAGCAGCGAATATGACGTAGTCTAACCAGCTGAACTTTTTGAGTTGACCCGTGTTGAAGCTGTACTCTCCATAGAAAACGGGATCTTTTGTCTCTAGTGTCGGGTAGGTAACAGGAGTTGTCGGCACGTTTGTGGTGGAGGCCATATTGATGTCCAGTTTGTGCTGGGGTCTTAAATTAAAATGTTTACGTGTTGAATTTTCAGAATGTTCTTTTGTTTCCACAAATGATATTAACTGTACCTGGATTCACTATGGGCATGGTATATATTCCATGGCAAGACGTAGCTCTACCTGAAGAAAGGAAACGTTCAACATCCGTATAGTACAGTGAATATCTTGACGTACGTGAAACAGCAACATTGATGTATAGCGTAAATGGTGTATGTGTTATAACGGAAAGAACAGACCTAGATCAATCTGGTGAGATACAAGGGGTTTAAAACTTCATCTCGATCTGGTGAATGCAAGAATTGTTTACTTATGTGGAGATGTCAACGTTGAATTATTAGATCCAGGACTTAGAGTCGTACATTCGCATTTAATGTTCACTTTCTTTCATCTCGTGCCCGCTATCCAGCGATTATATGGATAACCTGATATAAAGAATAACAGAATGATTTAATAATAATAATGACAACGTCATGAAACCACTACAACAATAACATAACAATATTTATTAAAATTATAATAACAAATTAACTAACACAAGTTATCAAGATTAACTTTAAAGAAATGTTTTTTTAAAAAATGAAAATGACAAACTTGAGTTTAAGACTTTTTAAAAAAAAAGTAGCTTCATTTCAGTTAGTAGCTCGATTGTTAGTCTAGTTAATAACCCTAATCCTTGTGTTTAACGTTCCTATTAGAAGAGGAATAGTGGTAAACCCTAAGTTTGTGAGTTATTGCTGGTACAAGAAAGTTATCGCTTATGAGCTTGGTAAACACTTCTTGTGGAGCTGCGTTAGATCATGACATTTTGTTTGTTAGATAAACGTGTGTTTAGGTTTCTACTAAAAAAACTTGCTTTATTTTTTGAGCTAGTAGATATCTTGTTTAAGAAATCTGTAGAGATTTATATTGCAAGTACTTTCTGATGACAGAAGAGCAACGTTCCCTCTAAGGTTCGTTGGTCCACGTGCAAAGTAAAAACAAACCGTGTGCAAAGTTGCGCACGTTCATTTTTGTGCAATATTTTACAAAATTTGATGTGCGGCAATTCTAAACTGCTGCGCAGCGTCGCTCAGATATATGCGCTGCCACGCACCTTAAAGGGAAAGTTGCATAAGAGTCTATTTGGCAAATGTATGTTAAGACTTAAGATGATACATTGATTTAGAACTCACATCAAACAGATACATTAAGTCTCGAGGCAACATAAGTCACGGTGTTATGCCAAAAACATGTCATGCAAAAATTGATATAAGAGGAGATTGAATCCAAAAGTCACCTTTATTTACACATATTCCATAGGCTTGAGAATGGTAAGAAATGTACGGCGAAGGCAAACTAAACAGCCGTTAAATGAATGCGAAATATTGAAACCAAAGTAATATTTCTTTAGAGAACCAGTTTTGTAAGGATTAAGGCATTGATCCATATTCTTGAAATGATTCTTTTCAATGATGCGAAAAATAACAAAACTACATCATTTATTTTTAAGTCATAAAACAGACAATTGAAACATAAATTGATAATTTATGAAAGCAAAAAATTACCTCAAGAAAACATTTGGGCTAAAGCAAAGAGAACGGTGCCCTCAACTATTTACATTCTTATGGCAGGGCGAGGCGTACTTCCGCGAATGAAATCTTATCTTATCTTATCTTTTCTGTTTACAGACGCTCCTTCTATACAGAAATGTTGTATTTTTACACTTGAAAAGGGAATAAGTGCAAATATTTTATCTACAAACGTAATTAAGGTTGTAGTTTTAGTTGTAGGGTCTGGGTTACGTTTAGTTGTCTATTTTTTAAATTTAAATACAAAAAACAACAAATATAGCAGCCAAAAATACCATATAATGAGCACACCTTTCTCTTTGCTTTTACCAAAATTTGAATAAAGTGTTGAGCTCTGGTATAAAGATCTGATTTGTTGATAGACAGCCAGCAATGTCGTTCCTACCTATGAATTAATCACATGAGATTCGTCTACAGTCGCCATAACTTCTGCACCAAGTTGCACCTAAATGCACTATAACTAAAAATGAAACCAAACAATAAACTTAACAGTTTACTCAAGGGCAGAAAACAAATTATAGAATTTTAATTTTCTTTTTCAAAAACTGTAGAATTTAATTGAAATGTTTGCATACGTGATTTAGTTAAATATATATTAACTTCTGGTCATGGTTGCATAGCCAACAATTCAGAATAAAAATGTGTATACCCATTTTCCGCGGAGACTAAATACATACATTATCCGATTCAACATTTTAGTAATTTGAAGAAATGTTAGAAAAAAAAACAATGGAAATAATTCTCACTTAGGCAACATCAAGACTGTCAACAAAATAATAGTAACACTCCTTTAAATCATTTAGGAAATCTTCGACATTTCCAGACAAAAACGTTCAGTATTAGATAACTCTCATGCTATTTCAGACAAGGCAATTATGACTTTCAGAAAAATGACAATGACCTGATTTTAGTTAAAATGTAACTCAATAATTTAGGCAATCAACAATGACCTGTTTTTTTTGTGAAAATATAACTTGATTGTTTACCACAATTAACTTTGATCTGTTTATTGTGACAATATTATTAAATATTCAGCACAATCGAAGATTGTTTTTAAATACCCAAAATTTCCAGATTGTGAACATTTAACGGAACCAAATTTTTAATCAGAAACAACAAACCAAAATCAGAAAATACTTTTTTACTTAAATGAACCTGTTAATAACTACGTTTTGGACTATAAATCCTTTATGTACGAGACGTAACTAAAAGAATTTTCATTATAATGCGCAGCGCAAGACAATCCAAAAATACACAATTTTAGTTACGTCTCGTAAAACGTGTTTAATATAATGCGCATCGATCGGGAATATGTTTATAAAAAGTGTCGTAAATATAATACGCACCGAATAGCACAACAGGAAAGTATTAAAAAGGTCGTTCAATATAATACGCGACGCACCGCGACACTCTATCTCAAAAAATAACATGATACATAGAGATAAATAAAATAATCTAAAAATTCAATAATTTAATTACAGTACATGCGATCGATCTGAAATTTTGATACATCGTTTTTATCATTGAAACAAAACTGCCTGCAAAATTTCAGCTCGCTAGGTTACGAGGAAATGGGTTAAAAATCGATCCAAATTTTTTCGACAAACAAGCAAGCAGTCAGCCAGACACCACGAGTTAATATAAAGGATTTAAAAAACACCTTACAATGCACATTGTTTACCTGGGACCACAATGTTCACCGAACAAGCCATTCAAGTTTTTCTACACTAGCTAACATCTCTAAGTAACATATCTAGATAACATCTCCAGCTTACTATCTTTCCTTTATTCCTAGCGTGAATTGCTAACTCGCGGCTCTATCTATAACTTTCATACATCTCCAACTTACATATCTGGCGTTCAACTCTTGCTGACATCGCCAGCTTACAACTCCAAACACAACTTATTTTAAACCGTACAGATATTGTCCATTCGTGTTATTCTGTTTCCTTTTCTAACCCGGATGTCCTATTTCATTTCTACTATCAAAATAAACTCGTTCACATAGAATAGGAGGGTAATCTGCCGAGTGAAATAATAAACACGCGTCAATAAGTTTTTATATTCTCAAACGGACTTTTCTGTACGTTATCTCATCTGTCTTCATATACACATTTCTTCACATTGTAAATTTTGTCACTCCGCAGAAGTAAAGTTTCGCAGCTACATTTAAGGGTTAAGATTTAAGAAGCCCCTAACATTATATATAAATATATATATATATATATATATCAGACAATAATAATATATAATATATATATATATATCAGACAATAATAATATAATATATATATATCAGACAATAATAATATATAATATATATATATATCAGACAATAATAATATATAATATATATATTTATATCAGACAATAATAATATATAATATATATATATATATCAGACAATAATAATATATAATATATATATATATATATCAGACAATAATAATATATAATATATATATATATATCAGACAATAATAATATATAATATATATATATATATATCAGACAATAATATATATATATATATATCAGACAATAATAATATATAATATATATATATATATCAGACAATAATAATATATAATATATATATATATATCAGACAATAATAATATATAATATATATATATCAGACAATAATAATAATATATATATATACTAGCAGACCCGTCGTGCGTTGCAACGATCTCAGTAAAAAGGAATATATATAGATAAAAATTAATTACATTAAGGGTCACCAGGCCCATCAGTTTAAAATATGAAGTTCGAAAATCTGTTCATTTCAATCAATTTCATAACAAAAATATAAATATATGTATCTATATTTCTCAATATCGTGTAAAATTGAATGGGGAATACAATATTAAAAATTTAGTAAAAACACATTTAGGGCCCCTAGCCCCGATGAAATGGACATTATGAGATCAGTGCCCTATCGAAATTTAATATAGGCTTTTAAGTTTTTATATACCGCGTTTGGTCAAAATCCATTTATTTTCTCATTATCTAACACCTAAATTAATTGTTATATATATGTAGATATAAGGAAAACTACATTAAGGGGCTCCCAGGCCCGTTCAATTCAAGATGTACATTTTGAAAACATGTTCATTTAAATTCATTTTAATCATGGATATATTTCTCAAGATCGTTAAAAACTGAGTGGGAAATAATATCTTAGAGTATACACACAAAAAAGACATTTGGGGCCCCCGGCCCATTCGATGTAAGATGTAAATTTCAAAATGCTGTTCATTTTAATTCAGTCTCATCATTGATATATTTCTTAAGATCGTTAAAATAGAATGGGAAATAATATCTCAAACACATACGAAAAAATACATTTGGGGCCCCCGGCCCTGAACAATTAAAAATTAGAAGTGCAGTGCCCTTTGTTATTTTAATATGGGCTACCAAGTTTTTATATACCAAGTTTGGTTAAGATCCATTCATTTACTCAGTAGTTAACGCATAAACTCATTTTTATATAGCTCATAAAAGCAAAAAACTACATTAAGGGCCCCAGGGCCCATTTAGTGCAATATGTCAAGTTCAAAACGCCTGTTTATTTCAATCAATTTCATTGTGGATATATTTATCTATATTTTTCAAGATCTTTAATAATTGAATGGGGGAATAAAACATTAAACGTTTATGAAATAAGACATTTTGGGCCCCCAGTCCCGAAGAAATGGACATTAGGAAATTAGTCCCTTTAGTATTTCTATATTGGCTACCAAGTTGTTATATACAAAGTTTGGTTAAGATCCATCAATTTACCTAATAGCTAACGCTTAAACTAATTTTTATATAGCTCATATATAAGAAAATAAATCATTTTATGGGCCCCCGGCGCCCCATGAGGGTTAAATTTTGAAAAAAAAGTAGCCAGTGAACATCCCAGGAGCGTACTCAAAAGTCTCCAAAAGTTTCATGGCGATCGGATGAATGGTTTAGTCAGCTATACAAAGACATGCATACATACATACATACATACATACTTTGATTTTTATATATATAGATATAAGATTAGAAAAAACAACATTAAGGGACCCCGGGCCCAATCGGTGCAAGAAATTAACTTTAAAATACCTGTTCATTTCAATCTGGATCATGATAGATATATTAGTCAATGCTTTTCAAGATCATGTAAATCATACCGGGAATAAAGTATTTAACGCTTACAAAAAAAAAGATTTTGGGCCCCCGGCCCCAAAGGAACGGACATTAGGTGTTCAATGCCATATGGTACTTTAATGTTGGCTATCAAGTTGTTATGTACCAAGTTTGGTCAAGATTCATTCATTTTCCAAGCAGCTAAGCCCTAAACTAATTTTTATATAGCTCATATAAGAAAAAATTCTCATTATGGGCCCCCGGCGCCCCATGAGTGTTAAATTTTGAAAAAAGTTAGCCTATTTCCATCCCCGGAGCGTAATCAAAAGTCTCCAAAAGTTTCATGGCGACCGAATGAATGGTATAGTCAGCTAACGGGAATAAAGGATTTAACGCTTACAAAATAAAGATTTTGGGCCCCCGGTTCCGAAGGAACGGACATTAGGAGTTCAATGCCATATGATACTTTAATATAGGCTATCAAGTTGTTATGTACCAAGTTTGGTCAAGATCCATTCATTTTCCAAGCAGCTAAGTCCTAAACTAATTTTTATATAGCTCATATAAGAAAAAAATCTCATTATGGGCCCCCGGCGCCCCATGAGTGTTAAATTTTGAAAAAAAAGTAGCCTATTTCCATCCCTGGAGCGTACTGAAAAGTCTCCAAAAGTTTCATGGCGATCGGATGAATGGTTTAGTCAGCTATAACAGACATGCATACATACATACATACATACATACTTTGATTTTTATATATATAGATATTATATATCAGACAATAATAATATATAATATATATACAAATTGCTTTCATAGACTCTTTATATTTCACCAAAGCTAGGTTTTTTTAAATGTATTTTTATTTCTTTATATTCGTTTTATTTGTGTACTGTTTGTTCGTTGAAGAACGCTCGTTGCCGAAACTTTCACTGTTTTGTTATGTACTGTCAGGCTAACTCATACCCTGTTTATATGTTTTCCATTTACTAATTCATAAGCCTGATTGCAGTCTCACCCCCATTATGTATATACATCTATAGCACCATAGAATTTTGAAAAGTAAAAATATAAAAATAAAATTTTCCATATTTTAATTCATTATATAAATAACAAAAACCTTTATCAATTTTTAATGTCTGTTCTGTTTAAAAATCTAGTGCATAAGCATGGTGCTCGCTTTGTGAATGAAATGGTACACCCTTTACCAGATATTATGGGAGAATAACATCCAACATTTCAATGTGAAACAAAACAAAATACATTCTCTGCCAACAACTTTAACCAAATAAATATCGGACAATTTACGATTCATAAGTAATTATTCTAGATCTCATTGGCTTTTGTAGACACCTGTGAAGTCACGTTTCTCGCTTTACGTCTGCATTCGCAACGCCTATCTATAGATGACGTCACGAGACTCAACCATCAGGATGTTACTTCAGGTGACATTCGAGTCATTAAAGTACGTCTTATTAAAGGAGGCAAGTGAAATGACGTCAGTCGTTACCGTAGCTGAAAATGGCAGCCAGTGTAAACTTATTCTGCTTGATAGCCTCATGCAAAGGTCTCAAGGTCGGATGAAGACATGCGCAATCTTATCACTTTAGAGATTTGTTAAGGGCTGCCTATGCCCCCCCCCTAAAAAACCCCAACACTAATAAACAAAAAATAACACTTCATACATATGAACACATTTTACGGCGATCATAAATATAACTTTATTTACATGCTTTAAAAAGATATTGTTTCAACAAGCGTGTTACGTATATAACATTAACAATAAAATTTGATGTGTATCACTAATAGCGTTCAGATTTTCATAATTTGTACTTTTAGTTTTGTAAGCTTACTGGCACAAAAATCCACTTGTATGCCAATATTATCAGCACACTACATTGACTAAATGCTACAATATTTGTTCCAACTGAAACTAAATAAAATTCTCAAGAAAAAGTTTTCGAGCATGCAACATGGAGAGCCATAAAAAAAAAGAACAATTCTTGGGAGCATTTTTTAAAAGAACTATTTAATAGTAATACATATTGTGTTATGGCAACCATGTTTAAGTTGGTTTAGTCCATTTCTTATAACTAAAATAAAATGAAGTTTATAGAAACCCGTTTATAATATTTATGTCGCCATTGTCAAGTTCTTTTCTAACAATCATTTCTAACGCGACTTATTTTTTTCTTTAAAGTCTTACCTTTTGTCCTATCTTAAATAAGTCCCGCCATTCGTGTTACACTAAATCAGTCCTACTTTGCGTCATATCCTACGAGTCCTACCTTTCTCGTTGTTCTGTCCTATCTTTGCTATCCCTGGTTAGTCCCTCCTCATGGAAAGAACCTGGGAGCGTTCAGTGGACACGGCCTTGGCAGTAGGCCGTAGTTTAAGTTCGGGCCGATATTTGTTTGAACAGTCAACAATTTCTTCACTAGTGTCCAGGCCAGACTGTCATGAGGGGGAGGTGGTTGGGCTGTTAGGTGGGCGGGAACATTACCAGTGGAACAGCCACAGCAAATTATTACCTCGACGTCGATGAACTGCAAAAACATGGAAAATGGTGGCGTAACCAGAACGATGTAGAGCAAAGCCTTCCCTGCTATGTTATACCTAATACGAGTTTGTGTGCCTCCCTAGACTAAAAATCCACTACTTCGTTTACAAGTTTTTTTTATTGCAATCTCTAACCACCTACACCCAATTAATGCAACGCTCTAAGGTAGAGATACAAATCAAATCCTTTGACATTGTGAAGAGTTGAAGTAGCTGAAACATATTCGGACAACTAATTTGTTCATTTGTGTTTGGTTAAATAGAAAAGATCTTTTCTGTTCCTGCAGCCCAATAAAAGCTGCGCTCTAAAACAGAAATATAAGTCAAATCATTTGACATTGTGATAAGCTTGAGTAGCTGAAACATATTCGGAAAACTAGTTTGTTCATTTGTGTTTAGTTAAATAGAAAAGCTCTCTTCTTTTCCTTCAGCCCAATAAAAGCTGCGCTCTAAAACATAAATATAAGTCAAATCATTTGACTTTGTGATAATCTTGGGTAGCTGAAACATATTTGGAAAATGTAGCTCGTTAACTTGTCCTTCGTTAATCTTCTGTTTATACGCCCCAATAATTCTAATAAAAGCAGCGTTCTGAAACAGAAACATACATCAAATCATGTGCCATCGAGAAGTGTTAAAGTACCCAAAACTTGTGAGTACAGATAGTTCGACAGCTAGATTTGTAGAGCAACGTCTCGCCAACTGAAGGATCACATTCAGCGGCGTTCAAATCTCCATCCAATTCGTTTGAAGATAAAACGAAGTCCGCATGTTGGAACGTCTAAAACTATTTCGAATGTTAACTTGTTGAAAGGTCAGCTATGCTCATTTTACACTCGCACTTAGGTCTAGAATTGAGGCCAAGACTTAAACTTCGGGTAAACTTAATGCGCCGAGCAGAGTTGTCCGACTTGGGTTTACAGCCATCGACTTTAATTGTGAGAAGGAAACACGGGAGTGTGATGATTCTTGTTGGGAGATGCGTGGACAAGATATAAAAAATTAAATATTTTAAAAATCTTTTTTTTAAAAGGACACGCTTTTAACATAATCACTACTTTTAGTTATGTCTCATATAAAAGGGATTTATAGTCAAAAACTTTGTTTTTACAGCTATTTTTTAAAATTTATAATAAAAACTCTTTAAAATTCACGTCTGAAGCCCACACATCTTTTTTACCACTATTTTTTTTTGTACCAAACACCCCATAAGCTCCCGCCCAACGTTTTATACCACGGTGTTATGTTCACGTGGTGAACTCATGGATGTCAACAAAGCAGACGGGTACCGATGCTTATATATAGACTATAGATAAACTAAAAATGCAATAATTTCAATACGGAACATTCGATCTGAAATTTTGATACCTGCATTGTCATCCAAGATCTATCTGTGGTAAAATTTTTAGATCTCTAGGACCATCAGAAGTGGTATAATTTTACGTTTCAAGTTTTGAAGGAAGGATGGATGGATGGAAGGATGGATGGATACAACATACAAACATTGTGACTTAAATAAAAGCGTGTAATAATAATAAAGGGGGCTAATCATTTTAATAACGCAACAAAAGATCATGTTGTTAAACATTTTTTTATAAGCCATCCCCTTTAATAACAAGTGCATTTTTTTACATCTCATAATTTTTAAATCCTTTATAGTAACTCGTGGCGTCTGCTTGATTGCTTTATTGTTTGCCGAAAAAACGTTGGATCGATTTTTAACCCACTTACCCGTATGCTAGCGAGCTGAAATTTTGCAGGCAGACTAGTGCCGACGATGAAAATGATCCATCAAAATAAATTTCGGATCGATCGAATGTACTGTAATTAAATCAATTAATTTTTAGATTATTTCTATGTATCTCGATGCAGCATATACATTTTTGTGCTAGAGTGTCGAGGTGCGTATTATATTGAACAACATTTTAAATATTTTCCTGTCACGCGGTGCGTATAATATTGACTATGCTTTTTAAAAATATATTCCCGATCTTTAAATTTTTATGCTAGTCTGTTGAGCGGTGCGCAATATATTAAACATGTTTTTATAACACTTTTCCCGCGATTAAATTGAGCTGAAATTTAGCAGGCAGACTGTAGTAGTTGTTTTAGTATGAATCCTCTATATATGAAACATAAATAAAATTTTGGATTTTAGTATTGTCGTGCGATGCGTATTATAAGGACCATTCTTTTAGTTATGTCTCGTATATAAAGGATTTATATTAAAAAACTTAGTTTTAAAGTTTTTTTAATTAAACGTTATTTTTTATTTAGTTTTTTAACTTATTGCTTGAATTTCAAATTATAAGTTTTCTTCATATTACAATATCTATATTTTCTTTGCTTATAGTACACATTTCCACACTTCTTTGTATTTAAGGTTTCCACATTTCCTGTGCTTGAATTTCTAGTTCCGACACATCTAGTACACAGCTTGAAGATAGTTGTTTCCTTTTTTGTGGATTTAAAGGAGTGTCATACGATGATCTGGGGCTAAGATTTGATGTTATTAAATCAGGACGGAAACGTTTGTTTGTTATTACTTAAAATTATTTGTAGCATGTGTCATTGAAATAATGGCACATCGAACATTTGCAATGACATAATTAGAATCCAGTGCAAATAAATAACATGAGAAAGTGTAACAGGGCTTGTCATTTCTAAAACCGGAAAACGTCATAACTCATTGAGTAATGTTCTATTTTTAGATTATATTTTAGGAGAAAAATGTTTTGAAGCATAAATACAGTCGAATCAATAAGTTCTCAAAATTGTTAGCATAGCAACAATTACGAAACTTTTTTTTTCTTTTCAAAGTCCAAGAAGCTGTCTTAAATTAACGAATAATTAACAAATAGCTGATAAGATATTTCCTTCTCAGTAAACCTACATTTACATATTGAGTCGTATCTTCTATTAAATGTTTATGAAATTCGTCCCCACAAAAGACCCCAACATTTCTATTAATAGATTTCCACCATATTATGACAAGTCCTATAGACATTAAAGTTTGACAACACACAGTTATGATGTAAATATGGTCCATTCGGTGTGGCTTCAGTCAGGGTAGGTAGAAGAAAGTTAATAAATCGGGTCACTTTAAATCTGAAAAGAATGCATTTAAACAACGATATTATTGGTAAAAATTCTTCCTCAGTGAAAAAAACCCCTTTAAAATAATGAAAAAAAAAGTAAAACACATCTGACGTGTGTTGTCAAAGGGGACATAACCCATGGGTTTGTAATCTCCCTTACTTTACACGCATCATAAAAATCTTGCTGTACTTGTCAAGCCATTAAACTGTTCAAGGATTCAGTTGTCTTACAAAGGCTGATGACATGCTTTTTCTTGAAGTGTGTTTCAGCGACTTGTGAATAAAACTGACTCAGTCTGATACCAATTTTGTAAATAGGGTCTAAAGTTGGCTGATTCCATTAAAACTTATGTCAGTGCCATAACTTCATCAAATCTAAACCACTGTTTGGAAAAGTTGCAAAGTGCCAAATTATAACGAAACCTTGACGATGTCTCTTAGGCAAAGCGAAACTTCAACAAAATTAATGTTAGTTCAGTTACTACGATTTACACTTTTCTGATTGTATAATTGATTTCTTTGAAGTCGTTTCGGTAACAGACGCCTCTGTATTTACTGTTTTTATCTTAAAACGTGCTGTAAAAATTTTGTCTAAAATTTCTGAATAACGTACTTCCATGCATGTAATATTTCGAAAGAACATAACTACGCTAGTTAAATAAATACAACCTATATATAAAATTCACCAAATCAGAGCGAGTATGTGTAAATAAGCATGACGGATGACCCTCGCTGGGGTCGACCAATCAGTTTATGGTTGGCAAGCAAAGATGGTGGAGAGTGGGGTGTCATCGAGACCAACAATGCTATTTGAGTTAACTTTGATTGTTTCTTCCCTGAATAACATGTAATTCGTAGTGTAGTGGTTATTGCATCCGTCTAACACGTGGAAAGTCCTGGGTTCAAGCCCCAGCTGCGACATTATTTTTTTAATTTTTAAAAATGTTCAAGTTTGTGCTCGTTCTTTCCCCCCCCCTTTCTTTTCGAACATGACTTCAGAACATGGCTGTAAACTTTGTTTCTCAACATTGAGATAACTTTGGCGACGTACTCTCCCTTGTGCTCAGTGACGAAAAATTAGTCATACACTCTCCTCAACAATACGTTCAGTACATGAATACTTTAGGAGTTCATGGTGGAGACGCAGAAATTATCGCGATGTCCGAAATAATTCCCGCCATTATCATCATAATGTTGACGAATGACCCTCGCCAGGGTGGGCAAATCGCAGTTTATGGTTGGCGTGCACGGTGGGGGCAGGTAGCTAGCTGCAGTGCGCATGTTTCGAGATCAAAAATGCGTCAGCGGTTCTCTCCGCCCCCGCGAGGTTTAATTGCGTTGCTCTGATTTCTTCGCGATTTAGTTTGTGTCCATTCTGCCCCCACCCCCATCTTTTTTTTTATTTGCACTATCTATGAGCAAGTATGCGGTGCATTCTACGCCGTGGGTCGCATCTAGTCATCAACATACATAATTCCCGTAATGGATGTAATGGTTCTTGGATGTAATGCTGTTAGGTTCAATAGTGCGCACCAAAAATTACTGCACCAAATATAACTATTTTCGAACGTTCCGCATAAAATTGTTCAATGTGATAATAAATGAATCAAATAAAAATAAATAAAATAAATGAAAGTTCTGTATTAGGTTATTTTTAATCTGATGTGTATTTATTTCGAATACTTCCTTAAATTTTGACGGGTGATACGCTAGTCTATATATACAATTCACCAGAATAAGATCAAGAGCGAGTAGTGTGATAATGAGCATGACGAATGACCCTCGCTGGGGTCGACCAATCAAGCGAAGTGGGTTTTTAAAAAAAGGGGTGGGGTGGGTGGGCATGTTTCGAGACCAACAATTTTTCATGCCTTCACTTGCGTTGTCCATTCACAGAATAACATGCTGTTTGGAGTGTATTGGGTATCACTTCAGCCTTAACTGCGGAGGTACTGGGTTCGAGCCTCAGTGGAAACATAATTTTTTAATTTTCAAAATGTTTGTTTGTGCCCGTTCTTTCCCCCCTGTTTTGCGAACATAGCTGACCCTCGCTAGGTTCGGCCAATCACAGTTTATGGTTGGCAAGCTAGGTTGGTTTCAGTTAGCTAACCACAGTGCGCATGTCTCGAGGTCATCAATACGTCAGCAATATCACATCCCCAACGTTCATTCGCGTGGTTCTGATTTCTTCGTTCTGTCGTTTGTGTTCATTCTTTCCCCCCTTTCTTTTCACTATCTATGAGCAAGTATGCGGCGTATGCTACGCCACGGGTCGTATCTAGTTTATTTATAATTTTAAATGTTTTATTTGTAACCGTCACACAGCGAGAGTAAAGATATATGAGTGAAAAATAAAGTCATCACCGCTTGTATTGTATCAGATATAACCCATATGACTGATACATTTTCAGACAGGTGATACATAATTAAATACGAGGTTTCGTTTCAATAGCTCAATACAATGCTGTAAGATGACAAAATCGTAATCAAATAAATATTTCATGGTTTACGCAAATCATAACAATATCAGATATAAATACGCTTCATTGCCATAAATGTACCACTAACCACTCTCTCATTAATTTGTAAACTGACAAATAACACTGCATTGGTCTTCCATCAGCCCTCCCTCTCCCCACTCTTTGTTATATAATTGAGTTTATTTAACGCCAAACCTTTGTGATACTTGTCCGACTGAAGAAGTCATTCTTATTTTGATTGGTTATTCCTCCCACCTGACAGTCTACAGCTCCGTGTTAGAATATTGTGGAGTCAGGCGATTGCATGTAATGACATTTAGCCCTGAGTATATTGTTTGTTGAGCCTCCCAGGGAGTCCCAACTATTTTTGTATGTCAGGAATGCTGCCCGAGTTGCTGGCCTTCATTAAGTTAGGCACACGTTGACTATGTCTGGGGAATTGACATGGGGTCTTGTCTTGGAATTTTTGGGGTTAGAGAAACATCGAGGTTTTTATTGAAGTCCTGCCTTGCACTACATGAGGACCATTGGGTGCATACTATAGGACAGGGGTCGGGAAACTTTTTGTCTGAGAGAGCCATAAACACCACATATTTGAAAAGTAATTCTGTGAAAGCCATACATTATGTTTAAAACTAAAATTTCAAGTAAATATGTGCATTTTGTGTAATTTCAACACCAAAATTACAATAATTATGTCCTTTTTAATAACATTATTATGTTGTTACTCATCAATAATGAGTATTCTTACAATTAATCTGACTTATGATGCTGCATGGTTTTGCTGATAGCTTTGTTGTCTGGTTGAAACGTGGTGAGGTTAAGCTACATGCAGCGTGGAGCCTTTTTTATGGATATGCAATTAATATGTAGATCAAATGAGTCTGAAGAAACATTTTTTTAAAATAATCAAACATTTGTTTGCGAGCCAGAGTTAGTCATCAATAGAGCCACATTTGGCTCGCGAGCCATGGTTTCCCGACCCCTACAATAGAAGGTCCACTCAATAATAAATGATAATAAAACTTAATGAATTGAACCAAATTTATATTTTCTGGATTTTATTTAAGCCAAAATTAAATGATGGACGAGATATTGAATCTAAACCAAATGATGTATGACCGCAGCACAAACATCTGGCCGTGACACAATGATGTCCAAATATACACCAATATCATCAACACTTAAAGAACATTCATTCAGCCATAATTGTGAAATACCATTATTGAACCTTCGCGTGCAATCAACATGGTCAGATTCAATTTTTTCCAAACTGGTATTTTTATATTTGGTTAAATTTCATTTTTTAAATTTTTTTATTAAATGTCTTTATTTATATTTAATAGAAACATTATACTCATATAACTTTGAATTCAGTTTTAAAAAAAAGACAGGCTTTTGACTTAAATTTGTCAAAACGAATGAGCACCTTAATTATTGTCAATCACAAATTAATCCAACGTATTATAGCAAGGGTAGGCTAAAAATTAAAACCTTATTGCAAAATTTTTTTTTATTAATGTACATTTTATGATGATATGTCAATTTATTTTTTAATTTCGTATTACACAAAATTTAAGTATTGATCTACTTAATCATTTAAAGTTGTGAAAAGTATTCGCCAAACTTTTGTTATAAAAATACATATTGTACCTGGCATGCAAGGCGTCCAACCAAATTGGTTATAGGATAGCCGGCAGACTCAGAGACAAACAGACAGTCATACAGTTGGACTTATTGACGACTGAACACTTCTAGATTCAACTTGAGATTTCGTTGCCAATCTTCCTCCATGGACTCAGATGATAAGACAATGTTCAATTGACTCAGATGATAAGACAATGTTCAATTGACTCAGATGATAAGACAATGTTCAATTGACTCAGATGATAGGACAATGTTCAATTGACTCAGATGATAAGACAATGTTCAATTGACTCAGATGATAAGACAATGTTCAATTGACTCAGATGATAAGACAATGTTCAATTGACTCAGATGATAAGACAATGTTCAATGCACTCAGATGATAAGACAATGTTCAATGCACTCAGATAATAAGACAATGTTCAATGGACTCAGATGATAAGACAATGTTCAATGGACTCAGATGATAAGACAATGTTCAATGGACTCAGATGATAAGACAATGTTCAATGGACTCAGATGATAAGACAATGTTCAATGGACTCAGATGATAAGACAATGTTCAATGGACTCAGATAATAAGACAATATTCAATGGAATCAGATGATAGGACAATGTTCAATGGACTCAGATAATAAGACAATGTTCAATGGACTCAGATGATAAGACAATGTTCAATGCACTCAGATAATAAGACACTGTTCAATGGACTCAGATGATAAGACAATGTTCATCTTTAACGAGCAAACCCTTAACGCCATTACAAATGTTATTGCAATAAATATATATAACAATGGTAAATAATTTTGACAAGATACAATTAAGTGCTTTAGATCAGTATGCCACTTGGGCGTACCACTTGGATAGCATAATTAAGTGTCAAGGCCACTTAAGCGATACACCTGTAGGCATGATGCTACGTTAGAGGTAAATGAGGTGCTGGCTAGAGAATTTAGGTTACCTGTACTATTCATATAGACGTATAACAATATACAGGTCACATAGTCCAGCACGGATAAATATATAAAGACAAGAGACATGAAGTAAAAGGTAATAAAGATCATGAAGTGACTATAGAAACAAATAAAGCGACCACTAGTTCAATCAGATACCACAACTCTTCAATTAGCAAGGCGCTTAAATTTCTCTTGGATTAAAAGTGAGCAAGAATGGATATGTTAAATTGTTAAAACCCATGTTATCCAAAGTTACTCTGGGACTAAAACGTAGCATGAAAACTTCATAACTTGAAGGGTAAAAATATTACTTGTCATAAGATAGAATAAATAATCCTTTAACATTTATCAAAGATGTAATTGATGCATCAAATATTTTCTGTTCTAAAGAAATGTAAAAATTGTTTAATGTTGGAGACAGACCAAAGAATTGAAGTTGTGTCACAGTGTTTGAGTGATGCAATAAAATGATTCTCAACGAATACCTTCAACTATTGCTCCTTTTGTAAATTAAGAACAGCTGTTTAAATTTATAACAGGGAACTTAAAAAAGTGATAACTGAGTTAAACACTGGAGTTCTGATGGTAGTTCACTTATACAGGCTAAACTCACATTAAAAACGCCTAATTAAATCTCAACCTCTGAAGTTTTTTTTTGTCTCTTTTTTTTCTTTACTTTAAACGTTTGTTGGAGATGGTAACAAAAATATTTATATTTTGATGACAGTTACTTAAAATCTGAAGAAAAAAATATTTAAAAAAAGAATTCTTCCCTCAGAATTTGAGGACCCCTTCTGGCCCTACCCCCAACATACTGGACGCATGGTTGTATGTTGACAGAGATTGACACATAAATTTTATAATTATGATTCCACAAGGTGTTTCATAACTAGTGCCCATGTCATTGATTTTCCATGCTTGGCCCCTACGCTTTTATTTTTGTGTGCTTATTAGTGTGTGCGAATAATTTAGTTTGCCTTTTTTAGTGCATTGAAATAAAAGCGTGTCTTAAAAAATAATTGTTACCCATTTTTTATTCGAAGTGGGTAGACACCGCGCAATGCGCTGCATCCACTGTATAGCTTGGGTGTCGCGTAAACGTGACGTCACATTTTGCTCTTACTACTTTATAATATTTTTAAAAATTCAAACGGTACATGAGCTTCTGTGGTCTCACGGTTAGGGCGTAAGATTCTTGAACCCTAGGTGTCAGGTGGAGGTTCGATTTTCGTTTGAGTCTTTTTTTTTAAAGTTTGTAGTTTGAGTTTTAGGGTCTGGGTTAGGTTTAGTTGTCTATTTTTTAAATTAATATAGAAAAAGAGTTTCCTTTATATAAATCTTTTTAAAAATAAATTTTAAGCTATTAAGGTGGACTGGGTATACCAAAATAAACAGACTGTGTATTGCGTGTCATCCACCCAACTGAGTGGACACCGCGTAACGCGCGGTGTCTACCAACGGCCTTTTTTATTTCAGGCCAATCTCAGAACTTGGTCAAAATACTCTTTTTTTAAGTGTAACTCCTCACAAAATCTTCCTGTTTTTTTTTGTTTTATAAAAAAAAATTAAGGACGTACAAAAATAAAAGGATAAGAGCCACATAGCTTCAACCAGGACTGTCTGAACTCAGACACAGACAGATATATTTATTTGTATCTATTTATTGGTGAGACAACTATTATTTAGTTTGATATTTAATAAGAGAACAGAATGAACGGAACTGATGAGATGTGTGCAGTGACTAACAACAGTTCACCGGATGCATTGTAATTCTCTAGATTATGTATAGATGACCGCAATGACCGTATGCTCAACGGACCTGCGAAATAAAGTACCTATAAGGGTTTTTAATTTCGTCTCATCAGGGGCGTTGCTTGCGTGTGTCCAAATAAGACGTGGTCATTTCACCTGTCCCCATCAACAGATTGGCTTATTCCCCATCAACAGATTGGCTTATTCCCCATCAACAGATTGGCTTATTCCCCATCAACAGATTGGCTTATTCCCCATCAACAGATTGGCTTATTCCCCATCAACAGATTGGCTTATTCCCCATCAACAGATTGGCTTATTCCCCATCAACAGATTGGCTTATTCCCCATCAACAGATTGGCTTATTCCCCATCAACAGATTGGCTTATTTCTAGTTGAACATAGTTTTGTTCTAGATTTCTTACTAAATATCATTGTTACAATGTTATAAACCAAACTGCTAATATTAGTACCATGATCCTTGAAAATGCTTATTTTGTTTCTCCACCTGATTTCAATAATATTGTTAAAATTGTTAAAATTGTTAAAATGTGTACAATAATAAACGAAACTGATTTTATAATTCAATTCATCGTAGCTAAATGGGAGATTAGTCCATCATTAATAATTTGGTCAATCGTACGTTACAAATTGGTCTCGTCCTAACATGAAAATTTTAGAACAATAACCTCGTGACAGAACCGTTCATAATCGGCATGACATAAACCGTGATCAAGTTCTTGGAGACCGCTCCTGAACCATGACTGATTAATTTGTGAGCTGAGTGCGTGGGGTTTGTTTAACCTTAGCTTAAGTTGCCATCCCTCGTGCTGTAATCAACCAGGAGATTGAGAATGTAAGCGAGTTTCTGGACTTTGAAGAGAGCCGCAGAGACCGACATTGAATATATGATTTAAAAATCAAAGAACCTTGGGACCAATCGTGTGTGTGTGATTTATTGTGTGTCAGTGAAAGTTTGTTTGAGTGTGTCTGTGTTTGTGTGGGCGTGTGTGTGTGTGTGTGTGGGTGTGTGTGTGTGTGTGTGTGTGTGTGTGTGTGTGTGGGTGTGTGTGTGTGTGTGTGTAACCAACAAAAACTCATGTTCTAAGACTACAACTGGCTTAGAAAACAAAATTTCCATTGAGGGTTTCAATGTCAGCTTTTTCAAGTTGTCTTGATACTAACTGACTGAAGTCAAATTTTAGCACACACTCACTAGTCAATAGAGCACTAATTCAAAAATGTTGTTTTAGCACTAAGTCCCTGAAATCAATGCACTAATTTACTGAAGTCCATGCTACTAACTTATGATTTCAAACTTTGCCAGTGACTCACTGAGCTAAACGCTTGTAAGCATTTGCACAAGACTCCTAACACGTGTTATTCGTTGATTAAATTTGATGAGCACTTTTATATTATAATTTTATTTCCACACGTTATACAGCAGTGCTTCTCAAACTTTTTAGTATGGCGGACCGACAGGAATTTTTCCATTACACCAGGGACCGGTGAACTACTTTCCCTGTACTGAAATGGTAGTGAAATGTAATTTATTTTATTTAATATTTTCATTTTATATGCTTATTGCCGAAAAATTGACATAATCTATAGGGTTAGTATTAATGGTTGCAAATTTAGGATAATAATTATATTTTTCTGTCTTTTGTTGATAACTGCTGTGGACCGGCAGCGGATGGCCCACGGACCGACACCGGGTCGCGGACCACCACTTTGAGAAGCACTGTTATAGAGGACATGCATAAGATACTAATCTCTGTAGAACAAAGACACAGTCTCCTCAACACAATATACTAATATCCTCTACACATTTGAGGCTAAGGGATAAACACAAAATATAATCTTTATAGAGCATTTAGGCAATGTTCCATATCTAAGATAATATAAATCTATAAAACAAATAACAAGAGTAAAGAGAGAATGACGAGAGGAGAGAAATACCCGGAGATTACGTGAATAAATTCGGTGAAAATCTATTTATAGTTTGTGACGTATTCAAATGTTATATTGTTATTGAATTCAAATAATAATTAGACAACCCCGTAAAAACAAAGTTTTTGACACTAAATTCCTTATAAATGAGACGTAACTAAAAGTATTGATTATGTTCAAACGCGACAAACATTTACAGACTGAAACCGACTGATGTCCCCTGGCTTAAAACCGGGGGAAGGGGGCCCAGGGTGTGGACATCGATGGGTGGCGTCAACGCGTTAACTCAACTGGCACGTGGAAGAAAAACAATAACAAACTATGAAATTGTTTTACATATGTTATATTGAGATAAACTAAAAATGCTTTAATTATATTACAGTACAGTCGATCGATATGAAATTTTGATACTATGCATTGTTAGGTGACACGAGTCTATGTGCAAAATTTCAGCTCGATAGCAGCACGGGAAGTGTGTGATTTTTAAATCCCTTATATTAACTTCACCGCCATCTCTCTCTGTCATTCGTCGTCGGGCGGGCGGAAAAACAAAAGTAAAAAATGACCCACTTCCCATTAAGCCATCGAGCTGAAATTTGGCACACGGACCCGTGTCACATAACAATGCATCGTGTCAAAATTTCAGATCGATCGAACGTACCATAATTAAATTAATGCATTTTTAGTTTATCTCTATACGAGGTATGTAATTCAATTTCACGTTTTGTTATAGTTTTTTTTTCACGTGAAAGCTCAGTTCGCGCGTTGACGCGATGTACGGGGTGCTTTTGTTTACATTTTACGTGTCACGCTGAGCTCAGTCCAGCGATCGGTGACCAGACTTTTCCCCTCTCCCACCCCCACCCCTCCAGGGTTATGAAGAAAAGTTGAGTTAAGACAGATTCAGTCTGTAAATGTTTTTCGCGTTTGAAAATAATCAATACTGTTAGTTATGTCTCATATATAAGGGATTTAGAGTCAAAAACTTTGTTTTTACGGGTTTGTTTTATTTACTTTTGTTTTTTCCGCCAGCCCGCCTGCCCGACGACGAACGACAGACAAGATTTCGAAGTTAATATAAGGGATTTAATTAAACAACCCCGTAAAAACAAAGTTTTTGACTATAAATCCATTATCTATGGGACATAACTAAAAGTATTGACTGTTCAAACGCGACAAACATTTATAGACTGAAACTGAAACCGAATTATCTCGCCTGGCTCTAAAACCGGGAGAAGGGGGAAGGGGGTGGGGACATCGACGGGTGGCGTCACCGCGTTAACTCAACTGGCACGTGGAAGAAAAACAAGAACAAATTGTGAAATTGAATTACATATGTTGTATTGAGATAAACTAAATAAGTAAAATGTAAAAAAATCTTTTTTTTTAAAAGGACACGCTTTTATTTACAAACATTTACAGACTGAAACGCGCTGATCTCCCCTGCCCCATATGTAAACACGGGAATTTGGGCTGGAGTGAAACCAGTGAGCCGTGGAGGTCAACTCTAGCAGACGACTATACATTATAATAATTAAATATTTTAATTTTTTTTTAAAAAGGACACGCTTGTAACATAATCACTACTTTTAGTTATGTCTCATATATAAGGGATTTATAGTCAAAAAGTTTGTTTTTACAGTTATTTTTAAAAACTTATAATAAAAATTAGTTAAAATTCACGTCTGAAGCCGACACATTCTTTTAAATCCCTTATATTAACTTCGCGGCCTTCTCGGTCGTCATCTCATGGGCTAGGCGGGAGGGCGGGCGGAAAAACAAAAGTCGAAAATGACCCACTTCTCGTGATCGGATCGAGCTGAAATTTGGCACACGGACCCGTCTAACCTACCAATGCATCGTATCAAAATTTCAGATCAATCGAACGTACCGTAATTAAATTAATGCATTTTTAGTTTATCCTTATATGAGGTATGTAATTCAAATTTACGGTTTGTTATTGTTTTTTTCCACGTGATTTTGAGTTGACGCTTAGACGTCGACCGTCGTGCCGACACCCCCTCACGTCCCATCCCCCGGTAAAAGAAAGGGGACACCACTGGGTGTCAGTCTGTAAATATTTGTGGCGTTGAAACATAATCAATACTTTTAATTATGACTAAAATATAAGGGATTTATAGTAGAAAACTTTGTTTTTACGGGTTTGTTTTATTTACCACTATTTTTTTTATACCAAACACCTCATAAGCGCCCGCCCAACGTTTTATACCACGGTGTTATATTCACGTAGTGAACTCATGGATGTCAACAAAGCAGACGGGTACCGATGCTTATATAATAGAATATAGATAAACTAAAAATGCAATAGTTTCAATACGGTACATTCGATCGATCTGAAATTTTGATACAATGCATTGTCATCCAAGAATTATCTGTGGTAAATTTTTTAGATCTCTAAGACCATCAGAAGTGGTATAATTTTACGTCTCAAGTTTTGAAGGAAGGATGGATACAACATACAAACATTGTGACTTAAATAAAAGCTTGTAAAATGCATTAATTTAAATACGGTACATTCAATCAATCTGAAATTTTTCAGACGATGCATTGTTAGGTGACACAAGTATATGTGCAAAATTGCAGCTCGATTGCATTACGGGTAGTGTGTCATTTTTGACTTTTGTTTTTCCGCCCTTCCAAGACAGAGAGAGAGATAGAGAGAGAGAGAGAGAGAGAGAGAGAGAGAGAGAGAGAGAGAGAGAGAGAGAGAGAGAGAGAGAGAGACGGAGAGAGAGAGAGAGAGAGAGAGAGAGAGAGAGAGAGAGACGGCGGTGAAGTTAATATAAGGAATTTAAAACTTAAGGGCTGTTAATGCTCATTTGTAATTAAAATTAGTTTTAAATTATTTTAGCAGTTATCAATTTTAATAAAAAAAAATATTTGAAAACTCACACTAAAAAGTCGTGTTCATTTATTTTTATTACATCCAAATATAGTTGCAATGGACGTTTTTATGAATCGGTCTATGAATAACCCACTTAACATGTTTGTTTTTTTCTTTTTGATACTCTTAGTTCCAGGTGTATTTTCTAAAAATAACTCAAAACTGGGTCGACTCGAGCTATTCACCCCACCCCTCTCCATCAGGTATAAAGAGATTACCTCCAGTCTATTTCACCTCACAGCGGCGGTATATGAAAAGATAAAACCCCAGAAAACTGCCAGGAACTGTAACTCTACAGTTTTCACCCGTACAACAACCTGAATTTTATCGCTTTCATTAAAACGAAGTTATTTATATATTTCCTCATAGAGTGTCTTTTTCTTTTATGTTGAACACAGATTTTTCGTCTTTCATTAAAAAAATTATGTTTTTTATTTAAAAAAATGCTATAACATTTTTGAGCAGGATTAGATAATCATAAAGTGGAATGTGGCATGCTATAAAGAAATTTGTTGTTTCAATATGTATGGACAGGACGGAGTGCATTAAAAAAAACATTGTTGAGTATGTGTAGAACAATATTTTGGGACTTTTAAAAAACTATTTAAATAACATTAGTTGTCTAGAATTTGACACATGGTATACCCATCAACTAGAGTACCTCACCTAGCGCCCTCTCACTAACACCCTTAAACTAGCACCCCCCCCCTACACCTCTAAACTAGAGCTCCCTCAGCTGACTTCCCCTTTAAATAGCTGAAAATTTTGAGGATCCATAAATGTTTACGCTCCAAATAAGGAGAATTGTAACAATGAACAAGAGGAAAATGAAATAGGAGGTAAAAACAACAACGTAACCAGTACTAAGTCTTTCATTGATCTACACACAACTGTAAGTAACAACAGAGAAGTTAAAAATAGAAGGGAAAAAATGTAACTTACACTTGTATAAGATGGAAATAAATAATAAATTATTGTAAGTGAGCTAATCTATTCTAATGATATACCACCAATCTGGCAATGTTCATTTATTTAGACACACTAATCTAGCAATGGAAATATAACTAGACACATCAGTTTAAGCATGGCAAAGGTAATTTAATTAAAGGCATCCATCTAGCCATGGTTATTTATTTAGACACACCAATCTAAATGTGCTAAGATATTCTTAAGATATACTTTTTTCTCTCAATCTCTAATAAGTATTCCAAAGAATACCGAGGACAACAGTATTATTCAGACCATATTTCCAGTACTCGACATTGCGTTACAAGAAATCAATGGGGACAGACAATGCGGCCATCATTTGTTTGACTATTTAAACTAACTACCTCGCAATGGCAAACTAAGTCCACTCATGTAACACTGGCCAGACGAACCAACGACTGGGTCCCATTTAACACAACCCATCTGTTTCCTTGACCTTCAAACGCTGCTGTACTTTTCTCTCGAATATTAATAACTTTCCTTCCAGATACCGCTACCATTCTCTCTCAAATACCAGTGCCATCTCTCAAATAATACATTTTGAACTTTTTAAAACAACTACCCTCAAAACCTCTCAAATATTAAGTCAGCTAACTCAAATAGTTAAGATTTCTCAAATAAAACTGTCTCACAATCTAAAAAAAGTATTCTTTCAATTTCAAAAATACGCTACTGCTTGTACGAATCTTGAATTGACAAACAGGATTTATGGTCTGTAGACGAAATCAACAAATTAAAGCTAGGAAATTTGTATGCGTTACATTGTCAACAACTTTGAAACCAGAAATCACGTGTTTCTTGTTATTTACCAGCAGTACTTCATGTAATTCCTATTGGCACTAGACAGGCAAAAGTTTATTTTGTTTGCCAAAGTCGTCTGGTAGTGGCATGTGATAGCGCGGCTGCACAGACATGGCCCTGTAGAAGAGGGAGTTCATACATTCAACGCAAGCTGAAGTCACCTACTTATTCACACTGACTTAGCAAAGGTAATTTAATTAGAAACACCAATCTAGCAATGGACCTTAATTTAGAATTACCAGTCTAGAAATGGCAATGTTCATTTAATTTAATTTAATTTATATTTATCTAAAAATTGTCAATTTAATAAGACACACCAATCTAACAATAATCACATAATTAGACACTCCTGGTTACTAAAGATCAATTAGAAATCAAATCGTTGGGAAAACAATGAAGGTTCATTGAAGGAATGCTTGCGTAAAAATAACACAAAAATAACACAAAAATAACACAAAAATAACACAAAAATAACACAAAAATAACACAAAAATAACACAAAATTAACACAAAAATAACAATGCACACCTTAATATATAAGTGGTACAATAACGTTAGCGTTCTAAAATTGCTACACGGACACACATATTGTTCTACCGATAAAATATTTATAAATTATTTATTTCTTCTCTTGCTGATTTGTTAAGGATACAATAAACATGTTAAAAAACTAAAAATACAAAGAAATGTGTATATTTCAATAAGCTTCCTCTGTAGGACTTCGTTTTATCAAGCTATTTAGCCACCCTGAAGAACACAATACAGGCCACCCTTTATTACCCCCCCCCTCCCCTATGTAATCTTTATTCCATTCCATTACATGCCAGATCTCAAACAAAACATGAAAGAATTAGTCGCAAGTAGATTATTGTGTACATGACAGCGTCCCTAAATATAGCAATGAACTGTTCCTAATACTTCCGTCCCTAAATATAGCTGTGAACTGTTCCTAATACTTCCGTCCCTAAATATAGCTGTGAACTGTTCCTAATACTTCCGCCCCTAAATATAGCTGTGAACTGTTCCTAATACTTCCGCCCCTAACTATAGCTGTGAACTGTTCCTAATACTTCCGCCCCTAAATATAGCTGTGAACTGTTCCTAATACTTCCGCCCCTAACTATAGCTATGAACTGTTCCTAATAATACCTCCTTCTCAAAGCAGCACTCACTTTTCTTATTTTATCTATTACAGACGCTCACTCTATACAGAAGACGATGGCGTCACTCGCTTATCTATGGTTTATGTCTAGACTTGAATTTTTATTAGAGTTTTAAATGGAAATGTGGTGCTTTTCCTGGTTTGCTCAGACAACCCAATCCATGCCCGAATTCGATTATCTCTCAGCTTCAAATAGTTTCGAGCAGTTTACTTGGAAAACTTAAAATTTGAATTAACAGAGATAACATTGGCTTGACAACCATTTCTATACAGGAACTTAATTAAAAGATACTTTTTAAAAAAATGGAATTATAAGTTCAAATGTCAAACAATAATCATGCAGTGCATTTAAAAAAATAAAATCAAATCTCACCCCTGTGGACATATAACACATCACAACACCACATGTCTCTCTGTCACTAACACAACTTAGGGCTCACCAACAATGAAGAGATTAGTCTGATTGGCTTAGAATATTTGAAACGCTATAGTTAGATTTATACAACATCAAACTAACAAAGAAATTAATGAACACTTTTTAGACACTATAAACAACATAAACCTAGAACAGATAGTAAAAACAGCAACAAGGAAAAATAAAACACTAGATTTATTCCTAACAAATAGACCAGGACTAGTGTTAGACTATAAAATAATTCCAGGACTGTCCGACCATGATATTGTTAGGGTCACCAATACAATAAAAACTAAAATTAATAAGATACCTAGAAGAATAATCTATCTTTGGAATAAATGTAATTCAATAAAACTACACCAATCAGCGGCTAACTTCCAACAAACTTTCCTAAGTAAATTTAACACAAATAGCCCAGTAGAAGAAATTTGGAAAGATATAAAAACAAATCTAAAAACTATAATGGATGAGAATGTTCCAACAAAACTAACATCAAATAAAATTAACAAATGCTGGTTCAATTCTAGATTGAAAAAGCTATGCAAACTAAAAGAGAACTTATTTAAGAAATATAAAGCTACCTATTCATATAGGATACACAAAAAATACTTAAAGATTAAACACTTGACACAAAAACTTAGTCGAAACCTCCAAAATGAATATATAAACAATGTAATTACCAAAGATAACAATAAAAACTTATGGTCCTTTATCAAATCTAAAAAAATGGAACCTTCAGGAATAGCCACACTAAAAGGCTCAAATAATAAAACCTATAATGATAATGAAACTAAAGCTAATATCCTTAACACATATTTTGCATCATCTTTTTCTGCCTCAGGCGACAAGGAAGTTTTAATAAATTTAAATAAAATGGAGGAAATAGGTAACATAACTGTAGATGAGATAGGTATACATTCACTCCTAAAAAACTTAAAAATAAACAAAGCTACTGGCCCAGATGATTTGCCTGCAAGATTATTAAAAGAACTAAGCAATGAACTGTCCCCAATCCTTGTAGTTCTCTTTCAAGCCTCTCTAAACCAGGGTAAAGTGCCCCAGGATTGGAAATTAGCTAACGTAACTCCACTCTTTAAGAAAGGGGATAAATCAGACCCTGGTAATTACAGGCCTGTATCACTTACTAGTATCACCTGTAAATTACTAGAACACATAATATATAGTAGAATAGTTAACCACCTTGACAAATATAATGCCCTATGCCCACATCAACACGGCTTTAGAAAAAACAGATCATGTGAAACACAATTAATAGGTTTAATAGATGAACTATCAAAAGGCTTGGACAAAAATGATCAAATAGATACAATATTACTAGACTTCTCAAAAGCATTTGACAAAGTTCACCACCTTAGTTTACTTAAAAAACTTAACTACTTTGGAATCTCAGGTTCCTTACATCACTGGATCCAAGACTTCCTTTTGGGCAGGGAGCAAACTGTAATAATTAATGGATCTAAATCTGCACCAATAAAGGTTAACTCAGGAGTTCCACAAGGAACTGTGCTAGGTCCCTTACTCTTTTTAATTTATATAAATGATTTACCCAACAACATCTCAACAGGTACAAAAGTTAGGTTATTTGCTGATGATTGTATAATCTATAGAACAATTAAATCAGAACAAGATAGCACAATTTTACAAAAAGACTTAGATGAATTGATAAAATGGGAAACTAACTGGAGTATGTCTTTCCACCCAGAAAAGTGTCAACTGTTAAGAGTAACAAAGAAAAAGAAACAAATAAATTCAAAATATTACATTCATGGAAAAGAACTGACCCAAACTAAAGATGCAAAATACTTAGGAGTCTTAATAAATGAGAAACTATCATGGAATCCCCATGTCAATGAAGTTATTAAAAAATCAAACAAAACCTTAGGCTTTATAAAAAGGAACTTTAACAAATGTAATAGAGATATAAAACTAAAATGCTACCTCACTTTGGTGAGACCTGTACTAGAATATGCATCTTCTGTATGGGACCCATCCACCAAAGAAAACATTGATAAACTAGAACAAATTCAAAAAAGAGCTGCCAGATTCATTACTGGAGAATATTCGAAACTGACAAGAATAACACCATTAGTTAAATCATTAAACCTTGAAACACTAGAGGATAGAAGAACCAAGAGCAAAGTAGTAATCATACATAAAGCAATTAATTCTAATTTAGAAATACAACACAAAGATAACTTAATACAACCCTCAGATAGACATAAGGATAAAAACACCTTTCTTATTCCGTATGCAAGAACAAACACATACAAGTTTTCCTTCTTCCCGTCCGAAATTCGGGCGTGGAATGGGTTGCCTGAAGAATCCAGGAAAACCAACACTTTATCAACATTTAAATCTCTCATAAAAATGCAGGACTAAACACAAACCATAGATAAGCGTAGGACGCAATAATCTTCTGTATAGAAGGAGCGTCTGTAAACAGATAAGATAAGATAAGAACATCATTAGGGGCTGAAGTTTTTCGAAATGGTCTCCAAAGTGCGCACACTCCGTCTATTGCCTATCTAACACTAACTTGTCCAAAGTGCGCACACTCCGTCTATTGCCTATCTAACACTAACTTGTCCAAAGTGCGCACACTCCGTCTATTGCCTATCTAACACTAACTTGTTCAAAGTGCGCACACTCCGTCTATTGCCTATCTAACACTAACTTGTCCAAAGTGCGTACACTCCGTCTATTGCCTATCTAACACTAACTTGTCCAAAGTGCGTACACTCCGTCTATTGCCTATCTAACACTAACTTGACGAAATTATGTCCTTTATCTCAAACTTAGGGTGATGAAAGTGTATACTGGATCTAACACAGCTGTAAGACAGTAGTGAAACGGCTGTAACACGGCTTTAACACGAATGTAACATGGCTGTAACATGCTGTAACACGGCTTTAACACGGCTGTAACACGGCTTTAGCAGGAATGTAACACGGCTGTAACACGGCTGTAACACGGCTTTAACAGGAATGTAACACGGCTGTAACACGGCTTTAACACGGCTGTAACACGGCTTTAACAGGAATGTAACACGGCTGTAACACGGCTTTAACACGGCTGTAACACGGCTTTAACAGGAATGTAACACGGCTGTAACACGCCTTTAACACGGCTGTAACACGGCTTTAACACGGCTGTAAAATGGCTTTAACACGGCTGTAACATGGCTTTAACACGGCTGTAACATGGCTTTAATACGGCTGTAACATGGCTTTAACACGGCTGTAACATGGCTTTAACACGGCTGTAACATGACTTTAACACGGCTGTAACACGGCTTTAACACGGCTGTGTCATTGTTGTCAGATTAACACACCGGTTTACCTAAGATGAATGATTGCCTTGTCAAAGAACTTCCTTAATCTGCCAGTAAGTGCACACAGAATCTCAATTTATAGAGAGATAAAACCTTTTGAGGTCTGCTAGAGACTGAGTCAAATAAAATGACCCTTTTTAATAAGGACTCATAACTACCAAGCGTAAAAAATGTAAAACTGGATGGCTTTATGTATTTGACAAACATGGCTATTTAGCCTTGGGAAATATTTTAAAAATGGTTGTACGATTCACATACAAATTATATTGAATTTTTGATGAGACAAATACATGACCAAACCTTAACCTTCTTAAACATTGGTCATTAACTTCCATTGCGCCTGACCTGATTTCAGTACCATCCATCGTTAAAATTTTGATTACAGTTTTAGACTTTTAACACTTAAAATATTAAAAAAATATGTTTTTAAAATCTGATGTGAGAACCACTTGATGGATAATGTAATTGCGTCTAGCAAAAAATATAATATTAAAATATATTACTGTTAGAACCACTGAGGTTAGTTATTGAAGGAATCATGTAGCAGTGTCTAACAAAACATACCAGCCTAGATATTACCTAACAATCCTAAACTGTGAGAACCACTGAGGTTAGTTATTGAGGGAATCATGTAGCAGTGTCTAAAAAACATACAAGCCTAGATATTACCTAACAATCCTAAACTGTGAGAACCACTGAGGTTAGTTATTGAGGGAATCATGTAGCAGTGTATACAAAAACATACCAGCTTATATATTACCAAACAATGCCATAATGTGAGAACCACTGAGGTTAGTTATTGAGGGAATCGTGTAGCAGTGTCTACAAAAACATACCAGCTTAGATATTACCAAACAATGCCATACTGTGAGAACCACTGAGGTTAGTTATTGAGGGAATCGTGTAGCAGTGTCTAACAAAAACATACCAGCCTAGATATTACCAAACAATGCCATACTGTGAGAACCACTGAGGTTAGTTATTGAGGGAATGGTGTAGCAGTGTCTAACAAAAACATACCAGCCTAGATATTACCAAACAATATTCTACGCATGTTGGCTGGCAGTGAATGAATGTTGAAAATATGAGAGTGAAATCGGACCATCGGGTATCTTGGAAAGATATTTTTCTTTTACCTGAAGTGTTTCTAAAAACGCTGTACCAGTGTGTATCCGTTTCACAGTAATTGAAAAGTGCAAGGACAAACATGTTTATGACTAAATATAGTTTACACCAAAACTTGGTGCAGAGGAAATCCCGTGAGTGCCTATTGACTACTGTTTGCAACGTTCAATGATATAGAGTTGGACTGAAACAGAAACTTCAGGACCTATGTATCCTGGACTCTTAATTACAATAAATAGTTTTACGACATTCGTATTTCACTTTAAAGCATTTGTTGAAAAAGACATAGACTATAGACAATAGATTTATAAAATAATGGAATAAGATACCACGAGGCAACACTTCTTATAGCGAAGCTTAACAAGATCTCTATACAACAGTTCTTTAACAGATTTCTAAACAATAATGGCTACACAACATTGATATATAAATTTACTACACATCATTGCTTAATGAAATATTTACGAATGCCTTAAACAACAGCGCATAAAATATTTCTAAACATCATTCTTATACAACATTACCGCACTGCTTTGCAATACCACATTGCCATTCAACTGCATTACGTAAATCGAATAGCTAATAATCATAGTGTTCGTTTAAAAATTACAAACTTTTTTTTATATAAATGATTTCAACATGTAAACAATTGTTGGCATTTGTTAACAATCAACTACGACACATGTAATGAACAGCCTCAAAGAGGTATATAAAAAGTTAAGAGTATGTTAACACATAAAACTAACCGGGTTGTAATCCATGAGTATTAGAGCCTGGACGCCACTGTCGTAGGTAGCATTAGTAGTTACCGCCCTTGTACCACCAGGTTCATGAGTATTAGAGCCTGGACGCGACTGTCGTAGGTAGCATTAGTAGTTACCGCCCGTGCACCACCAGGTTCAAGTATCCAGTCCAACTTTGCGTGCTAATTCTGAATGAACGCCCGGAGACCTGACGGAGTAGTCTTTCCCTAGTTACTGCCCTTGATTATAGTCATGGGCGGTCTTGTGTACTAATATAGGATTGCGTCCCTTCTACAAGTGCAAGAGTCAATCTATATAATGTGATATCAGGAAAATAAAATAGGGTTATTCCCTCTAAAACATGTTTTATTTTCTTACCAAGGACAACAATATAATTTCTTAAAATTTTTTTTTAAATGAACTTTAGTTACGTGAATTATTTAACTAATTTTGCTAAACCAGCTCATTCAATATAACTTGATGAATTAATTTTTAAAAAATCAAATTATATTTTTTAAAAATAAAATATAATCTTGGAGATAGCTAGATTGAGAGATCCCAAAGATAACATGAAATTGCACAAAGAAAACATAAATTAAGAAAGATAACATTAAATTTGCTCAATGATAAAATTAAATTAAACAAAGTTAACATTAAATTAAACAAAGATAAAATGAACGTGCACAAAGATTACATGAACGTGCTTAAAAAACATGACAATGCACAAAGATAATTCGGGAGTGCACAATATAACATGACAGTTCATAAAGATAACTTGGGAGTGCACAAATATAACATGACAGTTCATAAAGATAACTCTATCGTGCTACTTACATTATAAATAATTTGAAGGGGTTTGAAACATGCCGGGAACTAGAGATAACCGCCAAAAATAACGGAATCTTTTTTGGTTCAAACAGCACTATAAAACGAAATCGATCGCAGCGCCACCTAACAGCACTTACATCCATAAAAGACAACGGGATTCAATGTACATAATTAACATAAGTAACTTATCCGTGTTTGATAAATACGAAATATTAAACTTGCTGAAATGTGCACAAAGTATTTCATCAATATACATAATTCCCGTTGTCTGTATGAATGTATGAAATAATGCAAACAAAGTATTTCATAATAATTATAAATCTTTAAATCCTATTTTTACATCGTTCCCTTTTCAAAAATTAAAATATAAGCCTAAAACCAGGCCTGGATTAACCAATAGGCAATAGTGCATTGAGCACCAAGCATTTGGGGGGCACCACAAGTCCTAAAGAAAAATGTGTATGTTGTCCATAATCGACATGACGTTAGCAAAGCGCAAATATAATATTACATCGCACAGGGGCGGATTAAATGGAAGGCTGATTGGGCTAAAGCCAAGGGCCCCCAATGATTTAAGACTAAATCAAGGGAACCCAAACTTATTAATAATAATAATTAATAATAGTTTCATAATAAAGTGGCTGGGCAGGGCTCCAGGTGGAATTGTACCATGTGCCCCGTGCAATCTTAATCCATCCCTGAAATCGCTTTTAAAGGCACAAATGAAAAATTTGGATATTTACAAAATTGAATTTTCTAGGGTTGCTGGAGTTGTTCAGTCAGTTTGATCCATTTTTAGCATCACACATTGCGAAATCAGGAAATTCTGGAAAAGGAAATCCTTTTTATGTATCCCAAACTATATGTGAAGAACTGATTAAAAGTATGTCCCCAAAAGTACATCAAGTAAGTTTAGATGAAGTAAAGGCTTCGGGATTATTTCAGCTTGTCAGTACCCGATATTTCACTTATAGATCAGTTAAGCGTTGTTTTTCTATATGTGGTAGATGGAGAGCCCATTGAGCGCTTTTTTACTTTCTTGGAGCTGCAAAGTCACACCGGTGAAGGTATGGCTAAGCAAGAGTAGCAGAACTTACGTAAAACTTACAATATTGATTTTGCGAAATGCAGAGGTCAGTCCCGGATAACGCAGGTAATATGTTTTGGTATTACAAGGGCATGTAGAAAAAAAGTCTAGAGAAAAATTAGTTTTCTATCTACATACCCTGTGCTACCCATTCACTAAATCTGGTAGGCAGAAGTGCCTTTGACTCATGTTTAGAGGCAGTAAACTTCTTCCATACAGTGCAAATGATCGATACTTTTTTCTCAGCTTCAACCAACAGATGGAAGATTCTGAAAGGATGCTTTGTGGATTGAACGCTGAAACTCTCTTTCCGATACCAGATGGGAAGCACATGCTGTTGGAACTAAAGCTATTCTAAAGTCTCATGCTCAGATTATAGAAGCGTTAGAGTGTTTACAATAAGACCTGTAACAGAAGGGGGAGACCAGAAGAGAAGCAAACAAAAATTGCAAAGAAGATACAAGAAATTAGAATTTGCTCTCACGCTTGTCCTTTGGAAAGAAGTGTTACATTTTCACAGATTCAGTCAAGCTCTACAAAATGAGCACATGCACTTGAAAACGTGTGCTGATTTTTATTCTTCACTAGCAGATCACTTGCATGAAAGACAGTGGTCATTGATGGTGATGCCCCTGAGGTATCTCTGAAAACCAGAGACAAATTTCGTATATTTGCTTTTTACGCTATTGTTGACAAACTTTATACAGAGATGGGTAGATAAGGATATGCAGATATATAAATGATATAGCAGTTAGATTTTCATGTCTGGTCGCTGTACCACAAACATCTCAGGGTTATATATATATGACTTATCCGGAAGATCTGAACAATTTATATACTGAACGACAAAAGTTACACTCATATATTTGCCACAAGTTTCGTGCATCAAAATCTGAAAACAACACGTTGAGTCATGCAGAATTATAAAAAGTAATAGAGACAACATCCAGTTTGCTTTTCCAATGTAGAAATGGACTTGCGCATATTTTAACATAAATGTTTACGAACGTTTTAACTTAGCGCTCTTTTTCTCAGTTACAATGTACAAAATATCCAAGTAGATCGAAAATGAAATAAGAAATGCTTGATTCCTTATCTTTGCTGACGATTTAGATAGCCATTTTGCGCAAAATTAACTTTGATGATGAACTCTGCCGGATGTAAATCTAGAATAAAGAACTTTAAAATGTAAAGGTTTGCTTTCTCAGACTTTCTCATCTATGAAACAAGTTACAGTATGTTTGTCTATTATTATTACAAAATTAATTAAATATTAATTTTAATACAGAAATAACTTATAGCAGATTTTATTTGAGTGACACTATTACAAACATATGTGTTAACAGCGGCGTCACAAGGGTGGGTGTCATCCAGTTCGGTAGGTCATGGTGTCACCCCCTCACAACTTACCCCATAGACCTCCTCCGAGTATGCCAATGCCAAATAACGAGGCATACAGCATTTTACCCTTTGGTGTCACCCGGTGCGGTCCGCCCCTCCCGCAATCCCTTGTGACGCCCCTATGTGTTAACAACAGTTTTGTTTGTTAGTTGGTTTGCTTAATATTGAACATACCAGCGGTCAGTGGGGGATCGGGGCAGAAGGGGGCACCCATGTGGGTTTGTGCCTCGGGCACCAAGATGGCTTAATCCGGCCCTGCATAAAACAATGACGTCATATAATATTTTTATACAATCTATCGCAGCGCCGCCACCTAACAGCATTATTCCATACATATTACATACATACATACAGACAACGGGAATTATGTATATTGATAAGTAAATATAAATCGGTTTGAGATCTTCCACGATGTAGACTTTCATGAAAAAAGCTGTTTCTTATGAATGGTTTCAGTGGACAAAATACCTAGCTTGTAGCTACTGAAATGACTAATTGTCAAATGTTATCACTTTTGGTAGAATAACAATTGAATCAGTTCTTCCGTGTGTGATGTTTGCAAATCTTTAGTCACGTTCATTGTAGGAAGACACTCCAAACAAAGAAAATAGCTGCTCACTTATGTCGTAAACTACAATAAACGAAAAGCTTTATTTTGTTTACGATTGAAATAAATTCGCTTCCTTGCACTAAATATCTGTTATCTTTGGCCTAAAAGATAGACAGTCTAAGGAGGTCAATGACGTCATCATTTGATACCCCTCTATCGGGGGTACCTGGCCACACTGAGGTATTTAAGGTAAAACTGTTTTAGCTTAGGTGGATACCGAGAGTGGGGCCGTTTAGCAGGGGCGAATACTTTGGGGGCGGGATTCTTAGTTACACAAGGGTGGAAATCTCGTGATGGGATCATTATGTTAGCAGTAGTAGATACCATGATATCACCAGTATTAGTTGTAGTATTTCCGTTGCTCATTTGTTGATATGATTTGGCTATGACACGTCGGTGGCACATTTTTTGAAAATTAAATAATTATCAATATACATAATTCCCATTGTCTGTATGTATGTATGAATGTATGGAATAATGCTGTTAGGTAGCGCTGCGATAGATTTTGTATAAAAATATTATATGACGTCATTGTTTTATGCTTATATTTAAATTTTTGAAAAGGGAACGATGTAAAAATAGGATTTGAGGAATTATAATTATTATGAAATACTTTGTGTACATTTCAGAAAATTTAATATTTCGTATTTATCAAACACGGATAAGTTACTTATGTTTATTATGTATATCGATTCCCATTGTCTGTATGGATGTAAGTTAGGTGGCGCTGCGATCGATTTTGTATAAAATATTATATGACGTCATTGTTTTAGCTTATATTTTAATTTTTGAAAAGAGAACGATGTAAAAATAGGGTTTGAGGATTTATAATTATTATGAAAGTACACGCCCCGTGGCGTAGCATACGCCGCAGACTTGCTCATGGAGAGTGCAAAGAGAGTGGAGTAAGAACGGACACAAACTACAGCACGAAGAAATCACAACCACGTGAGTGAACGTCGGTTAATAAATGGGAGGCGGGTAACAACAACCTCAGTGTGCATGTCTTTACATTTATTCATTATTTTTTATTTACTTAGGGCTGCTTTTTTGTGTCTGTACTCTCACCCCCCTCCCTACGCCGCGGGTCTCTCCAGAGTTCCTTCTTTTCATTCACTCACAGTCGTTTGCCTAAACCCACCCCATTTTGACAACTGTATCTTTCAGGAAGTCTTCACCCGTCACTAAATCATTTGCGGCGTATGCTACGCCGCGGGTCAGCTAGTCTATAATATAATAGCCCAAGTCACTCATTCTGGAACGCTGAGGAACGATGTACAATAGTCTATAGCAGTAAAAAAATCGTGTGGTGATTAGCACTGTAAAAAATATCATATGGTGTCCTTGTTTGATCATACATTTTAAAATACAAGGTGTGCATCGGTGCGCAAAATGATTATAAATTAAAGATGCGCTGTAAAAAATATTAAATGACGTCATTGTTTTAGCTCATATTTTAATTTTGGAAAAGGAAACAATGTAACAAGAGGATTTGATGATGATAATTTATAAAATACTTTGTGTACATTCCAGGAAGTTTAATATTTCGTATTTATCAAACAAGGATAAGTTACTTGGGCTTTTGACAAAGGTGGGCGCCGTAGGCACCCTAAAAAAAGTGGGCGCCACAGGAGCCACGGCGCCGCAGCACAACCTAGTGTTAAATATAATCCTAAACTGTCAATAAATAGTTATTATAGTGCTGATGTTAAGTTTTTTACGCTAGAATTCTCAAAATATTGAGTAAAACTTCTTTCATAACGATTCAATTTCAAGGCTTATAAAGAGTGCTGTAGATATACTATATTGAAATAAATAAATTTTCCCTTATTTTCACAGTGCAAAACATTATTAAAAAATTATTATTTGTGCATTCCAGTTTTTTAATTTAAAAAAAAATTCAAGACTGTAATACTTTTGACCACTGCCGCGATTATTCTAATTTCTTCTCGTTAGTTCATACTTCTGTTTCATCATTAACCATCAGGGGCCAATTTATAATGGGAGAATACATTTTAAATTCCCTCAATGCCCTAGATTAAGGGGAACAAAGAAAAATGGGTGAGAAATGCTTAGCATACTACAACAATAATGACTTCTAGGTCTTGGCTCAAAACTTTGACAGGCCATCTAAAAGAATTAGTCCGGCCCTACCTACAATAGAAGTAATGTGCACCCTAACATGACGTCATTTACTCTGAATCCAGGTAGTGATTAGTAGGCTCTGAAAAATATGTTTGCCACATCGTTTGAAATTTTTGTGTGGTTTTGTTTTGTGTAAGTGTAACATAAGTGAAGTCACCTGGTGTATCTGTTGACATGCGCTCTTCAATAACACTTAAACCAGGTCATGAGGACCTAAGGAATATCGTTTGTCAAGAGAGGGCGGGAGGGGATAAGGTGCATTTGATTTGTATGTACTTTGTTCTCAGCTAAGTCCATCTTATACTTAGCTGTACTGAAAGACTTCTGTTCATTTCGCTACGCAAAATATTAATTATTCAACAACTATAACGTATGCAATGACTTTTTAAAATGTATTTAAATCAATTTTTTTTATCAGTTTAATCTATTCAATAACTTCATGCTTTTGTAATTCACTTCAATATTTTTTTAATCATTGTAACATATTAAAACATTTATTCTACTATCCACATCAATTTAACGTATTGCAGAAACCTGTTCAATTTCTTTAACATATTAAACGAGATAATTTTTTTAAAACAAAAATTACCTTTTTTCAATTACTTCAACTTGTCGACTCATTCAACAACTTTAGTTTATTCTTATCTTATCTTATCTGTTTACAGACGCTCCTTCTATACAGAAGATTATTGCGTCCTACGCTTATCTATGGTTTGTGTTTAGTCCTGCATTTTTATTAGAGATTTAAATGTTGATAAAGTGTTGGTTTTCCTGGATTCTTCAGGCAACCCATTCCACGCCCGAATTCCGGACGGGAAGAAGGAAAACTTGTATGTGTTTGTTCTTGCATACGGAATAAGAAAGGTGTTTTTATCCTTATGTCTATCGGAGGGTTGTATTAAGTTATCTTTGTGTTGTATTTCTAAATTAGAATTAATTGCTTTATGTATGATTATTACTTTGCTCTTGGTTCTTCTATCCTCTAGTGTTTCAAGGTTTAATGATTCAATCACTTACATTCATTTATAAACTTTAACTTATCAAATCACTTCAATTTATTTATGACTTGAGAAAATTTAACGTTTCAACTGATTATTTTCAAAACATTTTTTCTTTGCTAGTAACTTTGAGCCTTTGCTATATCTTAACTGTTTACTCAATACCACAACTCTGCCCTACAAGACTTCAGAGGCGTCACTAGGGTTGGTGCCCCCCATTGCGGTAGTTCATGGTATCCCCTCACGACTTACCCCATGAAAATCCTCCGAATCTGCCAGTGCCAAATAACGGGAACATACGTAATTTTACATTTTGATGTCACCCTTTGTCATGATGCCACCCTCTACGGTCCGCAAACCCCTGTTCTCACTCAGTGACGCCTCTGCAGGAGTGTGTCTTTAAATATTCAAGCAGGCGAACGTTTTCGCTTATATTTATTTCTATTTCCCTAATAATGAGATTATAAATGTCAAGTCTAGTTACCGACACGTTTGTTGATTTCCCTAATATTGGGACTATAAATATCAAGTCTAGTTACCGACACGTTTGTTGATTTCCTTGTGACTTATTTTAGTTTTTTTTTAAATGTATTGCCTACTAGATACGACCCGAGGTGTAGCATATGTCGAAGACTTGCTCACAGATAGTGCAAATAACGTGGGGGAAAGAACGGAAACAAACATCAGCACGAAGAAATGGGAACAACGCCAGTGAACGTTGGTGGGGGGAACCGCCGACACATTTTGGTCTGGAGACATGCGCACAGCGGTTGTTACCTGCCCCCATCCTGCACCACCCTAGCTTGCCAACCATAAACTGTGATTGGTCGACCCTAGCGAGTGTCATACGTCATGCTTATTTGCTCGCGTCCTGTGCTTTTCCTAATTTCTGATGAATTATATATATAGATTGTCTCATCTTTTCACTGACCTGTGTTCAATTTTCATTGATGTGTAACTGTTAGCCACTTATTCAAAATACCTGTATAGAAATACAATTCATTAATTTTAAAATACAAGACGATATCTGTCCCACCCCCCCTCCTTCCCACCTGTATATTAATCGTTCCTTGGTACAAACGTTTCCGTAAGATTGAGCAGAATATATTTAAAGGGAGACAGAAACAGATCGCACAAACATATCACAACACAGCGACGCTAATCAGATAATGAACACTCCCTTGGCTGTTTGGCCGTGCTGCACTGCGAAAAATGAAAGGTTACGTTTGTGAGCTTAATCCTTTGGGTTTTCCCGTTGGTAACGTGTGGGTTACATTCCAACCTTAGAGTTAGTCCTAAATAGACATATCTAACGTTTCTACACGTAATGGAACCACTGAGCCTGGTAATGTTTCACTAAGGTTTTCTTCCTTATATATTGTTCGAGTAGCATTATAGAGGAGCAGTGAAATATTGCCCATCTGCCCCACCCCTCTTTCCCTCAGACGAACTTCCTTTGCTAGTTTTGTTTTTAGGACATTTGTTTTACTGCATACTTATTCTTTCCACTCACACAATCCAACACACGCACACAGTTTCCAGCCTAAGACAACACTAAAATCTCTAACCTGAATGGCATTCACAAGTTTTGAGAGTTTTCTCAAGTGGTAGGATCATTTTATGGCATGCCCTTGGAATACGGAGAGTTGAATGCAAGCCAAACACTGAATACATCATTACATGAACAGAGATATATAGTTACACCCAAGCCACACAAATTATAAATACACAGTTTTAATCTTCTTTTCTTAAAATCTTTTCTAGCGTCCCCTGAAACTTGATGATCTCAAGTATTTTTACACTCTTTTATTTAAGTCACACTGTTTGTATGTTGTATCCATCCATCCTTCCTTCAAATCTGCCAACGTAAAATTGAACCACTTCTGATGGTCCTAGAGATCTGAAAATTTTACCACAGATAGATCTTGGATGACAATGCATGGTATCAAAATTTCAGATCGATCAAATGTACCGTAATTAAATTAATCAATTTGTAGTTTATCTCTATTTATCACTATTTAGAATGTATAGTCGTCTGCTAGAGTTGACCTCCACGGCTCACTGGTTTCACTCCAGCCCTGGTTTACCGAATTCCGGTGTTTACATCAAGGGCAGGGGAGATCAGCGCGTTTCAGTCTGTAAATGTTTGTAAATAAAAGCGTGTCCTTTTTTTAAATTTTTTTTTACATTTTACTTATTGTTGATTGTGGTTGGATATAAAATCCCATTTTAATTTTTGTTTTGAAACTATTTCCTTTTATTTTCTAACAGATGAAAAGAAGAAAACTCACAGCTTAAAATAAATATAGCAAGTAACTACATTGTTGTAGATGTTTTCATCTCATGATATTTAGCCGACAATGGTGGCATAATTAGTGAATCGACTAACAACATCGTTTCAGTGGCGGATTTAGCTATAGGGCGGGGGGCGGCTTGCCCCCCGCGCCCCTGGTGGGTATTTAATGGCACCCCCTAAAGACGCCCTCGATGAACACTAAAAAGGTGTCACTAGAGCAGAAAAAAAGATTTATAAGCACGAAACTTCTAATCAACACCAAACTGCTTGCTAAATATCGTATTTCAAATGACGAAACTGAAACATCTGGTTTAAATCAATCACTCGCATCTGAGTTTTCGGTGATAATTGATAATGAAGTTAAGTCTGCACAATTCTTTACTTTAGTTATTGATTCAACCATTGATATATCTAGAATTGATCAGATGTCAGTTTCTTTACGTTAATTTTTAAAAATCAGGACATGTTGTGGAAAGATTTATAGGCTTTTATACTTTGGTAAACAGCGGCTGGATAGCGAATAGTGCGCTCGCCTCACAAGCTGAGGGACGTGGGATCTAGCCCCCGTTAAAGCCACAATAAAAATGGTATGACTAAGGCTAAGAAAGTCCTCCGCAGACCTGGAAGGGAGATGGGGCGCCCCCCCCCAAGATCTAACAAGCACCGCCCCTAGTAGGTTCTAATGGAAACATTAGGACCCCCCTTCGACCACCATTTATGGGACTTTAAAAAAAATACTGCCGCATTTGCTGAGAAGATTTTAACGGAACTAAAAAAGCGAAACATTGATTTCACACTCTGTCGAGGACAGGCATACTCTGGAATTAAGAGTGGCCTTCAAACTCAGATAAAGAAATATTCACCCAATTGTTGTGTCCATGTTTTGAATTTGGTTACTATCGAAGCAATGTCTGTAAACAGTGATGTACAGTTGTTTTTTGGCACAGATTTAAGGTTGTATGTATATCATACGTTTAGTTTACCACGTCTACATACTCAAAGAACACCAGAAATCTCAATATGAATCAACAGTAGATATTCTGAAACGACTTTCTGATACAAGATGTGCACGCCGTAAGAATGCAGTTCATGTAGTTGACAGATCCTTCTCTGCTATTCTAGTCACACTTGATTCAGGGGAATCAACATAATATAAAGGAAGTGTCAGAACAGAAGCTATGGGACTATCTGTTTTAATAACAAAATATTATTTTGTTTTTCTGATGCTATTTGTACAAAAGTTATCTTCGTGTTATCAAACTACTTGCAACGCCTTTGCAAAAGAATTGATCGATGTTGGAAGAAATAAGTTTGTTGAAATGAGAAGCGATGAAGCTTTCGAAATTCTGAATGTAGATGTGAAATCATTTATTAACGAAAATTGTTCCAAACTAGATGTTAAAGCAGAATTTAAAGAAAAGTGAATTGCAAAGAAAGAAAAGTATGGCAGGCGAACTTAGCAGAGATAAAATGGCTGATGATCCAACTACACGCTAAAAATCTGAAACGTACTTCACTATAATGGATGCACTTGTAACACAAATAGATTCTCGATTTAATGACTTGTGGAACACAGTTACTTATTTCTATTGTATTGATCCACCACAAAAGTCGGAAGAAAATAAAGATTGCTTTCAAAGTTCGTGCATAATTTATAAACACATTAACCTTGAAGAAGCGATCGTAGAATATGATACCTTCAAAGATTTGTATGCATCACTGTATTCCATATTATCTATTGAACTACAACTTAAAAAGGTTCAGCCATTCTTGACTGAAAAACAAATGGCATCAGGTCTTCATAATTTGTCAATACTCTATAAAAATTGATTTGACTCTTCCTGTTAGCAGTGCTACTGCTGAAAGAAGTTTCAGTAGATTGAAGCTCATCAAATATTATTTGCGCTCAACAATGACAAGCGAACGTCTGTCTGGCTGAGAACGTTGACTTTGAATCAATGATAAATCGTTTTGCTGCAATGAAATCATGTAGAACGCAATTTATGTAGGGCTGAGGGCTCTGTCTTATCTTATTAAATCTTATCTTATCTGCTACAGACGCTCCTTCTATACAGAAGAATATTGCGTCCTATGCTTATCTATGGTTTGTGTTTAGTCCTGCATTCTAATTAGAGTTTATAATGTCTATTTAAGGAAATTACAATCATTGTTTGTGTAAAGGTCATTGATTTTTCCCAAAGTTTGATGCTCAAACTTCCAGTGATAAATTATTTTTTTTCAATTCTGAAGTAAATTGTTTAGTTTATTTATAAGTATAATATTATTGGCACTCTTTGTGTGTGTGTTACTAATCCTGACAAATCCGCACCACCAAAGTCTCTGTGTTTTTCATTATTTGTAGCATCAGATTACCTGGTCTTAAACTGAACTATATTGCTAGCTAAAAAATTCTCTTTTCATTCTTTCAGATGCAAAATTATTACAAGAACTAAAAACAGTAGCTCTTAAAATTTTATTAGAAAAAATAAGTTGTTCTCTTTGGAACTAAGTTCATAATTTACTATCATTTTTTATCCTTCATATGATATATGCTTATAATATGTATATGATAAATGATTTCTTTAATTACTTGGGCCGTTTATTAATTATTAACATTTTTTAAAATACATTATATTTTGTTTGCATTTGTGACCTATTACTCCACTCTCCTGAATATAAAGCAATTGTTTGTATATTTAAGAGATTCATTGCAATGGTTTGATGTAAACAAAAAGAATATTACATAATGTACTTTGAATGATCAACACAGCATTAATTATTTAACACTTAGTTATTTGTTTGAGGTACTGTCACTGCTATTTATGGCAAGCTGAACAAACTGATAAGTCATCTTGCAGATAGTACAACAAACTATTGGAGGCCTATACAAATTTAATCAAATTCTACCTCATTATCAAAACATTTTACATGTTTCATTTAGCCCAAAGACTATTAACTTATTATGCTGACATTTCTATGTTAAAGTCTACTAAGATATTCAGCAACTGAAAGTGAACACAAAGGACTATGAGAAATTTAGATTTTGTAACAAATAGCAGCTCCCTAATTAACTACCATTTTCATAAATTCAATTGATTAACAATAGCTACTTAAGACTGGATGTTTCTTTTTGTCTGACAAGTTGCCACAGGGCAACTCTGAAAATGTATGTAACATAAATAACACACCTTAGATTTCATATTTGAGACTGCAGCAGTCTCTTAAGATGAAAACTTATTAAAGTAAATCTCACATTTAAAGTGAGCAGAAACAGTTTTTTCAACATAAAATATTAGCAATAAGAGTGAATCTCATATCGAATTTCTAATCTTTATTGCAGAACCAGCAATTTAGACAAATGAATTTTATTTCAGCACCTAGAAATATTTGCACTAAGTGAATGAATAAAAAAAATTATTTGCGGCGCCCCCTCGAATTCTCATGCCCCCCCCCACTGACAAACCTAAATCCGCCGCGTAGTGTCTTAACCTTTTGGATATCAATCGTTTGTCTTGCATATAGGACAAGGGAGATAACTCCACCTGGTGGTACTCTCTGAAACTATGTCATTTACATTGACCAATTGTTGGTTATTTCAGTTTGAATATTTTTTTTTACATTTAGAAAAAAGAGAGCTTTATATCTGTGTATGGTTAGAAACTCTTACTTCTAGCAAAGTAAGATTCTATTCACTGGTTTTTTTGTAGTCTTAAATCAAGGGTGGGGAAACTTTTTGTCTGAGAGAGCCATACATTATTTTAAAAACTAAAAATTCAAGTAAATGTGTGCATTTTGTGTAATTTCAGCACTACAAGTACCATAATTATGTCTCTTAATGCTTTTTAATATCATTGTTATGCTGTTTATTGTTTATGTAATTCAAAGGAATCTGAATAGGCGTTTTTTTAAAAAGAATAGTCGAACATTTGTCTGAGAGCCAGATGCAGCCATCAATAAAGCCACATCTGGCTCGCGAGCCATGTTTTTCCAACCCCTGACTTAAATCATGCACTCATTGTGGAACGAAGATAATTTTTTATCAACTTCAGTTTGGAGAAGCTCCTTTCACAACTAGCGACACTGATAACAATAATTGTTATAAAAATTCTTAGAATACAAAATACACAAACAAATTGTGCAATGAAAACAATATATTTAAGCTTTATTTATAAACTAATACGACAAGCGGGCCTTTTCCTCCATTTTTCCAACGCAATGACTCTTTTTGTAGTATAGGTACAGCCACAAAACCTGGATCATTTTTCGTTCATTATGGAATTGTTCTTTATCAATGTCAATAAAATCATTTATGTGACATTCAATTTCTTCACTTAGTAGGTTACATGTGATTATACACGAATATTTTCTTACATGGACATGCAACTGATCAAAGAGTTCTTTTAATTCCTTTATAATTCGATCCATGGATTAAAACATTTCTCGTTGTACTTCATGTTCTAAAGATAGGACCACGTCTTGTGAATTTTCCCCACTCACAAGTTTGTCCCTTCTAACTTGACGTTTCCTTTATTTTCTACAAAGTAAATAAACGATTCTACAACTTTAACTTCGCAAACATCAATAACTACGTATCTTTTAATTTGACTAGTTAATATTTGTGGGAAATATCTGGAGAGCTGTCAGATATCATATAAAAGTTTTTAGCTTGCTTTATTTGGTCCATTATTGTTTTTTCTCGCTGCACCTCTCAGTAGGTCTATGAATTCATTTTGAATCATTTTCCACAAATAGGAGACACTATATTTATCACCCATCTTAATGTGTACTAAATGTTCACATAATACTGGGTCGTACTTGGCCAACAAGTCCAAAAGCTCTAGAAAATGTCCTCTATTTTCAATTGAATGTATGTCTTCCTCATGAATACTTTCACGATGACCTCTCAACGCCAAATTTTGTTTAGCTAAGAATCTAATTATATCAAGTATTGTGAGAATTTCCTTTCATTTTTTCTTATTTCTTTATCAATATTCTGTTGTTGTAGATTATCAAAAGTTGCACCATGTCCAATTCTTATTTCTAATTCCTTCCATTGGGAAAATGATCGAATCTGCAGTAGACTCAACTCGTGTTGACTTATCCAGTAGACTCAACTCGTGTTGACTTATTAAGTAGACTCAACTCATGTTGACTTATTCAGTAGTCTCAACTCGTGTTGACTTATTTTGAGATTAAATTTCCACTATTTGTTAAAACTATTTTCCGTGTTAAAATTTGATTGGAAAAAGTCATCAAACAGTTGACAGCAAAAACAATATATACTTTTCTTCAATGGTAAATACACCATCAACGATCTTAACAAATTTTCACCATTATGCAAAATTTGGGGAAAAAAATAACAATCGCGATTAATCTTTGTTATGAAAAATCGTAATAATTTTCACTAAAATAGACTAATTCAAACTATCAAAACATTACTTTAATAGGATATGCATAACATTTTTAGTGAATAAACGTATTTTAATGAAACACACACATTTTGTTTGTGCTAATTTAATAAAAAAAATAATAAAAAAATAATTTTTAATAAATTACCTTAGAATAATTTTCTGAAACTTAAACATTAATATAAATTACTACTTGCAAGTTAAACACAATATTTGAATCACAATGCCAGGTAGGTACTTTTTCGCGTACTTTTTCTGTGCATGTCAAAAATCCACGCAAAAACTTTCGCGGCGATATAAATAGTATATTCGGTCCAGCAGTGATGTGTTCTTTGTGTTGTTTTCTTATAAAAAAGCGTCATCTGTGATGTATACCGCTTAATTTTCAAAACAAATCGATACAATTTTTAAACGATTTTAAATTTCTTAACGGTTATGCGTTAGTTATAACAAACAGTATGTCATAAACAAATGTCTTGAGAGTCCGTTAATTACTTCTCGAAAGTACGAATATTTTATTTTCACCCGGGTTCTCCTCTTTCAAAAGAAAAAGGGCGGTTGTCCGAAAGGGCTGTACTTTTCAAATGCCCCCAAATGCCGCCCCCAAATCGTGTGCCGCCCGGGGCGGACCACCACCCCCTAGCTACGCCACTGAGTGCTCAAATATATCACTTAGTTCATTCTCGACGGAAGGAGCTGTTATCTTTGGGGCTGTTCAACCTAAGAGTCTGATACTAATGGCGATTGAATGCGTGATTTGGTGATGTTCAAGATTAATCTCAGGAAGTACCAATGCTCTAAAGGGCCATAAAGGCAGATGATGTCATTGCTATTGTTATTAATTAATGTATTGCAACTGAAAGCTGAATGGGACTTCCTCGAGTAATTCTGATACTCTCAGTAAAACTATGTAGGATTTCTGACGATATGTAATTTTATCTGAAAAAGTTCTTTTCAAAACCAATATACCTTGGGGAAAGTCAAGGCGTTAAAGTATAGCTCTCATTTCCATTGCCAGTGATAAGGTTAAGTATATTGATTTTATGAAGTGATTGACAGGTTTGCAGCCTCAGGAATCAGAGCAGATAATATTGCAAGCTGTGCTATGCGCTAATTGATGAAACATGAATGGCTTTGTGGGGTAGGACTGAGGTGACGTCATAAGTTTACCGCATCTGGCGAGATCAACCCAAGCTATGCCAGTGCTCGAACCGCTTGCTTTTCAGTGGAATCAACAATCAAATTTCCTTACAGTTGTTTTTAATCTTGGCGGTCCAACTAAAACCAATCTGTATTTGCGTCTGCCCGGACTCTTAAATTAATTAAATTTCCTTGTCTATGAAACATGTCTCGTATGTGGTCAAATGAGTAAGGTGCTTTCCTTTTTAGTTATCAAATTGAAAACATAATTTGAATTACTTGTAAGTGTTTATACCAGGAACCTCCCACACGCTATTGAATGACATCTTATTTTATTGTGACAAACCTTTTAATGAGCACGCGTCTTTAAAAATCTGAAATAAGGATTCAGTAGTGAAATTATGTGGGAGAGTGAAAAAATGGATTGAAAGATATATCAAATACACAGCATTAAAATGTAGGCGAAATAGACTAAAAACAACAAAAAGATATTTTAGCTATCAGTCTCAGAAATTGGATGTTATTGAATGTTATGCATTGTAAATGTTTGTGCCTGGATAATATGGAATGTGATAAATTGTGAATGTTGTTGCCTGGATGTTATTGAATGTGATAAATTGTGAATTTTTGTGCCTGGATGTTATTGAATGTGATAAATTATGAATGTGTGTGTGCCTGGATGTTATTGAATGTAATAATTTGTGAATGTTTGTGCCCGGATGTTATTGTCATTACATGCAGCGTGTGCAACAAAAGTAAGTACCATGGTTCACACTTAGAACATCGATAAACTTTTCAACTCTTAATTATTCTTGTTATGATTTAATGCTTCTCTGCTTTCATCTATACGAAATGACACAGAATTCGAGCAAGAATGATAATTTTAATGATCGTGTTTCTTGGAATAAAGAAGAAAAAAAATCAATAACAAAAACAGAAAGATGCAAAAAGACGTTATAAATTAAAGTTAATTTATTGAAAATGTGATCATTGAAATATTTATTTAAACATTTGTTAACAGTGATATCAATAACAATCCTAACAACGTCTAATTTCACAAATTTTACATTTAATGGAATGAAAGAGTATAGAAAAATTGACCTTTAAAACTATTGAAAGGTCCACAACATCATAAACAACAGTTTGTCAAGACGTTGAATCTCTGTGAAGTGAAATAATTGAAGTTAGTAGTTGTACTCACTTGCATTTTCGGAAAGAGATCCAGAAATTCGTTCCACAGTGAGTTGTGACAGAATGATTTCTAACTTTTTACTTTGTAAGTTTTATCATTGTTAACCCGTTGTGTAATAAATATATGCATAGTTTTTTTAATTAATGACAGAGAAAAGAGAAATGCACTCTGTCACTGATATGTTATATCATTCATATATTTACTGTTCAAACTCAAGGATCACCCATAGATGGTCTCCCTTGTACGCTGTATGTCACAGACACACATGAAAAAGCCGGCAACTCCTGCCTCACTGTTGATGTCAGACAGAATTATCTACAAATAATGTGGATTGTCCAAGTACCTAGTCGGAGGTATTTGTTGTATAGTAGGGAACCAGATTATATTCCTACAGAAAAAGTCAGGAATCCCCCCTCCCCACACACTTTTTTCAAAACTGAAGTCCACACCACCGACTATTTGTGACGTCACGTTGTGACGTATATATCAATAATTCGTGGATTTATAATAAATAGGTAAGTGGAATCAAAAATATAATTTGAAAAATATGACAGGAATAATCAACATATCAATCACAGTCAATTTCTTATGTTGGAAATAACAATAACTTTAACACTGCGTTCAAACAGTGGAAACAAACAGCGATACAAATGCTGATAATTTTTATGTTCATAATTAGAATGTTTCAATCTAGCTAATGTGCCTATCATTACGTTATACTGCAAACATGGAAAACAGTGTTGTATTTACAAGTTAAGAAAAATATAAAGCACTGAAAGAGTTAAAGATGTAAAAGCTTGATTTTAAGTTATAGAATATATATTTTTAGGGATTTTTATTTTGATTTACATAAGACTTAAAGATATTGAAGTTGTAGCGCTAGTTTTCCTTAGTAACAACCCTTTATTTATTTGTAAGAGTAGGCACACATGTCAATGGCTTTAACAATAGCATATCATTTTAACTTTACAAAAACAAACAAATTCTTATGAGACATTATAAAATACTCGATAGAAACTCGGCAAGCTGACTGGCGGGAACAGTTTTAAAGATATAATCAGATAGATGTTTACTATTCATGTTATTAAAACGCTTTTAAAATTGTTGCTATTCGGTAAGGGGCCGTCCATAATTGACGTCACGCCATTTTGGCCGATTTTTCACACCCCCCCCCCTTATCCGTCGTCACAAAAAGTTAGACCCACAGAGCCGTCTTTACACAATTTTGGGCCCCCGGGCAAAGAAAAAGTGTTAGGCCCCTGGTCAAAGAAAGAGTGCCCCCCCTGCAGGAATAAAAAAAGAATATACATAATATATATAAATAAACATATTCCCATGGGGCCCCTATCCTCGTGGGCCCCAGGGTAAATGCCCAGCGGACCTATGCGTTAAGATGGCCCTGAGAACCCCCTCCAAAAATACGTCACAAAGATTTGACCCTCCCCCACAAAAAAAACCACCTTATTTACTATTTGAAATGAAGTACATGTATTATCAAATCACTTTTTTGTCATTTAAGTATTTAATTGGTGTAGGTCTGCATTGTAATATCGTAACACACGTGAAGCTATTTAAAAGGTCATTTTAATAAATTGTAAGCCAGTTCTTCTCAAACTTTTTCGTATTTGACGACCGGCATGAATTTTTTCATTTCACCAGGTACCGATGCATTCTTTTTCTGTTTTGACGTGATTTTCCCTGTACTGACGTGATAGCAAAATGAGACCCTAGATGGCTTAAAGCCCTATAAGATTAAGTATGAATTCGGCTTGTTTTATATATTTTTTTTAAAAATGTGTTTAGCTGCCAAGACATAGCAAGACAACTAACGAACAATGCAGCGGTAATGTCAAAAACCCTTTGATGTGATTAACCTTCAAGCTCGCAAATGTGACTATTGATATTACAAGGATCATTTCATTTTGTTAGACGTAGAATATATAGATACAGGACGATTCCTCACATTGTTTTCGATCTTATAATGACCGTTTTCCTGCTAAGTATATGCACATCAAAGGCATTTGATCTAAAATTACCACATTGATAACAAATCTCATGTTTTATAAAAATTATTTGGGATGCGCTGAAAGAGGAATATGGCTAGTACTGTACTAACTCCACATTTGTACAGGAACATAGGGTGTCATCTTGTGCGTCACAAAATACAATAATTCCTGCAAGTTGAAGACTGAAAAATACTATGACATTAATAAAATATCCAATATCATAACTTTTTACTCCGAAGATACATGGCTACCGCTATCGGGCTATTTAACCGAGGGTCGGTAACAGCGGTATATTATCTCATTTTGTGTAAAAAGGGAACTCTTGGGGGTAATGCTGAATCATTGTGGGCATATAAATTCGCTGGAATCCACTCCTTTTGGGTTAATAATAATATTTACATAAACTTTAATAATTTTAATTTTTGTGTATCCGATTGAACCGATCCGTTTTTTATAAACGTTTAACCGGCCTTCAAAAAACGAAATGTGTTAACATCCTTAGATTATATTTTAATTTAATGCATACAAATTAAACATTAACTTTTAACCATCACGGTTAACTTCTTTGTTTAGAAAAAAATATTTTAAATTAATATTTTTAAAATGTACTTTTTAAAAAATCCCTCAATTGACTGTCGGGCATCCAGTAAGAAAGAGGTCGGCGAACAGGGGTAAATTACCCCATCTGGGGTCAAAGGGAATTCTTGGGGGTAACGCAGACTCATTTGAGACATATAACATCCACTACAATCCACTAAATATATTAAAATACGTCATGTGTACCGTAATTTGTACCTGTACGCTTCGAACATATGCCCATTATTGAACCGGTTCCTTCCAGAAAATGCATTTTTAAAAATTTGACAACTATGTAGATTTCTTACCTACGTACTATACGAAGACACCTAAATCCACCCTACTTTTATTTATATTGACACGAGTGACAATACTCTTAATCCATATGACTTGACTGTATCAAGTATCCTATCTGTGATATTTAAAATTAATGCCTTAAAAACTGAGCTAAGAAGAAAAGTTGTTTTGTGCTACTCTCGAATTGCGATGTCCAGAATTTGATGCATTTAATAAAGTTAATGAATACTATTATATCTAGAACTAGTGCATCACCCGTCAAAAATGACGGAAGTTTTCAAAATAATTACACATCAGATTAAGAAATCACGTTATACAGAACTTTCCTTTATTTTATTTATTTTTTATTTTATTTACTTATTTCTCTATTGAACAGTTTTATGCGGCCGTTCCAAAAGAGTTCTTTTTAGTGCAGTAATTTGGTGCGCTGCTTTCTAAAATTAGTAGCGTCACGGACAGACATGAGAGACAGGGGTGACAGAGATTGCAAATTATGTATATTGATGGCCAGGGGCGTTAGACTAAAAACCAATCGAACAATTATATCAAACTTAAAACTTTTATAATTGTATCAAATAAATCCTCAAAAAAAAATTAAAAAAAATAATAAAAAATTGATATTCCGTGTCGTTGTGACTTAAAATAACTACACATAATCCTATTCATATCATTGTTAGACACTTATCATGCTTGTAAAACTCACCAGTTGCATTTTCGAGGGGGGCTTACGACGCTCCCCAAATCCCCGCCCGAGTCATGTGGGCAGGACCTCAAGTCTGGGGGGGGGGACACACATAAACTTGTATATTTTGGGGTAACGGGCAAAAAAGTTCTCCGACTCCTGCCGTAAGAGAACCAAACGGAGCTGCGGTTACATCACAAATGCTTTGATGTCAACATCAAACGACGCAGGGTAATAATTTTATACGTTCTCTTGTGGGTTCTCAAACTTAAGGATTATAATTAGATTTAATTTTCATTTCTTGATAACTTACGTCAACCGGCGTCTGATGGCCAACAGACTGGCACTTTGAGAAGCTCTGGTAGTTTAAAATTAAAAAAAAAGTCATTAAATAAATTGTAAGCGACCAAATATTACAGTGGAAGTTTTATTTATAGTTACCCTTTTGATGTAACGTCACATTTCTTCAAACCCCTCCCTACCCCTCGTCACGCATCATCACAAAAGTGTGACCCCCTCCCCCCTAGGTGCGTGACGTCATTTATAGACGGCCCTTAAAGAAGAGTTCGCTGAACTGAACGGATATTATTACAAAAAGCAATTGAAAATAATAGTTAATAATAGGGATTTAACCACTGCTCTTAATGGGATTAAATTTGTTACTTCGGTATCGGAGAAATTCGTTGAAAAATTATTGCCAGCTGTTTATAGGAATGTAATACTAGTTTATCATAGAAATTGAACGAGATCAAGAGAAAAGGGCCGCATCATTTTTAAAAAATAAACAAAATACAAATATTTTTTTGCCAAATAAACAAGGCGGTGGTTGGCGTCAGAGTCTTTTGGTCAGAGTATCTTGCCGTACGTCAGAGTCTTTTGGTCACACTATGTTGCCGTACGTCAGAGTTTTTTCGTCACAGTATCTTGCCGTACGTCAGAGTCTTTTGGTCACACTATCTTGCCGTACGTCAGAGTCTTTTGGTCACAATATGTTGTCATACGTCAGATTCTTTTGGTCACACTATCTTGCTGTACGTCAGAGTCTTTTGTCACGCTATGTTGTAATACGTCAGAGTCTTTTGGTCACACTATGTTGTCATACGTCAGAGTCTTTTGGTCACACTATGTTGTCATACGTCAGAGTCTTTTGGTCACACTATCTTGCCGTACGTCAGAGTCTTTTGGTCACACTATGTTGTCATACGTCAGAGTCTTTTGGTCACACTATCTTGCCGTACGTCAGAGTCTTTTGTCACGCTATGTTGTCATACGTCAGAGTCTTTAGGTCACACTATGTTGTCATACGTCAGAGTCTTTTGGTCACACTATGTTGTCATACGTCAGAGTCTTTTGGTCACACTATCTTGCCGTACGTCAGAGTCTTTTGTCACGCTATGTTGTAATACGTCAGAGTCTTTTGGTCACACTATGTTGTCATACGTCAGAGTCTTTTGGTCACACTATCTTGCCGTACGTCAGAGTCTTTTGTCACGCTATGTTGTAATACGTCAGAGTCTTTTGGTCACACTATGTTGTCATACGTCAGAGTCTTTTGGTCACACTATGTTGTAATACGTCAGAGTCTTTTGGTCACACTATGTTGTCATACGTCAGAGTCTTTAGGTCACACTATGTTGTCATACGTCAGAGTCTTTTGGTCACACTATCTTGCCGTACGTCAGAGTCTTTTGTCACGCTATGTTGTAATACGTCAGAGTCTTTTGGTCACACTATGTTGTCATACGTCAGAGTCTTTTGGTCACACTATGTTGTCATACGTCATAGTCTTTTGGTCACACTATGTTGTCATACGTCAGAGTCTTTTGGTCACACTATTTTGTCATACGTCAGAGTCTTTTGGTCACACTATCTTGCCGTACGTCAGACAGTCAGAGTCTTTTGGTCACACTTTGTCGCCGTACGTGTAAGCTTAGCTTTACCACTCATTTTTGTTAAATATGTTTCAATATGTCAAAAATTTATAGCTCAAATAAAAATTTAGAAGATTTTAATTTGAATCATATGACAATTTTTATGATAAAAAATGTAAATAAATCCGAATCAATAGCCTTTAATATCCCTAATTCCATCCATAGCCCTAACTCTTACCCTCCATAACCCTAACCCTAGTCCATTCTAAGGGAAAGAAGTTGTGTCTTCAAAAATGGTACACATGAAAATCTAATATATAAAAATTTAAAGCACTTTTCCAATAATTTTGGTTAGATGAATGCAGAAAATTGTTTAAGCATCAATGTTAAATCGAGTTTATTGCACTATATCTTGATCAATAGTGCTTTATTTTCTTCTATTATTTTCCAGTAAGGCATGTTCTAACAATGCATACCCCCAAATTCCGTTTGGGGAATAAATGCAAAAGGAAAAAAGCAATAAATAAACTTGTTTGATTCATTATATTAAATAGTACATTAATGAGACTCAATTTTTTAAAACTGTGTATTAATCAGATCTATACGTGACAGATTGAAAGCACCAATAAATAATCCCGGCCACTATTATATGTACATTGTACAGATATACTACCATTTTGTCATCAAACTGATAACATATTTAAAGAAATATTCTCGCTTTGACAAAAATAGTAAAATTCAATTGATTATAATAAATTAATTCTTATTCCTGAAGTTTTTTTTAAAAAAATAATCACTCACAAATAATATTATTTACCGTGTTTTATAAACCGAGAAATTATGCAAGAACACTCATATACATAAATAATTCAAATCAACGTAATTCTTATTTATAAAGTGCTGACTCGGCCAATAAACATATATTCTACCCCAACTGACCATATGATAACCATTTCATATTTAAAAATAGTTTACACGTATTTAGTCTTACATTCCTGGATTTAAACATACACGTGACATTATGCATAAAATACATGTCAACCAGCCATACTATGTACCCAAACTTGAAAAGGTTTTTCAACCGTTTTAGTTGCACGCCACAATTCTACGCGGCATTTCACTAGGTGAATCTAGGTCTGGCAATAAATATTTTTGAGCACGACAGTTAGGCAAACGAAAACCTTAATTCAATGTACAACCAATCTGGTTTTCTGGTGGTCTTATAAATAAAGGTGTAGTCGGACTTCATCGAAAGTCTGATAAGAAGTATTTTGAAATTTAGAAACTGGGCAGAATTTGTGGAGACACTTGGTAAACTGTAATTAAAACAGCGTTGCTCGTTATTAACTACACGGATTTATAAAAGATGATGACCAATGAGTTGTAATCAAACTAACCGTGACTTAGGATAGAAATTCTTAAAAGACAAATAAAGAAACAAAATAGGACTGGAAATTGTTGTTAAAATGTAAAAGTGTGTCTAGAAAATTTAACTTCATAATTAATGGAATTAATTTGAAACGGGTAATACTACAACAATGATACTTAAGGAAGGCATATTTGTAATTAAGCTCACAATTGTCATAATGAAAATTGATAATTTGGGGGGCCGGGGGGAGGGTGGGGACACGCTAAAAAGGACTTTAAAATTTTTTTTTAATGATGGATCTATACAAATATAGTGAAGGGGAGATTATTCTTGAAATTAAGGGAGATCCACGCCCACGGGATTGCTTGAATTTGAATGATTTCAAATTAAAGTTTGACTAATTTTGTTAACATTTTCTTTTACTAAGTTTCTTTAAGTCTATTGTTCTTGGCGGTGTACATTTTTGTTGGTTTCATTTTGCAATTGATTTGTTATTTACGCATGTAAATGTATATAATTTATTTTTGGACTGAAATCAAGATATGTTTGCGTGTAATATACTTGCCTTTAGTCTTGCTATGCTTTCATAAATATAATACAAAATATAGTTTTCATAGTAGCGATCATTCTAGTAAGTAATGTATGTGACACAAAATGAGGTGTTTAACCATATATAAAGTGTGCAAGAATGAACACTGAAAAACACTCGAGAATTAGTTCCAGCACAGTTTAGAGCAGAAGTTTAGCAGTGCTACAAGTCCGTGAGATCCATACAACTTTCTGGCTGACTGCCGTGCAAACCATTCCTAAAGTCTGAATACGCTGGAGATAGCTCATCAGATGATGCTGACGAGGTCAAGGGAATTTCTGGGCTGTCAAACTCTTTCCGCTTGGCAGTGGATCTAAGGTTTTGGCTAGATCTATACCCCGGATCAGTGCTTAAGTTTGTGAGCTCAGGGGCTAGATGAGTTTGCCCAGACCTGTGCTTGGGGGCTGGGCGAGGAGCTCTCTTAGAGACTTGTGGAATACTTTGTGCATTGTTTTCTGAAGACCCATGCCCCTGAGATTTGACGCCACTGGAGACGCTGCCATTTCTTAAAGTACTTGTTTTACTGGGCTTCTTGGCCAGCTGCTTGGACGCGTTACTTCCCTTGTGATCCAGGTAGACCTGGTTATAAATGGTCTGACTAGATATTTTGGATGGCTTTGAACAGTCATCAAGTCCACTGTCTCTGAGACTTAGTTCCTCTCTGTTGTCCCCCAGAAGGTCATCTTCCACTCTACGAACTTTCCCATGACCACCACAGCTGACCCTACGATCTTCTGGTTTGGAGTGTGAGAGGCAAGCAGAAAAAATGGTGACCCCAGAATTGGAAGGGCCAGCAGCGCTGAGGTCAAAGTCATCAAGTGTGATGGCCCGCCCCACCTCGTGGTCCTCGAATGTGCTGTGGCTGGTGAATGCTGGATCATCTGAATCGCTTAGACTGTGAGGGATGATCGAACAGAAATATTAATTGTTGTTATTACTGTGAACGAAATCAATCCTAATAACCACTGTTATTTTTTACAATGAGGCATTTTGATCACTTGGTAATGTTATTGAAATAATTGGTTCCACGGCTTGATTCGCCTGAAGCAATGTACAACTAATTTGATATGTATGTCTGATAAATAGATTGACGTGTATATTGAGCTTATCTAAAATGAATGACTTAACAATAAGTCTCACAGAATTAATAATTTTATGCATTCTAAATGTAAATACAACCATTTAAATATAATGGATCTTATTAAGCCATTGTTAGTAGAGCAAATTAAAATATAAAAGCAAAAACTCTATGCTTTCAATTATTGAACACAATTAAAAATATAATTTTAAAAAAAAACAAAATTATATAATTTTTAAAATAAAAAACGTCATTACATGTTTACATTAAATCAAGGTTGTCATTTAATTAAAAACTCTAGAAAAGTTTAGTCTTATTTCATCTTGGCTTCTTTACATTTAAGCTTTGATAATTAACATAATTTTAGCACGATATTTGTGAATAGTATGAAAGCACTTTATGTAAGACCTGGATATAAGCATTATATGAAAGTGTAAGCACTGTATGTAGGCACAAAGCAGTTTAAAAATATTTACTTGTCATGTAACACCTGGACTTAAATGTGCACTGCAGGTAAGGTAGGTGTGTTGTATGTATGAGTGTGTGGGACATCGTGGGAGTGGTAAGGGGAGGATATCGAGGGGAGTAAAACTAAATGATTACATGTGTGGCACCATAACTGACGGATAGCAAAACACAAGGGAAAATATTGATGCACTTTTCGTAACGTTGTTTACGGTGAGTTTTCAATATCTGTGGCACTGGTTGATTGAAAAGATTTGATACACCGCATTGCATCAAGCAGACTAGTCTAGTCCTATTGAGTTTATAATTAGATTTTATATCAAAAGATGCAAATATTTCATTTTTTTAGGAGTGGTGGGTAGGGGGGAATAAGGGGATATAACTAATCCATTTGTAGGTTGCTGGGAACTTTCATTTAAAAAAGACTTTTATTGTGTAACATTTAAAATTGAAGGGAAGTCCTTAAAAATGTTGTGCAACCTGAAATCTCCTACCTTTAGGCGGTTGTGGTAGTCCTATAGTGTAGCATGAAATAAATTAGTTATGGAACGATAAGATACAAATATTAAAACTATTAAGATTTCATGAATTTAAATTTTAAACTGCATTATACAAACGCGTGCTCTTTCTGACACAGCCAGACACATAGTTATCATAACCATTGTGTCGTAAACGTGTTCTTTTTCTGACACAGTCTGACGTGAGTTGTCATAATATTTGATACAGCCTGACATGGGGCGTAATCATGTTTTACACAGCCTGACACGGAGTGTCATATACTTTGTGTCATGCATGTGTCCTTTGACACAATAGAACATTTAGTTTCTTGTGATTCAAAAATATACATGAACTAATTTCCTCCCTCATCATTAATCAAAGTTGTGTAAAATTGTAAAATATAAAAAAGCTCAACCCAGTTTGCTTCTGAAAAATTAGGGGAAAAAAAATGTATTGTGTTCAGGAGATGTTGCCATGCTTCATTGACTTATCAAAGGGAAAAAAAAACATTCTACGGTTTTTACTTGAGAACAATTATATCTAATTAGTTTTTTTTTCCTTTTAAATAAATGCTCTAGTTACTAAATTCAAGCTCTCTACCCACAATGTCAGCTGTCTAAGTTATACACTAATAACATGTTAGAAAACATTCACAGGTAAAAATTGCTTATCCCCAAACCAATGCTCTGTTTACTTAATACTTAATGATTTTACCTAATAGACTGATCAAGAAAATTATTTGAAACACGTGAAGAAGAATTAAAGTATAGATCTACGAGATATTTCCTTACTTAAAGAGTAAAGGAAACATCAATGATTAAAATTTCCTGATGTATAATTTTATTTAAACTTAATAAAATATTTTATGGTCGTCTCGGTTTTTTAAATGTCTATTTGTTCATAAAGAAGGTGACGTTAAAAACGTTAACTTGGCAATAACATGTAATTAATATTAAGTTAACTGCTGAAGATTAAACAAACCACATAAAGAGTTTAAAGGATTCTAATTTATAAGGTATAACTTCTCTGTAGATTTAGAGTTAACATAACATGCATTAATGTCAACTAATTATTTTTATCTGTCAGCAATCAAGATGACCAGATTTAGACACTGCTTAACCAAGGGATAACCCAATCCAGTTGTGAATAAAGCCAATATTCCATTCACCATGTAACACAATGGAAGCAACCTACCCATCATCATGTCTATCCAACATAATCTTCTCTAAGAAAATGGGGTTGGCACTGTGAAAGAGTGAAGTGCACACAGAGAACCAGTTAAATCATGTGATCTATAGATTTTATGTGAATACAATTGCAACAATAAACTATATGCACATTTATTATTAACATTTCTTTTTCATATTTGTTGATTCCAGCCTTCATCTCAAACGCAAGCTTAATTTATTTTAACTTGAAATATAATCTTATTACATTTCTTTTGTTAGTAAAATTTCTATAAATTTAGAACGTACAAGAGTCATCCATTTAAATACCTGTAATCTGTCAACTTTATGATAATATTTGATAGGCCATAGAATATAATTTTTTAAATTTTATTAGAGACATTTGAAAATGAAATTAAAAATAACTCTCAACTACAGTGACTTGCTTTCACAGAACTGACTGTCATCAAGTAGATGAGTATATAAGACACTATTTGAAGCACCAAAACATTCAAGAAATGAAGTGGATGCAAAACAAACACACAAAAATTGCATTACAAGCTTTCAACATGTGTGTTGCATTGGAACGCACCCTTTCCCTGGAATGAACATGCACTTAGCGACCAATCACATTACAAGAGATCATAACCATTTACTAACACATTCCCCGTGCAATTGGGGCTACAGATGTAGATATTTTAAAATGCATCATGGGTGATGTACCAGTTACCTGTAGTAAAAGCTGGTCTAGGTGGACTTACGTAGGATATATAACTGAAATTCAGAAATGCTTTTACTGTCAAGCAATACCTAACAATGGCATCAAACTGTTTATCATTGAAATATTAGCTCTATCCTATTATTAAATGGACTTAATTTTTTAATTGATAGCCCATCCATTTTAATAATTTAAAAATAAATAAAATAAAATTAACAACAAAAGCAAATAAAAATACATGAAGTCAAATTAACAAAGACCAAACTTTGAATATGAGTATGATATAAAACTGACATTTTTAACATGTATAATTATTTGTTGCTACAGATTTCTAGCACTGTGCACATGAATGAAAGTAAATGTGCAACACTTTGTTATAAAATTTAATAAAATATAACTATAAAATTGTTTAATAAAATTGTTTATTACTGTCATCTCTTTGCTATAATTTTAAAGATATTAAACTTGAAACAAATAAGCTTACTGACCAAAGCTATTCATTGAATAGATGTGTGAAATAAAATATAATATAAAAAAATGCCACATTTTTTTACTTCACAAGTAAATTAGTAATTATTAACATAAATTTTACATACCAAAATTAGACAACAAGAAGCTGCAGAAGCAATCTCACTAATTTGTGTAGCAGGCAGTAAAATGTTTTTTGAATGTCACTTTATATTTAACTTCTTTAGATATTAATCTCATATAGGGGTTCATTAATTTCTTATCCAATTTTTTTTTACCTTATTAGGTTAGATTAATAATTTATAACAGAAAATATGTCAGGTATTTTAATTATCGAATGCAATATAATTGAATCTGTTATGTAAATATTATTGAAAGCAGTTACAAAAAAGGGGTGAATTTCAGAAATGCAGATATACACTACTAAGTATAATATTTTATAATGTAACCTTTTTTGATACTAGAATCTCTGTGAATAGGCCTTTAATTTTACTGAATAATTAAAGAGAATTACGATGGAAGGCACAACACATATCGTGATCAATACATACAGACTCAGGAGAAAGAAACAGCAACAGCAAAAACAGAATCATTCATACACTAAAAAAAATACATACAATTAAAATCTGGTTTGGCCTTCAAATAACCTTGGTCTGATGCAACAAAGGGAAAATAAAGGAGAGAAGAAAATAAAAAGGAGAAGTAAAGCAGTTTTTAAAGGTTTGCTGCTAACAAAAGGGGGTTATAAACAAATGGGTAAGTTGTTCTTGTGTGTATTTCTTTATTTAAATACAGTTACGTAGAGTGAAAAGCTACTTTTTAAAATCATAAATGAATGTCTTGTTTTTTTTAAAATTATTTTTGTTAAAATTATATCTACCTGTTGATGAATTGAAATGATATTCTATATTTGTCAGAAAATAATAATTTCTAGATTGCAGTAAGAAACATGCATTTCTAAGGGTTAGATTGTAGCAACCAAAACCAAACGCAATCAGTTGCTAAGAGCTTTGGAATAAATGCAACCCAAATTAAAGCAAAATGTTATGAAGTTAATGAAGTTATAATAATTTTCTAACAAAAAATATCTACTAGGCATTTGTAGAAACAGAGGAATATTTTATTTATTACATAATAAAGATATAATGAATGAAAAGGAATCATAATTAGTAAATAATTGCATTTATTGAAAAGGAAACAGAACTAACATTGATTAATTAAGATTAGTTGATTAGTTGTCTAACACTAATAAGCAATTAAGGTGGGTTTTTTCATAATTAGCATATTTGGTAATTATAAGAAGTAGAGAATAAAGCTCTAACATTAATATTAATTTCAATCGATAATAATCTTATGTTATTAAAAATTCTGTCAACTTTTTAAATAAAATTAAATAATATGATTAATAAATTTACACTTTAGGGGTTTTTTCCCTCTAGATAGTTAAAACAATGATTGATGAAAATTGAGACAATGATAGACTTAGACTTTCATAAAGCTTATTTATAAAAAAAAATTATTTGTAAGATTCTCTTTGTTTACTAAAGATTTGACTTTTAGATATACTGTATATATATATATATACTGTATATATATATATATATATATATATATATATATATATATATATATATATATATATATCTACATTTGAGCATAATTTTTCCAAACACAAAAAGAATCCTCCAGATGAAAAAAAGACTTACTTTTCAAAGGAATTAATTTGTGTTCCAGGAATATCAGCCTTGTATAAGTCACTGTCACTAGGAGCTGTATTGGTTAGGAGAATTAAGTTTTTTTATTACTAAAACAATTTATAAAAATTTAAAGAAGGCACTTCCCAAGAAGAAATTAAAAAAAGACCAACTTACTTTTGTTTTCAAAGTTAAGCTTTAAGAAAATTTAGGATTGATAACAAAAAATCATATTTTAATTGTAAATTACTTTGAAAATTTAAGAAAAAAAAATTATTTAACATTTCTATTACATGTATTATGACAAAACGAAATAAGACTAAAAAAATTTAAAACATTAAGAATAATTTTGATTTGTAACTATTTAATCATTGTTTAATTTATTGTTAATTAATAGCAAATATTGTTTAAAATTAAAAAGTCTTTATTTTATTTTTGTATTAATAATTTTGAAAGGAAATTTATTTATAACAAGAAGAAAAAAAATCTCAAGTATAGGTTAATATAAACAAAAATATATAAATTTGTTATCAAAATAAATGTATTGATTTTTCAAAGTTCTTTTTTAAAGGGTTCTTTAAAGTATGGTTGAAAAATATTTTTAAAATAAACTTTAATAAGGTGCGTGTTTTGACAACTATGACCACATTTACTCCGTACCAACTCCTGAGTTGACTGTAAAGAACAATGGCATGAACATCAATATCTTTATTTGACAGAGGATTTATCAAAACAATATTTTTTGTTATTGAAATTTATTATTACTGTTTGAATACGAATTTTTTGCCAAGCAGCATAATAAACTGCATAAATTACATGATGTTGCAATCTTTAAATTATTCTACTTATTTGCAAATTTTTGTAACATTTGTTATTTACTAAATATGATTTGCATACATTTTATTAGGTAATTATTTCAGGTAATTATACTTTCTCTCAACCTATAAATCTTATACTTACCATAGGCCATAGCTGTAGCTGCCTTCAATTTTCTATGATATCTGTAGATGAAAGTAAAGTTAAACCTATGCAAGATGATATCTTTTTTAAATGTCTTCAATAAATATTGAAGGTATATCAATTATCTTGAAACCTCTTATTGACTTTTAAATTAAACAATTTTCAAATGTTAAGTTTTCTTTATGAACAATTCTAACCTTCTATGAACATAAAAAAGTATAACAGCCAGGACAATGCAAATCAATCCTAAGACAACTGATATAAGGATGACAGCCATTTTTAACTTTTCTTCAACACTGTTGTCCACCTTGTCCTGTTGTGCAGGCTGTGAATAGTGTAAACAATAGAGAGTTATTAACTGTGCCCTTGTCAATTTTATCGGGGAATGACCTTCCTAGTACCATAGAATGTATAACTCCTTGGCTGAGTCAGGCTGTGAATAGTGTGAACAATAGAGAATTATCAACTGTGCCCTTGTCAATTTTATGGGGGAATGATTATACCTCCATGGGTGAGTGAAAAGCATACAGCTCATCATAATAACTAACATAAAAATGGTTATAAGTTAACTCACATAAAAAAAAATATCAAGACATTAATGGATCCCAACACCATATGGTATCCAATCATGACATCATCTAACATTTTTATAAGTCTGTTATACTATAAATATGATCCTTGCACATTATAAAGGAAATATGATGAAAATATTACAATTGTTGTAATAAGTGCTGTACTATATGAACAGGTACAAATACGATATGACGATACCTGTCGTATAAGTCTGCCCTGGACTTTTGAGAAGATTTTTAGGGGTTAAAAAGTCATCTTATATGCCAGAATATACAGTAAATTAAATAAATAAAGTTAATGTAAAAAATGTTTAATAGAAAAGTAAAAACAAAACTTCATACCACAATTTGCAGGACATTGTATTGATTGAGCAAGGTTATCAACATGGCATTCTTTTGATCAATCATACTGAAAAGTATGAAAAAAGTGTCATTAGCTCTAACAAAATTTATTTAAAATCAAAATTTTTCGTTACAAAATTTGTAAAAGCTATTTTTTAAAAAGATAAATGATCCATGAATGTTTTATGTTAATAAAGGAAATGTTTTCTTCATACCTCAAGAGTCTTAAAGCGGGGATGACTTCATTAGTTTCATAATCTTCACCATGTATAAATAAATCTGTCCTTTTGATGAGATTCCATAAAAAATTTTTTTTACAAACTTAAGAATATATAGGCGAATAAAATATTTTGAAAAAACTTGACTAACTATAAATAAGCCTTTAAATTAATAAGTAAGCTGATTAAAAAATGATTTGTTTAGAAAAAAAATGTAAGAAACAATTATTTAGATATTAATTAAGAGTTCCTTAAAAAGAGTAAAAATTAAGTTTTTTTAAACTGCATGCTGAAATGTATCAGTTTAATACAATTGTTGTGGATTTAAGAGGAAAATTCACTTACTTGGCCAAGTCAGCCTGGCCTGTATCTGTCTGATGAGTTTGAATGGAATCAACAACAATTCTGACACCTACTTTATTACTTAGGGCACTGGAATTGAACAGTAGTGTTTATTAATACGCATCTAATATTTTTTAAAATTTTAAGTTCCATATTATTTTTTTTCCAGAACGAAGAAGAAATAAATATTATAAAACCAATTCTTAAATGGTTTTTTTTTCTTTTTAAAAAAAAGTTAATGAAATAAGAAATCAAAATTACCTTACAACATTTTCTTTGATAGGCCCGACAGTGTCTATTGTTCTTCTGAACACAACTATCAACCGCTGATCATCATTTATCAAAGAAATCTATAATTGAATAAATTAAGATGTGCAGTAAAATAGAAACCAATATCACATTGAAAATAATAAAATATTAAAATGCATTAAAATATTTTTATCTTATTTTTATAGCAACATATATTTATAGCAATATTTTTTTATTGTTTACCATTTCAAAATTAAAAATTCAACTTCATTTTCAAAGTATAGAAAATATGTATGCCATCACTAGCTCTTGGCAATATTTTATTACATGATATGTAGAGCATTTTGGTTTATTAAAAAAAAATAATGGTCTTTAAACTCTATTTCATTTAATATCTTGTTTAGAATTATGACAAACAATCTTTTAAAAAATTGTAAAAGTCCATTCCAACATTTGCTGAAATTAAAATTAATGAATATTCTGTTTGTCAACAGTTTTCTGAAACATTTTAATAACCTCCTACTCATGTTGTATATTCCAAATCTTACCCTGAGCCTAGCTGTGTCTGACAGACCACCTTTATCTGTCACCTTCAAGTCTACCATGAAGAAACCAGACATCTGGGGCTTGAAATACATGTTAGTCTTCAATGAACCATTGTTGAAGAGCTTGAAGGGTTCAGTTACCCCCAAACCTTCCAGCTCATTCTTCAAGGCATCAGGATAGGCTTTGAATGGAGATGTTGCATTAAAAAAATCCACACCCCAACGTTCAGTATCTTTGTCTTCTACATCATCCTGAAATAAAATTAAATAATTCTGAAATGAAACTTCACCATTAAGACAATGTCATACAAAATAATCGTTTGCAACATTCAATTTAATTTAAAAATTAATTTTAGTCATAAGTGTGGTCATTTATAAAAGGAAATAAAACATTGTTTAATACACATAACCTGGCTAAGATATATATTTCATATTTGTCCTCAGTTTTCAAATGAAGAATGTTACAGTTTGATACAACAACGAGTTGCTTGCCTTTAACTCCAAAATAAACTTGCCAAACTGTGTGACTCGTGTAACTCCTAATGTCATTTCTTTACTTTTAAACTTTGGTGGATTATCATTGACATCTTGCACCTAAAATGTTACATAAATGTACAGAAATATATTAAAATCATAATTAATTAAATAGGCACAATTTTATATGATATATCAGGTACGTTTTTTCTCCAAACATCTCTGCAGAAACATTCTGTTTTTTTAGGCTCTCAGAAAAATATTTTAATAAGCAAGGCTTGGGTTATTTAAGTAAATTTAAACATAAATAATTTCTTTATATAAGTGGTGAAAATGAAAATGAACAATGCAAAAACAAGTTCACTTAATTGGGATTATTAAAAGTATCTCAATTTAATTTGAGTGTAAAAGAAAACATTTAACCTATCACTAACCTGTATTTCAATCCAAAGTTTGTCTGTGTACGCTGGCCTGTACATTTGTGGGTACATCTGACCATTTTCAAAAGGGTAGATTGTGTCTGTCACAATATCTGTCCTTTGTTATTGAAAATATAAACATTATTACTTGTTTTATTAGGAGGATGATATTTCAATAAAATGTAAGTTTTCAACTATTAACTTATGAGTTCACATTGTCGCGGATGGCCTATGCCTTGCATAATATTGTGCTAGTTCTTTTGTTTTAAACTGTTCATGGTGGCAGTAGTGTAGTCAATTTTTTTTATGGGGTGGGCTCCAGAAAAGCGTGTGCGAGGGGATATGGTAACAAAGAATTGATTTGTCTTGAGTTGAGTTTTAGGGAGACTGTAGGTGAGTGTGTGAATAAGGAGCAAGGAAGACAGTGTTGCAAGAGAGGACAAGGAATATAGTTGTTAGGATTTCTGACATTTAATATAGTTGATTTGCAACTGCATTTAATTGATTGGTTAAAGTTGGTGTATCTAAAATTATGTTAAGAACCTAGTCACATAACATTACATACCTTTCCATCAGTGTGTGCTTTTAGCACAAATTTATTATCATGCATGTGAACATTTAGTAACTTATAAGTTCACATTTATAAACATCTCTTTGTTCCATTAATTTTATTCTAGTCCCACTATATTTCATCAAATTTGTTCCGCTTTTCCCCAAAATTAATAATATAATATGACATCTTTCCATTTCATTGTTGACATTATTTCTGCTTAATCACAAATCAACACAATCAAAACAAAAGTCATGGACCTCACCAACCAACCCAATGATATTATACTTAATGACCAAACCATAGAGAAAGTAACTAACTTCACTTACTTAGGAAGCAAAATGTCATATCATGGAGATGCAACATCAGAGATAATGACTCGAATTGCGTTGGCGTCAAGTGCTTTTAACAAACTTACAAATATTTGGAGATCAAAGGCACTTAGCAAACATATAAAACTTAGGCTATTCAACTCTTGCGTAATCCCTGTACTAACATATGGATGCAAAAGCTGGAAATCCAATCAAACTATAGAAAAGAAATTAGTTGCCTTCGAAAACAAATGCCTCCGAAATATTTTGAATATAAAATGGAATGATTTTAAATCAAATGAAACAATAAGAGAAGAAAACAACCAAGAATATGTGTCAACCCTTATAAGGAGAATAAGTTGGAATTATATCAGTCATGTTCTTCGAATGGACGAGAGAAGACTACCTTGCCAGGTCTTCATATGGACACCAAAAGGCAAAAGAGAACAAGGAAGATCAAAGGAAACCCTACGAAGTACAATCAAAAGAGAAAGCTCAACCATGGGTCTAAGAAATAATCAAGAACTAATACAATTGGCGACGGATTGTCATAAATGGAAATCCATGACTTCTGCCCTATGTGCCGTCTTCGGCCCGAGAGGAACTAACTAACTAATCACAAGATCCAAAGGTCATTCTAAATCAAACAAATGAACAAGGTAAGCCTGAATATGACACATCTAGAAAAGGCAAGATCAATAGTTAAAAAAAGAAGAAAAATTTTTTTTAAATTTTATTTATGCATAGCAGTTTTACTATATTTATCACTGGTAGCCCAGCTGTCTGACAACCATTAGAGAGGGTTATCATAGATCTGGTGTCATTGCCAGCATGTTGCATATTTAAGTATTAATCATGTAGTGAGACTTTAATAGCATCACATTTTGATTATTTGTCTATTTTACTTTAGCCTATACAACCAAATATTTTGTGCTTAGTGCACTGAAAATTTTCTTCACACTTGTAGCAATCATCCAGAGCCTGAATGACAATGTTGACATATGGTGTGCTCTCTCTGTCCAGTGTTGTGTTAGTGCAGAGCATTCCAGTTGATGTGTACAGGACAAAAGTATCTAGCAATGATGAACCTGTCAAAATATGATTTAATCTTTCATATGACCTATGTGTGGGTAATACATTTGTTTTATTACCATATAGTGTGAGCTGTGATAATTGTTATCATTCCTGCTTATGCCTATTTTTTAATTATAAAAAACATAAATCCCATATATTTTCCTTTTATTTCAGTGAAATTGGGCTTTTTAATTAGCTGCCAATTTATATCATTGAAAAATGACATTTCTAAAAAAATGATTACTTTAAAACTTTTAAATATCCTACTTCACATAGATTTTCAAACACTTTGAATAACAATGATACACTCCTGGTATACTGTATACCTCATGACATTTATAAAATACTGATAGACTAGTTATGATGGTGCTATACACTAACACTGATGCTAATAGAATAGTTATGATGGTGCTATACACTAACACTGATGCACTAATTATAATACTGAAATACACCAACTATAACACTGATGTTTATCCCAATAAAAAATGTTCTAAGTTAAAATTGCTTAGTCATCTTACCTACAAGATAGTAACAAATGATGGAGAATGTTACATTGATATCTCTATCAATAGCCAGGCTGACATTGGTGCAGACCAGCTGATTCTCAACAATTCCTATTGGGTAAGGCACTTTATAACCCACAAATTCTGGCTTGTGGTCATTTTTGTCCAACACTAAAATGACCAATGTCACAGTAGCAGTGAATGGTATAGGGACACCAAGATCTCTGGCTTCAAGCTTCAGCTACCAAGATAAAATAAGAAGTAAACTTTTTAAAAATCTGCTGAATATATACCTAATAATTTTAGGCCTTATACTCTCCCTCTGGTTGCTATCAAAGGACATTAAAAAAATTGAAATTAAAAAAAAACTAATCTTAACAATAGCAAATTAAAAGATAACCTTTTGATTTCTTCCTTTATTTAATGAGCAGAAAGATGATTATGTAGATGTAAAAGATGTGCTTATCTAACCTCATAACGATTCTGAACTTCTGCATTGAGATCTCCAGTTGTGGTGATGAAACCAGTCTTTTGATCTACAGTAAAAACTTGAGAACCATCTTTGTCACTGTTCAATGGAACAATAGAGAATCGTACTTCACCATTGGGGCCAGAATCATCATCAGTGGCAGAAACTTGGAATACTGAAGTTCCATGTTCTGAATTCTGCAGAGTTGACGGTACAGAAAAAAACAGTTTTTATGTATACAGTCTAAATCTCCAACTCAATTTTAATAGCTTAAAAATCATATTTTCTAGGATTATATATTATTTATGTTATTATTTCAAGTTTGAAAAAATATATTCACAATAGTCACTTTACTTTACAACAATAGCTCTATTGTAAAAAGGTTGTTAAATTTTAACGCATCCTTTTCTAACATCTCCAAGATATAAGTGTTGTATACAGTTTGTTATAACTTGCCTCTAGTACATAGGTCACAGCGTTATCAGTGCTTGGCCTTGTAAACTTAGGAATATGATCATTGACATCAATAATTTCAATGTAAATTCTCTTTGTAGCATTGAAAAGCTGAGCGTTGTTGGTGGCCATGACTGTGATGTAGAAGAGGCCAGACAAACCAGTTAAATAAACTGATGGGGTGATGACACCAGTGGAAGGGTTGACCTTAAACAGATTTACTCCTTTGTTTTTGGTGGCATTGGTATTATCTGTCAGAGAAAAGCTACAAACAGAACAACAACAGAAAAGATTTATTAAGCATTGTTTTTTTTATATTTAGAAATAAACAATTGACATTGAAAAATTTTGTAAACATTTTAAATTTTATCAAATATAATATCATAGATTAAAGGTTTGTCCCTTTTTTGAGATGCTAATGGGTCAAATATATTGCAAAATTGTGTTAAATCAGTCAGAAAGGTTTTTAAAACAACATCTTTCGATTAATCTTTTAAGAGGAATAAAATGAGTGGTACAGAAGTGACCCCAGGGGACAGGTCTTTCAACATCAATGAAACAAATTGAACATTATTCAACTGGTTTGAACAGATTTAAATAGTAAATTTTATGTTTATAAATTACCAAAGCAGTCTCATTCATACTCTCCTATAGTGTATGATCTAATCCTTAAAAAACATCTGTCAAAGTTTAGAAGTAATTTCAGTGATTAAATTGCTTGAAAATTTTATTAAATTTATTTTTGAATTAAAAGCATCAGATATTTTTGAAAATCCTTACATTATTCTCCCATTGTCTGTCGTCTTGTCATCTGCATCCTCCGCTGAGACAACTGCTACTGTAAATGTTAAATTAGAATTTTCTGGAACTGCTGGTTTTTCAGGGATAACAGCTGTGAATTTGGGAGGATTGTCATCCACATCTGTTATATTGATTGTGATTGTATCTGATCGTGTCACTCGCTGTTGATCCAAGTTAGATTTAGAATCTTTTGCAACTACTTCAAACCTAAAGAAAGCTTTTGATTCTCGATCTAGAGCTTTGGCCACGCTGATGTCTCCCTGTCAAAGAATTGCAGAGCAGATTCTTATACTTTTGACATATTTTACAAAAATAATTATTAAAAGAAAAATACTATCATATTAATTTAAGCCATTACTAACTAAAGTGATGGGAAATCTCAAAATGAAAACGATTTATTGATGTTTAGGAAAGAAGGAAAGAGTTGTCTACAATTTGTTTTTACCACAATGGTTGAAACCTGAGGCAAGATTCCAGACAAAAAATTTTAAATTAAAAATTGAATAAATTGTTCTAGAATTAAATATCAACCAGAGGAGGTGGTAAAATATCTAAGAAGCTGTCCAGTTGAATAAAAGAACTTTGATATATGTAAGTTGGTGAAGAATCACTATCCAGGGCTGTAAACATTTTTATAAGTTCGGTTTTTATTTAATTCTACATTCAACAGAAGATCATCGTACAAAAATCACAAAATCTTGGAAATGCAACAATGGAAAGCATCACTGCATTCTTCAAAATAACAGACATTTTTCACTTATAAATAACATCTCGTAACTGTGGTTGATTTAAAAATCATTTCTCATAATAAAAATGGCACACTGAGAGCACACAGTCTGCCAAACATTGCATGAACCCTTGGATAACAGATATCTTTTCTTGATTTTTATAGCAAATATTAGAATGTCAAGTCAACCCTAGCATAAGAGTGGGTCTGCTAACTCTGTTGGGCAAAAACTGTTCAAATAGATAAACAGTTAGAAGGAATTTTTAAAATATTATTTACACAGAAACAACTTTTCTGTAAAACACATTTTTATTATGTTTTTAGGGTCAATTTTTAAAAAATCTTTGAGCTAACTTTCTAATTGAAGAAGATAATTATTTGTTCTGTCTAAATACTTTCCATAATAAATTTACTCAATACACTTGTTTTAAACAAACCATACCTAAAAAAAAATATTTTAAAAATCTTTTTTTTAAAAGTACACGCTTTTATTTACATATAGAAAGTGCACTAAAAAGAAGAAAATAAAAATGTTCTATCATAACAGGTAAAATCGGTGAACCTATCCACTGCACATAAAAGCGTGGGGCGCCCATCACAAATCATTTTTCTTTGCAACTATTTTTTTACATATAGATAAATATTTCTAATTAATTGAATAGTAGGATATATATGATCAAAGTTGTGAAACTTTTAATGTTTATTAATATTCATACAAATTTGTATTTACGTTTCGCAGCCTTGTACATGATAGAGAGTTGTGATGAGCGCCCCACGCTTTTTGGTGTAGTGGATAGGATCACTGATTTTACCTGTTATCATAGAACATTTTTATTTTCTTCTTTTTAGTGCACATTCTTTATGTAAATAAAAGCGTGTACTTTTTAAAAAAAGATTTTTGAAAATATTTTCTTTTCTACTTTTTAGTATCAAAATTTTTAAAACTTGATTTTTCGACCTTATTAATTCAATTTAATTAGTTAAACTTCATTGTCAATAACCTAAATGTGATAGTGGTGAAAAGATAGATTATTGATTACAAATTTATGTATAAAAAACATTATCCCAAACTGAAAATTGAACCTCGTACCTCCTTGTCGGCAATCGATCACGCTAATATTTCGGCCAGCAAGGATTGATGAATATTGTTCTTTTTAAACTTTTAATAAAAACTTTTTACCATCCACTTCTGACGTCAACACATTGAGATTACTTGTATCCCTCTAGGGCGAATTGAGGCGCGGCTCATTGATGTGAGCGATAATATTTTATATAGACAAAAACTAAAAACTAAAAATGCATTAATTTAATTACGGTACATTTGATCGATCTGAAATTTTGATACAATGCAATGTCAGCCAATATCTATCTTTGGTAAAATTTTGAAATCTCTAGAATCATCAGAAAAAGTTTAATTTTACGCTACAAGATTTGACAGATACAACATATAAACAGTGTGACTTAAATAAAAGCGTGTAAAAAGACTTTTTTCAGAAACTATAGTAGCTATATCTTACTGTTTTTTCAGCAATAACAAAGCTTCCATCATTGTCTGGGCCTTCTAGCGTGTAATAAACTGTACCATAATCCCCAATATCTTTATCAGTTGCATTGATACGGGTCACAAAATATCCAACAGACACATTCTCTAAAACAGCAAAGCTGTTGTTATGAGGTAGAAAGATGGGAGAGTTGTCATTATCATCTAACACTGTCAAGGTGACAGTAGCTGTAGATGAAAGTGGTGGGCTGCCGTTGTCTCTACCAATGATCTGAAAGACTTCTGTTTCACTCTTTTCTCTATCTAATCTTGCCTTGAGTCGAACAATGCCTGTGAGAGTAACAATAGGGTGTGACAGCAAACAAATAACATTTATCATTGGTGTGACAATACAAAAAAAAAGCACACAATGTATCAAAAACCTTTATTTAAATTAATAATCCATAATTACAAACTATTGTTCTGGAATGATCCTGTCATATTTTTTAATGTATAAATTTAAACTAGTTAAATATAATATAATCCGTGCCAAAGAACAAATAAGAGTTACCATCACTGCTGACATCAAAGGCATCATTTGTTGTAGTGCCCATGCTAAATGTGACAGTCTGACTTTCATCAACATCAATAGCTGAGACTTGTAAGATAAGGGACATGATATTTTCTGCCTCATTGACTGAGATGCGGTAGACATCAGATGGTAAAAACTTGGGAGGGTTGTCATTATAGTCAAGGATTGTTACAGTTAATGTTGCTGATAGTGGTTGGGAACAAAACAATACAAAAATATTTTTTAAAATAAATTGAAACTAGTAAATATTACCAACATTACCAAAATCATTTCTTTTTTAAAATATTTTTGTATTTTAAACCAATACACACTTAATTTGTCACGTATAAGGAAAGTATGCAATATTATCTTTAAAACATTTAGGCTTTTTAAAGAATGCCTGAGAATTGTAGGCACAGTGTGAAGTACATAAGACACAATACAAATGGCTAAATGTTTAATAACATAAAAGGTAAAAAAAAATTTATGAATAGCATATGAACTGTAAAAAAAAAGGGAGGGAGAGACTTTTTTAAGTCTAGTCTGTCCATCAGAAGCTTTAAATGAAAGTGTATAATTAGGATGAATAGAAATACATTGTTAGGAATAGTTATGGAGCTCTATTTCAAAATACATAACATTCAGCTGATACTGAATTAGACCTTTAGCCATACATCAGTTTCCACAGAAACTGAACAATTATTCACAAGAAAGGTTAATTGCTAAATCAATTATTAATTCCAATTTTAATCTTCTTTGACAAGTGAACTTTATTCATTTTGATTTTAATCCGATTAATAAATTAAATGTTTAAAATTCTACAAAGCAACTTTAATATCATTGTTGATTTTGAAGAATTTAAATCTTGGATACAACAATGAAATGTGTTTGATTAATTACAACAAAATATACCTTAATTTTCTGTGTGTTTTAAGTCATCATGGTTATTTATGAGTTTTGCTCTAAACTTTAATTACTCTGCGACACTTGTATACTTGAAAATTATGCTATAAATTAGATCTTGAAAGAAATGAGAATCTATTCTCTATATTTTAGTATACTCCCCTTGCCTATTTCACTGACTAATTCTGTGGGCAATTATTACAAACAAATCTTTGATGATGGAATTGAGGACACCACCAAAGTGAGCTAGATTTTTAATATAAGGTTCGAAAAAAAAACTAATAAAGTCTCTAGAGTTTTCGATTTTAAAAAAATTCAGCTGATACATATCTTGATCTCTGAATAAAATAAACAATTCAGCTAATACATATCTTGATCTCAGTATAAAATACACCCCGAACAGTATTTACCTGTAGCTGTTTGTTTTCCTACTTCTGCCTTTGTGTCTTCAGCTATGACCTGTAAGATGACCTTGCTAGCTGTCTCTCTGTCTAGAGAATTATTGATGTTCACTTGTCCAGTGGATGAGTTGATTCCAAAATAATACTAAAGGGAGACAAACATTAAAAAATTATGATAGAAACCAAATAAATTATTCATTTTTAAAAAAAATTATAATAACAAAAAATTATTTAAAAGTTCAATAAACATGAGCAAAACTGAGGCCAGAGTGGCACACACCTTAACTGCAGTTCCCGATGCATTAAGCCTTTCATCATTTTTTTCCTTGGTATACACTACGTCCCCTATGCTGTACTGAAGTTTGTTGTTTAAGTCTGGATCTGTCGCACTATACAGGAAAACTGGAGAATCTCTGTTAGTATTTTCAGAAACTTCTACACTTCTAGATGAAAACTGAAAAACTGGAGCTTCATCATTCACATCTGTCAAGGTAATCTGTAGAAATTACAAATTATATAATAAAATGTTTTATTTGTTTAATTTTTCTTCTTAATACACATTTTTTAGAAAATCTTCCTCAATGAAATATAAAAGCTTAATCTATGTTCTTCTTCTAAATTTATTTATTATATTTTTAAGATATTAATATTCTTGTTTAAACAAGTGTATTTCAATACTTTTTTAAAACAGACTTTGACTTTGATTCTCAGATATATATTGAAAAGAAGTAATTGATTGTTTACAAAATTATAGAATATTCTAAGGCAGCAGTGTGGATTCTCATTAGTTTATATTCTTATAACAACTGTATATTTGAGCACTTATTTCTGCAAGGTAAAATAAATACCTTAAGAGTGCAATTGCCAGTTAAAGGTGGCGTGCCTCTGTCAATGGCAGATATGGTAAGTATATACATTTCTTTCAATTCCCTGTCAAGGTCAGCTCCTTTCTCTACCTCCACAGCCCCAGTCTGAAAGTTGATTCTAAACTTGTCAAGTGCTCCACTCTCAATACGGTAAATAAATTCATTATTTGGACTTGTGCCATCAAAGTCAGAAGCATTCACTGTAATCACCGAAAAACCTGAAATTTTCAATACATAACAGTTGAAAAGGGTGGCATGATGACTAATAATACTTTCGTTCTTCAGATTCCTATTTTTAATAAACAGCTCACATTGTTGAGAATCTATCGCGAACTTTACCTTCAGGAGAATTCTCTGGCAAAGAAGTAGAATACATTGTGTTGGAAAAAACTGGAGGATAATCATTAATATCCTGTAAGAAAACAAATATTTCTTTATTATCTTCCATTTTCACATTGTTATTTGTATTTTGAATAATTTTTAATAACTCACACTCCTAGCCTTTACATTAGTTTTTCTGAGAGAATTTATTATTTTTTTTTAAAATTATTATTTTTAAGGTAATCCAAATGGAAAAATGAATGAATGTGAAAGTGTGTATAGATCCATACATTTTAAAGATATAATTAAGTGTAGTTAATGAATACAGAAAATCTGACTTACTTTACTTGGTTATTCACAAAACTCCATTAAAATGTATTCACAATTTCAATAATACCTATACTTATTACTTATACTTGTTGCACTGTAAATTAAAACTTTATCGATGACAGTTACCTTATCTGACCAGTTGATAAATTTAGAACTTTAATTACTTTACTTTATTTTGATGGCTTCCTACCTCAACAGTAACACTGACAGAAACTTGTGAAGACAGTGAGGGAATGCCAGCGTCATATGCTTCAATGATGAGTGTAACCATGCCAGCCAATGATTTATCTAGTTTTTCATAATTCAAGGGACTTGTGATTGATATCACACCAGTGTTGGCATCAATGGTGAAATTAGTGCTGAGATTTGGTGGTGTTTTCTGGATTCTGTAGGAGACAAGGCTGTTATTTGTGTTGGCCTCATCCTCATCAATTGCCTGTAAATGAAATTAGATGACATGGGTATAGTCTCAGGATTGACAATATGAACCGAATGAAATCATGTATTACTTGGACTTCATTCTTGTAGAGTAAAACTGTAACAATTTATTAAGTATAATAAGAATAATTTCTGGCTAATTCATTAACTATTTTAGATTGCTTTTATGCACAATATCTTTCCCAGATGAAAATTTAGTTTATATTCTCCCGTCTCTACATCTTATGTCCGTGAAACCTTTTTAAAGTTTGTTCATTGTTATGTTACTAAGTTTAGATACCTGTAGTGGGTTAGTAGAAAATGTTTTTTAAAAATTATTTAAAATTCAATTAATTACTTCCACTTTCAATTGTCTTAGGAACTGAAGGGATCCCTCTTTGATAATTCCATAATAATCATCTCTCATAAACGCAGGGCGTTTGTCATTCACGTCCAGCACTGTTATGGTAACTTCTGCTGGTGTGCGTAGACCACCACCATCTCTAGCTTCAACTGTTAAGAAATATTGGCTGATTTCCTCGCGATCTATGGAACCAGCTACTTTTAAAATTCCTGTTGTGGGTTCTATGCGAAATCTGAAATCAAATTAATTTTTAAAAATTTTATTTACCTACTAAATTTTAAAGTTGAGTAAATGAAAATATTAAAGATATATTTTTAAAAAGATATATTCAGAGTACAACATCTTAACAGAAAATACAAAATTTATATTTTCCCATTATTTCTTTAAAGGCATGTTTGTACTAAATATATATAAATTAATAATAGCAAAATTAAATACAAATTGTTAAATCTTATTTGGCTTATTAAAAATTTCCCTCAAACCTGCCATTGCCACCTTTCAGCAAGTACTGAATTTCCTTATTTATTCCTGAATCTAAGTCTGTTGCCTAAAAGTTTGAACAAAATAGAGGAGAGAGGGAAGATTAAAATAATCTGAGAAAAATTTTCAAATATATTTTTATGATTGTGCAAGAATTGTCTTTAATTTAAATTTTCATTAATAAAAGTTCTGAAAATGAAAAAATAATGACATAGTTTAGCCCATACAAAACAGAATGTAAAATTTTTAAGAATTTCTAATTGACGATGAAAGTTTTTACTTACATAGAATGTGTACAGAGATACATCCAAAGGTGTATTTTCATAAACATTGAAACTATAGTCTGTTTGATTAAATACTGGGGCATTGTCATTCATGTCTTCAATATTTAAAGTTACTGTAGCAGTACTGGAGCGCTTTTCAATTGTGTTAATTTCTCTGGCAACTACCTGTTAAATTTAAAAGTGTGTCAAAATTTTTATCGTTGATTATTGAAATAAAACTAAATGTACAATATAAAAAAAATAATTATCAAACAAACCTGAAATATTAACCTCTGATTCTTTTCATAGTCCAAAGACTCTGAAGTATTCACTCTTATTAGAACAGCTGATTCTGAATAAATTTCTTGTGGCAAGGGGGAGAAGTCAAAGTAGCTTGCTCCTCTCATCTCAAGTGACAAAGCAAAATGACTGTTATCTCCCTGGAAAAAAATTTATTGACACTATTATGAGGAAGTCATTTCAGTGTTTGAAAAATTAAAAATACAATTTTATTACTCTAAAATCTGAATTTGATTAAAAGATTATTATTTTGAATTATATATACAAATGTAAATAAAAGCGGATAAACTATCCATTTTTGGCTAAAAAATTATTTTGTCACAGACTTACTAAATGACTGAAATTGAAGATTTCAAATAACTATTTCCCTTTTGTATCTTTTTAGTGATGTCCAAGTGACAATGTCTCAATACACTAATGAGGCCGCTGTGCATAATTGTGTTTTAACATTAACATCCATCCCTATGTTTAATCTTATGACGTAAGGTGATCATTTTTGCTGAATATTTCTGGTATCTAATACTACTGGGACATTAAATTTGTTACTATAGATGTATAAAGTAAATTTAAAGACATCACTAACATATTTTAAGAATTCTAATTATTTAAATGTTGGTGTTTGGGTAGTTTTAATACATAAAATATTTAGTTTACGTGGTAAAGCAATTTTTATATTTAATTTTTAAAGAAAAAACAAATCACACAATATCTCTAACATGTAGCCCTGTTCAAAGGCTAAAATAAACTTAACCAGGATTATATTAATTACCATCATTCACTAGTCAATATCCATCATCATTCTTTACAACTATTTCAGCTTACCTGGTCAATATCAAAGACTCTCATTATATTTCCTTGAAAGTTTATTGGTACACCCGTTGGCATGTTCTCTAGAATAGTTGCATTGTAGTTGGTTTGGCTAAAAGTTGGTGCGTTATCATTAACATCAAGCACTGTAATAGTAACCAATGTCAAGGCTGTTGTATTACCCTTGTTATTTTGCTTGGGTGGCACCACTTCAGCTGCCTAAATTAATGGATATTAAATGTGCAGTTATGAAAATGATTTTTAAACATACAACAGTACAAAATAAATAGATATATAGCCTGAGGTTTCATTTAGCTCATTAAATTAAATAGCATAATTTGCAATCTGTCATGCAAGTAGTGTCTGTCAGTCCTAATGCTATGCGAGGTAACTCCTGATAAAAAAAAATAAAAATGTTGCTTTCAAGATTAAAAAAATGTGTTGCTCACCATAAAATATTGTGACGTGACGTCATTATTTGAGCTTTTATTAATGTGTGAAGGGAACGAAGTAATAATATAAAAAAAAACTAAAAAACCAATTCACTATAAATCCTTTATGTACTAGACGTAACTAAAAGAATGTTCATTATAATACGCAGCGCAAGACCATCCAAAAATACAAAATTGCAGTTGTGTCGTAAAACATGTTTAACATAATGCGCACCGATCACGAATATGTTTATAAAAAGTGTTGTCAATAAAATACGCACCTTATTGCGCAACAGAAAGGTTGTTCAATATAATACGCACCGCGACACTCTATCTAAAAAAATAACATGATACATAGGAATAAATAAAATAATCTAAAAATTCAATAATTTAATTACAGTACATGCGATCGATCTGAAATTTTGATACATAGTTTTTATCATTGCTACAAAACTGCTTGCTAAATTTCAGCTAGCTAGCTTACGAGAAAGTGGGTTAAAAATCGATACAAAGTTTGGGCAACTGACAATCAAGCAAGCAATCAAGGGTTCAAACAAACAGACACCACGAGTTAATATAAAGGATTTAAAAAGAGCCATGTTTTATTTGATGTGATTAATATTATTATTATTTTTTTGTATTAAATGTCCGTTTTTGTGTATGTGTCCATGTCAATATCTTATCTTATCTTATCTGTTTACAGACGCTCCTTCTATACAGAAGATAATTGCGTCCTACGCTTATCTATGGTTTGTGTTTAGTCCTGCATTTTTATTAGAGATTTAAATGTTGATAAAGTGTTGGTTTTCCTGGATTCTTCAGGCAACCCATTCCACGCCCGAATTCCGGACGGGAAGAAGGAAAACTTGTATGTGTTTGTTCTTGCATACGGAATAAGAAAGGTGTTTTTATCCTTATGTCTATCTGAGGGTTGTATTAAGTTATCTTTGTGTTGTATTTCTAAATTAGAATTAATTGCTTTATGTATGATTACTACTTTGCTCTTGGTTCTTCTATCCTCTAGTGTTTCAAGGTTTAATGATTTAACTAATGGTGTTATTCTTGTCAGTTTCGAGTATTCTCCAGTAATGAATCTGGCAGATCTTTTTTGAATTTGTTCTAGTTTATCAATGTTTTCTTTGGTGGATGGGTCCCATACAGAAGATGCATATTCTAGTACAGGTCTCACCAAAGTGAGGTAGCATTTTAGTTTTATATCTCTATTACATTTGTTAAAGTTCCTTTTTATAAAGCCTAAGGTTTTGTTTGATTTTTTAATAACTTCATGGACATGGGGATTCCATGATAGTTTCTCATTTATTAAGACTCCTAAGTATTTTGCATCTTTAGTTTGGGTCAGTTCTTTTCCATGAATGTAATCTTTTGAATTTGTTTCTTTTTCTTTGTTACTCTTAACAGTTGACACTTTTCTGGGTGGAAAGACATACTCCAGTTAGTTTCCCATTTTATCAATTCATCTAAGTCTTTTTGTAAAATTTTGCTATCTTGTTCTGATTTAATTGTTCTATAGATTATACAATCATCAGCAAATAACCTAACTTTTGTACCTGTTGAGATGTTCTTGGGTAAATCATTTATATAAATTAAAAAGAGTAAGGGACCTAGCACAGTTCCTTGTGGAACTCCTGAGTTAACCTTTATTGGTGCAGATTTAGATCCATTAATTATTACAGTTTGCTCCCTGCCCAAAAGGAAGTCTTGGATCCAGTGATGTAAGGAACCTGAGATTCCAAAGTAGTTAAGTTTTTTAAGTAAACTAAGGTGGGGAACTTTGTCAAATGCTTTTGAGAAGTCTAGTAATATTGTATCTATTTGATCATTTTTGTCCAAGCCTTTTGATAGTTCATCTATTAAACCTATTAATTGTGTTTCACATGATCTGTTTTTTCTAAAGCCGTGTTGATGTGGGCATAGGGCATTATATTTGTCAAGGTGGTTAACTATTCTACTATATATTATGTGTTCTAGTAATTTACAGGTGATACTAGTAAGTGATACAGGCCTGTAATTACCAGGGTCTGATTTATCCCCTTTCTTAAAGAGTGGAGTTACGTTAGCTAATTTCCAATCCTGGGGCACTTTACCCTGGTTTAGAGAGGCTTGAAAGAGAACTACAAGGATTGGGGACAGTTCATTGCTTAGTTCTTTTAATAATCTTGCATGCAAATCATCTGGGCCAGTAGCTTTGTTTATTTTTAAGTTTTTTAGGAGTGAATGTATACCTATCTCATCTACAGTTATGTTACCTATTTCCTCCATTTTATTTAAATTTATTAAAACTTCCTTGTCGCCTGAGGCAGAAAAAGATGATGCAAAATATGTGTTAAGGATATTAGCTTTAGTTTCATTATCATTATAGGTTTGATTATTTGAGCCTTTTAGTGTGGCTATTCCTGAAGATTCCATTTTTTAAAGATTTATATTACGTACGTAATTATAAATTTAATTTTCTATATTAATATATAACAATCGTTTTTTGGTTTATGAAATTTACAATTGGTTGTCGTTCGGTTGTCAAGTTTCGATGCGTTTTGATCTACAAAGCCATTATTTATTACTGCAAATGAAATTTGTCAACTTATGCTTCAGTTTAGCATTTGTTTTCCTATTTTATACACTTTTAGATTGCATATTTTTATGTTTAAAAAAATAACATATTTAAAAATCAGACTCCTCCCCACAATAGTTTTTTTTTATTGCTATTTACATGTAATATTTTAATGCGTCTTAGACTAATTGTGAATAAAAAATCTTTGCTTTTAATATAGAACTGGAAGGGGTGCTGACTTGACAATAATGAAAACGTTTATTAGAATTCCTAAAACGTGTATATTAAAGTTGATACTTTAATATTTTCTTTTATCCAGTGCTTAACTTTACTTCAAAGGTTTCATGCAAAATAAATAGTTCGTTGTTATTCATATTTGTAAATAGTTACAATTTTTTATTTACATGTTTTTGATAATGTAAAGGTAATAATGTATGGACCAATGGGCGCATAAACTGACAAGTCATAATAGATCTTGAAAAGGTGCTGACTTGACAACAATAAAAACGTTTATGTGAATTACTAACATGTGTATATTAAATTGTAAATATGATTAACAGTTGATAAGTTAATCTTTTCTGTTATCCTGTGACAAGCTTTGCTTACTACGTTTCATGCAAAATAAATAGTTATTAACATGTGTAAAATTACAGATTATTTTTTACATGTTTTGATAATGTTGTGGTAATAATGTATTGATAAATGGGCGAATAAACTGACAAGTCATAATCATCAATGAAGCTTAAATGGCTTCAAATCACAGATATGCGTGATGTGGATCACATTACAGTAACATAAATTATTTTTAACGCACTGTGCTGTGTTATTGGTATACTCATAATTGGTGTGCCCTATTCAATGACGCAAGTTAACGTCCGGCTGACTCCTCAGCAATATTTGTTAATACGTCGAACTTCAAACTTCTTTGTTGCAGTATCACTTAATGCTTTGTATAATTCACTATGCATTTACTATTATCATGATTATATCATTATTATTCATGCAATCTTATATAACGCGAAGCCTAAGCTTGGAGGTTTTCTCATAACACATATATTCGTATATATAGTCAAAATATATACTCTGCTATTTCCGTTCGTAACGCTAGATTTTAGAAAGCCCACCGCTAAAAAAAGTAACCTTGAAAAATATATTGCAAAATAAAAAAAAACAAAAAAAACCCCACTATTTTCAAACGTCCGCATAAAATTTTTCAATATGGAAAAGAGATTTAATTGTTCTCTCTTGGTCTCTACATTTGCTGATTATTTACTATGTGGCTTTCAGGCAAAAGGGACAATTACAAAAACTGAAATATATCCATTTTGAAAACTCCCGTCATTTTTGACGGGTAATACACTAGTTTTGATAAGAATTCATGAATACCACCATTTTTTTTTCTTATAATATAGTTACATGATGATGGTGGTTTGAAAATGTCATCATAGATGTGGATTACGATGACATTCCTAATGCTTTTTGTTACAATGTCAAGGTGTTACAAATTTTGCTGAATAATTTCTCAAAATGAATTACCGTATTTATAGGCGTATAACACGTACTTTCATTTTAAGAGGGAAATTTCAGGAAAGAAATTTTAATTTCTGTGCAGTGCAGAGCGTTACCGTGGTTACGCTCCAACGGCCATGAGAATTAGACGTGAGGAAGGATTTCTGGGCTTGCCATTGCCTACTGATTGCCTTTACTTACACTCCACACGCTGCTACTGATCCACGTGCTGCTGTGCAGTATGTACATTATATCGGCGGTGTATATCTCTATACATATAAGACGCATTTGTTGTCTGTCTGTCTGTCTGTTCCCTAATAACTCAAGATCCAGACAACCAAATAACGTGAAATTTGGTACACGTACACAAAATTATACCGGAAAGGTTATTAAACAGGTTTCGTTCCATATATATAAGATACTGGGGGCCGGGGGCCCAAAATGTAGTTTTTCCCTATATGAGCTATATAAAATAAAAATTATTGAAAATTAAGACGTAAAATAATGACGCAAATTAATAAACATTTTGGTGTCGAGATTAACAAGAAGGCGATCATCGCCATAAAATAATTTTTTTGTTGTTGTTGCTTTGTTGTTGTTGCTTTTGTTATTGTAGTTGTTGTTTTGTTGTTGTTGCTGTTGTAGTTGTTGTTTTGTTGTTGTTTTGTTGTTGTTGCTGTTGTAGTTTTGTTGTTGTTTTGTTGTTGATGTTTTGTTGTTGTTTTGTTTTTGTTGTTGTTGCTGTTGTTGTTTTTGTTGTTGTTGCTGCTGTTTTTGCTTTTGTGTTGTTTTTGCTATTGTTGTTGTTGTCCACATCCCTTGCCCTGCGACGACAATGTCCTTCATGTTGTTATTGCTTTGTTGTTGTTGCTGTTGTAGTTGTTGTTTTGTTGTTGTTGCTTTGTTGTTGTTGCTGTTGTTGTTGTAGTTGTTTTGTTGTTGATTTTGTTGATGATTTTGTTGTTTTTGTTGTTTTGTTGCTGTTGCTGTTTCTGTTGTTGGTTTTGTCGTTGTTGCTGTTGTTGTTGCTGTTTTGTAGTTGTTGTTTTGTTGTTGTTGCTTTGTTGTTGTTGTAGTTTTTGTTGTTTTGTTTTTGTTGTTTGTTTTTGTTGTTTTGTTGCTGTTGTTGTTTTTGTTGTTGTTGCTGTTAAACCTGGGCGAAGCCGGGTACTTGCCCCTAGTGGTGTATATGCTACTTGTTAATACTGTAAAAACATGGCTTCTTAACATTATATCGGCGTATAACACGCATACATTATTGGCCCCCTATTTTCAAGAGGAAAAAGTGTGTGTTATATGCCAATAAGTACAGTATTTACCTTTACTATCATGGCATAAACTCCACCATTATTTCTCATAGCCTCTGAATCTCTGTCTAAAGATGTTTGAACAGTAATAACACCAGTTGTTTGATCTATGTTAAAGTTGCTGAAGCTGCCTAAATGTAAATGTAAATATATACTTCATAGAACGAAATTTATCATTAAATATTTTATAAATATATACATATAATAAAGCTAAACTGAAAATTTGTTGATTTCAAAACATTTTTGGCTTTATATTTCTGCAAGAGAAATTTGCTTCTTTGTTACAAGGTTTCTTTTGATTTTTAATTACATATCTAGTTTACATTAAATTATAATAATATTTTATGTTACCACTGAAGTTATCGTTATGAAACGTTAATTAATTATTAAATATTGAATTAGATGCTCTGGGGAAATGTCATCATTTGGATAAGATTATCTACATATTAGTCTCAGATATCTGTTGATTAAATGAATTTTTAAAAAAATATTTTTAAAAAGCCACAACAAATATAATCACATATCGCAAATGTAAATCTACTTACCACTTTGAAAGCTGTAGGTAATATTATTGGGAATACCTTTGTCTCCATCCAAAGCAACAACTTTAAGTATTGATTTACCCTGGAGAATAGAATATTACCAAAACCATTTTGTGCCAGCCACATTTATTGGAAAGCAGGATTCATTTTTCAATAATGATGCTTTATATATTGATTTTTTAAATATAATTTTGTAGAGGAATTTTGTAATATTATTCTATAAATTCCACAGGAGAAACTAAAACTTGATTGTAAATTGTTTTAAAGACTCAATGAATTGTTCTCATTTTTCAGGAAATACACAATAAATTAAGAGTTGATCTATCAATTTAAAATTAATGAATTGATAATTGATTCCTTAATAGGCTAAATATTATAATATGACTTATAATAGTCAGTCACTGAAGGCTAAGTGTCATAAAAAAGATGCATACAACAATTTTTCAAGATGTTAGCTGATATAATCATAAGACTTGCAAATTTCTACAAACATGTTACTTTGGCTTAGATAAAATATAACACACATACATCCCTGTAAGAACTTTTACACATTTGTTTAATATTAATCATATTGAAAGAAAATACAAATTTACCACAGTAGCATTTTCATAAGTTTGTTCACTGTATGGCAAATTGACAAATACTGGTGCAGTGTCCTGGACATCTAGAACATAAACAACAAAACTTGCAGGGTCAGCTTTCCGACCTCCTTGGTCCTGTTGTTGAATTTAAAAACTTGGTAGTTAGATTTCAAAATTCTCACCTAACATTAGGAAGTAATTTGTCAGGGAAAATTGCTATAAAGACAACGCTAAATAGGTTATTTTAATTGACAAAATAAAATACAACATTATATTACTTATATCTGACAATTGTATTTTATCTGTAATCTTCTGTACATAATCCCATATCACTATTTTAAATACTAAAACTATGCTTTTTATCAAAATATATCCAAAATGAATAGAAATGTATTATTATTGAAGCTGAATTGAGAACTTGTCAACCAATTACCACTGCATTAATTTTGAATTGGTAATAGCTGTGTTTCTCATAGTCCAGGGCATGGTTCAATGTTATGTTGCCATTGTATGGACTGATTGTGAAGGTTGTTTTGTATTCTTCATCAATTGCCTGGGAAATGGAGGTATGTAATATAAAAAGCTAAAATATAACAAATACAAGTATCATAATGACTTTCTCATCAGAATATATTATTCACTTAATACGATTATTGAAATAAAAATGAATAAAAATTACAAAATTAAAGTGTAATTGAAGTTGGTAGCATAGGAATTTTAAATTGACACAAAATTTGAATGCTTTTATCAAAATATATCTCTTGAATTTCTCTCAAATAGATAAAAGTCTTTAAATCTTCTGCATGAAAAAATATTAAAATGTTCATTCTTGTATGAATAAAAAAATCAATATTACAAAATGTGCTAGACTTAAAAATAATAACAATAGGTCTTATCAGACAGCTGTCACCATTGAATATTTAAAGTTATTTTGAATGCATATGTCATTTTTATCAATAGATATTGATCTATTAAAATAAATTTAATAAAAGCTGATCAAAAAAGAATTTTGTTCTTTATGTAAAGCTAAAATGCAAGCTTTAGCTACTTACCTGAGCATTAGCCTTGAAGAAAGAAAAACATATTTGAATTAAGTGCATATAATTTTTAAAAAATATTTTATCAACAATTTGACAACATTATGTTTCAAAAATTTTAATTTAAAAAAAAACTAAATATTTTGAAAATACATAAAAATTTCTATGCTCTTGCTAGAGAATAAAATTGTTGCATACGTTTTAAAAGAAATGTTAACATTTTTACTTCGGTTCCGGTGACACACAGCTAGAGATTAAACATTACAAGACTTTATATTTTTTACATATCAGAATCTTTAAATAACATGATTTTATTTAGTGAAGTACTTAAATTTCAAATTTTTTGGCACTTTAGGCAATTCAATTTTAAATGAAAATGATGATTGTGACTATTTTATTCCCACTTCATCATATAAGCTTTTATCTAAAAACATAAAATAAAATAATCTTCCTACCTCCATTGAGATGACAACAAAGCCTGTGTCTGGGTCTACTACTGAAACTCCAGAATATACAGTAGTGTTGATTTGAGCATCCTGAAAATTATTGACTTCTTATAGAGAACATTAATTTGAAATGAAAGTTTTAAATGTGAAGAAAGAAAAACAGCAAACCCCCAACTATTACTTGTGCTTCCTATTACTTATAATGTTGCCTATAAAGATCTCAGATCAAAGACCTGTCTGTCTATTTGAGCAGACTCATGAAAACTTGACCTCACCTCTGGTATAGTGACCTCATAGGGCAGGTTGACAAACTGAGGAGCCACATCATTAACATCTAATATGTAAAGTTTTATCCATACTGGAATCTAGGGAAGGTAATTGTAAATCTCTGATTATATTTTATTTTAAAAAAATTTATTTACTATTTACACATAATTGATTAGGAAGTAGAAATATTAGGATTTTAAATAAAAGCTTCCAATATTAATTACTTAGAGATTGTCAAAGTCTTCTAGAAGATTTCTAATTTTGTTTAACCCTGGAAACTAATTTGACTAAAGTAACTGAAATAACATAAATTGTTATTGTAATATCTACAAGCTCAATTCAAGAATCAATGCTAAAATAACATAAATAGTTATTTTAATATCAACAAGCTCATTCAAGAATCAATGCTAAAATAACATAAATAGTTATTGTAATATCAACAAGCTCACTTCAAGAATCAATGCTAAAATAACATAAATAGTTATTGTAATATCAACAAGCTCAATTCAAGAATCAATGCTAAAATAACATAATTAATTCTTTCACAAAAACATCTTCCATTTACTGTACATATACGGACAATGAAGACATTTTAAATCCAGGCACATTTCTATATCTCATCACATCAGTTTAATTCACACATATATCTTATGATCAAGGCACTTAATGCTATTAATGTAAGAATTTATGTTGAATGATTGCCTGAAATGTACAAAAAATCAATTTTATAAGAAAATTGATTCATGCAACCATTTCAATAATTTAAAGAAACATCAAGAATCCTGATACTGTGCCTAACATCACAAGCGTTTATACATGGGGATGTTAAAGCTGCTAATTTCTTTTAAAACTACAAAAACAAAACTGAACATTCCTTGCCCGTTTGTGAAAAATATGACTCACTCATCGTGTTCAATTACCTTGCAAGTCCTCCATAGCACCATGAAATGAGCAAGAGTAAAATAGATGCTTTCTGATTTCCATTTTTTAGTTGTATTGGATACCTAGATATTCCTTTGAGCCCCTTTTACATTATTACAACAATTACAAAGAAAAATTTAGCCCTAAGATAAAATATGTCACCTGGGGAAGGGAGCTGATAAAAATACATAAATATTTTTATAAATTTTAATATTGATAAAATGTACACTGCAATAAGCAACTGTCCTGAGCTGCTTTACCCATGCACCTGCTGCCCTCACACACCTGATTGCAGAGCCCAGGGATGAAGTAGGAACAACTGTTTTAAACCCAATAGCAAAAGGTCTAAAAAATGACTCAAAATTCAACTTAACTGAACAGGGTGCTGTTTATTGGTTCAAGATCTGACAATGACATTTAAGAGTCATATTAATTTACCAATCAGTCTTAAAATACTTACCGCACTTGCTCCGTCAGATATAGAAAAATACAAAGTCCTGACATTGGGAGCCTGCAATGTAGAGGAATGCAAAGAATTCAACATTAAATCCTATTCCATACATGACGTACAAAGTCATTATTTTAGGATCATGCAATGTAGATAACTAAAAGGATTAAACATTTAAACCTTGTCAAGAAGATAATTTGTAAAAGAAATGTGAAATTTGAATGTTAAAATTTTAACATGACTGATTTCCAAATGTATGGCTTTGGACTTCGATGATATGTTGTGTGTTTTGCAATTTGAATTTAAACAAAAAGAGTTAGACGTTATATTCTTCTATTGTTTAGAAAATATTTTTATTTTATTTTAAGAATTGTACAAACCCTCACACTATGGGTAACTTTAAATTTTCAGTTAAGTTATAACAATATTTTCATCAATAAATATAGTTTTTAAAAATCTGTAGATCGAACAAAATATATTTAAAAATTTATTTATTGATTTATTCTTTACTTGAATTGACTTTACTTACAATCATTTATATTAGTCTAAAATCGTTATTTATAACAGCACAGATTATTTTTCTGTTAGTTATTTATATATTTTTTTAATTGACTTACAATAGAGTCAGAGTCAAATATACAAATTTAAAGTTATGTATGACTGTATACAATACATTTTTCTGATATAGTATTGTGTATATTATTTAGAAAATAAAGACTACGAGGCTCACAAAATCTCTGTCCAATAACGACTTGAGCTTGATGTCTACCACATATGATGAATTGGACAACGCTCTGGGCTGGCTGAGTGTCACTAGTTCTTTGGTGCTGTCGGTGTCACAGTCAAATGTTAGTGGGTTAGGTCCTCCATCTTTATCTTCACCAGTAATGTTACCGATTATAGAACCTGAGAGAAAATAACCTTAAGCCTTAAGTTGTATTGGATCTTGACCTATAATTGCTTTAATTTAACCGTGGGCCGTGCGAACAGATGGCTTAAGTCTCATTTTTAATTTTATAAAAGTATTAGCTAAATCAACATCGTTAAATAACCCACTATAATAATCATTATCATCCCCCCCCAATTTCAAATTTAAAAAAAAATTATATTTGTCCAAGTTCAGATAGCACGACTTTTGCTCCAACTCAGCACTGTTAAATGGAAAACAAATTTAAATTGTGCGTTTGTAGAATATGACGGCCTGAAGCAACAATAACAAAGGTAGCAGTTTGACATCGACAGCAGAGGCGAAATGTAGAGATTAGATGAAATGATACGATTAGATGAAATGTAGAAGTTATATGAAATGTAGCGGTTAAATGAAATGTAGAGTTATGAAATTATTTGTAGAGATTCGATAAATTCCCGAGATAAGATGATGTGTAGAGGTTAGATGATATTGATGTGTTTTAAAGAAAATAAAAATCACACAGCCGTATGAAAATTCTATATTTGAAAGAAACAAGTTAATATATCTGTTACCTATAGTAATATTCTCGTAACAATAAATGTTGGCTTCGTAGTTTCCGGGCTGGGGAGGGCTGTTGCCATTTACTGGAGGAATATACAAGAAATTATTTAGTTACATCAAACATGACAAGTAGGCGGCCTACAGTATCAAAAGTAGGCTGAGGTCAGTTTCTAAAATTTATATTTTAAAAAATATATTTTAATTTCTCATCTTTAAAAAAAAACAACCCCGATAAAAAATGTTTCTTAATCGTTAAAAGTGTAATTGCAGTGTTTGTTGATAGTTAAAATGTGCTTAACGTGTATCATTGAAAACGTTTGAGTATAGAAATCTATTTCTGCCATTTAACGCAATTTTAACATGTTTATAAATGTTAAATATCAATGGATTGGTAAAATTTGATAAACGTCTAATACCATAGATCTGGTCTTTAAAAAAATTTTTTTTTAAAAGCTGCTTTATTTATTATGTAACGACGCGACGGTCTTAGACACAAGGATACTCTCACCAATGACAATGGTGACAAAATGGCCACTTTCCGAAATAACCTTAGAATGAAGGACACAATGGCGCGAGCCGTAAAAGCCTTCAATACATGGATACTTTGATAAATAAACTTTGATAGAGCCCTTGCTCAATTAACTTATGATAGAAGGAATTAGTTTAGGGGCCGTCCATAAATGACGTCACGCACCTAGGGGGGAGGGGGGTCACACTTTTGTGACGATGCGTGACGAGGGGGAGGAGGGGGATAAGAAATGTGACGTCACATCATAAGGGTAACTTTAAATAAAAGTTCCACTGAAATATTTGGTCGCTTACAATTTATTTAAGGACTTTTATTTTTTAATTTTTTTCAAATTAGTGCTTCTCAATGTGCCGGTCGGTAGGCCATCAGACGCTGGTTGGCGAAAGGTATCAAGAAATGAAAATTAAATATAATTATAATACTTAAGTTTGAGAACCCCCAAGATAACGTATGAAATTGTTACCCTGCTTCGTTTGATGTTGACATCAAAGCATTTGTGATGTAACCGTAGCTCCGCTTGTTTCTCTCACGGCAGGCGAATTTTTTGCCCGTTACCCCAAAATATTCAAGTTTATGTGTGCGTTACGCACCCCCTCCAACCCCCAGACTCTAGGTCCTGCTCACATGACTCGGGTATTTGGGGGAGCGTCGTTAGTCCCCCCCTCCCCCCAAAAATGCTACTGGTGAGTTTTACAAGCATGACAAGTGTCTAAAAATGATCTGAATAGGATTATGTGTAGATATTTTAAGTCAAAACGACACGGAATATCATTTTTCTTTAAAAGGGGGGGGTGGGGGTGGGGTGAGGGAATCTATTTGATAGAATTACAAACGTTTTAAGTTTGATATAATTGTTCGATTGGTTTGTGTTTAAACGCCATTGGCCATTCTAGATATAATGATAAATGAGCCAATTTAAAATTAGTAAAGTCTTCATTAACTTTATTGAATGTATCAAATTCTTGACATCGCAATTCGAGAGGAGTACAAAACAACTTTTCTTCTTTGCTCAGTTTTTAAGGCATTAATTTTAAATATCACAGAAAGAATATTTCATACAGTCAAGTCATGTGGATTAAGATTATTGTCACTCGTGTCAATATAAATGAAAGTAGGGTGTATTTAGGTGTCTTCGTATAGTTGGTAGGTAAGATATCTACATAGTTGTCAAATTTTTAAAAAATGCATTTTCTGGAAGTTAGCGGTTCAATAATGGGCATATGTTCCAAGCGTACACGTACACATAACGTATTTTAATATATCTAGTGGATTGTAGTGGATGTTGGTGACCCGTAAAAACGGACCCGTACAAAACGGCCCCGACTAAACGGCCCCGACATAACGGCCCCGGTCAAAACGGCCCCAGACAAATTGTTAACATTTTTCAACAAAAACGTCTTTTTTTTCATTTTAAGCTTTTGTCAACTTTTCCACCCTTAAAGAAAGTGGTAACATTGTAATCTTATATCTTGTGATGTTATTATATTGTTTCTTGTCAACAAACAGCCGAGCTTGGTACCATTTTGCGTAAAGGCTATTAAATTCACTATTGTTATATTATTATTGTTTATTATTAGCTAAACCTGACACTGAATAGGTGAGTAAAAATACAAATTTAATATTTGATAGGACATTTTACTTTTAGTCCATCTATTAGTGCGGGGCCGTTTTGTCCAGGGCCCTTTTGTCGGTATGTTATATGTCCCAAATGAGTCTGCATTACCCCCCAGAATTCCCTTTTGACCCCAGATGAGGTTATTTACCTCTGTTTGCCGACCTCTTTCTTACGGGATGTCCGTCAGTCAATTGAGGGATTTTTTAAAAATACATCTTAAAAATATTATTTTTTAAATAATTTGTTTTCTAAACAAAGACGTTAACCGTGATGATTAATAGTCAATGTTTAGTTTGTATGCATTAAAATAAAATGTAATCTAAGGATGTTAACACAGTTCGTTTTCTGAAGGCCGGTTAAACGTTTTAAAAAACGCGGGTTACAATATTACAATGTAGACCTTCAGTAAACAAATAATAAATGCTTAAATGACAATAAAAATGATTTGAAACATACTTATTTGAAAATAAGTGTGGGGGGGGGGTGTCAAAGCTTTGTGACGTATTTTTAGAAAGGGGGGGGTCTAACTTTTTGTGACGACGCGTGACGAGGGGGGGAGGGGGTAAAAAAATCGGCCAAAATCGCGTGACGTCCTTTTTGGACGGCCCCATATGATAGAAGGGTACCTCCTCGAATAGACTTTGATACATTGTCAATTTCCCTAATTGTTTCACTCCAAATTTAACATATTTTAAGACCTTTTTTAACGATCTAATTAATGAAAATGTTCAAAGTGAATAAAAATTGAACAATCCTCAAACTATTTTTCAATATTTATTAATTGTAGAGTAATTTTTGCAAGTTATTGTCAAACTATTAGCTGGTTAAAGACAATCTAAAAATAAAATTATGGTATTCAATGTTTTCGAAATATATTTTCTTTTAGCAGTTCGCAGTAACGTGCAGATTTTTAAAATTGAGTTGTTTTTTTATGATACACTTTCTGTAATAATATTCCCATTACGTGAGCACAGAATGAATATTGCTCTGATATATTTGATCTATCTGTCCATCAGCGAGCACATATTGTTGTTATATGTTGTATCAATAAATGTTGTATTTATTATGTGCCATTACATTGACCAAAATAGTTCTTTTAGATATAAATAATCCGGCAATCAAATTTTTTACTTTAAAAAAATGAAAGTTTAAATGTCAGAAAGACTTAGTGAGTTCAAAATCCCCCTCTTAAATCTGCAAAGTATTTAATATCTGAGAAATATTTGCATATATATAAAGGTGATCTACTTAAAAGTACAATTTATGAACAAATAAAAATTATTGGTAACAAAGGATTTTAAAAATGTTACATTATGTTACTGGAATTTCAAAAATACAGAGAATTAAGGTTAAATGAAAGGGGTAAAAGAATAACACATAAATAGAATAATAAAAATGTGTTTGTGAAAACACAAACCAAGTTTATCAAGGATTGTTACAAGTAAACTTGTATTTGGTGTGCATTTTGGTGTGCATGATTATTCTAATCTTTAGATTAACAAAAATAATTGTGTACTATGTAACCCATATTTCTCTAGGGCGGACAAAATAAAGATAGCAAATTTCGTTTACACGATCTGGTACTCCCCTACACTTGGAGGTATCAAGCGCTGACTGAACAATAACATTCCCTTCATTAAATTTGGTTAAGAGCAGTCAACGCAACGTGGCAGTATATCTCAAGACTTTTAAGGACGTCAACAGCTTTAGTCAATGATTTTTTTGTTACTGATTTAGTTTTATCCTCTTTGTCAAAATAAAATAATAAAAAACGTGAATTCATATTTATTTTTAAAAAAAAATAATATCATTGGTGAAGTTCATATCTTTAAAAGTTAACAGTATGTGAAGATTATGTTTAACCTAAACCTAAAACAAAATCTTCTATACAGGTATGACTTTCCATAGAAAAAATAGGCTTTAGATTATAGGTACCATACCTAAGATGTCACGTTTTATCGTCATATTTGAATGCAATAAGAATATTTTTTTTTAAAGTCCTATATCCGATGGTCGTAGGGGGTCCTAATGTTTGCATTAGAACTAACTAGGGGCTTGGTAGACCTTGGTGGGCGCCCCATCTCCCTTCCAGGTCAGTGGAGTACTTTCTTAGCGTTAGTCATTCGTCATTTTTATTGTGACTTTAACGTGGGCTAGATCCCACGCCCCTCAGCTTGTGACGCGAGAATAAATTGCAAGTACTTTTTTCTTAAAATCAAATATTTAAAAAATCCACATTATTGAATCAAAGCATGACTAATGCAGCACCAGCGCTGAAGTTTTTGGGATGTTGAAAAATAATGATCAATAATAAATAGTGACGCTAACAATTAATTTTTAATAATTGATACAGGATTAAACATGTCACATAATTAAACAGAAAAGGAAAATAAAAAGGGGTTGAAACATTTTTAAATTGTTTGATTCATTGCTTGACACAAATTTAGGGGGGAGGGGTAAAAAAATCAAATAAAGCACCGAAAAATTCCACCAAATGAAGAAATTAATTTAAAAAATAATAATCCAGGCTCTAGTCTAAAAGTCCACCTCCTTACCTTGGGCCAGAGTGGTATCTACGAAAAAATCAATAAAGGTTTGGTTGGAAGACAAATAAAAACATGGTATTGTTTTCTAACAGAATGACAACACAGTAGACGATCAGCTGAACCGCTGAAAAGTTTTCCTTCAGGTATGCTTAGAGGGAAACTAGGGTTTACAATGATAAGGGAATGAAAAGAAGAGGAGTAACGACTATCCCAAATATGGACAAAGTGCAAAACATTGAAATTAATATTTGTAACCTAATATTGTGTAAAACAAATATAACTAAAGCGCATTTTACGTTGGTCTACATAATTTTGAGGTTTAATATTAACATGAGAAAGACTGGAATGATTTAATGAGGAACGTGGATTTTTACAATACAAAATGGCAACTTCATAATTTTGGAATAAAAATTTTATGACTAATTTATATGTTTAAAATCTATATTTAAATTCTGAACTAATCGTGGAAAATGATATTAGTGAAAATAATGACCATGTTATTAGTTAAGTTATATAGATTCAGTTGATCTCTGTAATATTAGGTGGTTCTTCTATGTATTACAAATTGATATTTCTATGTAATACTTGTTGCTATTGAATGGATTACCAGTTCATTGACACTAAAAATCATTAAATTTATCATTTAAACTTATAGGGAATTAAAAAAATTTTGTTAATAAATTTCGAAACATTAAAATGATGAGGAAAATGACAACGCCCGTGTAAACAATTATCGAATTGGATTTTTAAAAAATTGTTTTCAAAAATAAATGTTAACAGTTATGTGAAAGATATTTTGAAAAGAAAACATGAAACGTCATTAAAAACTGCTATAAAATGAAACGTCCTTAAAAACTGCTATAAAATGAAAGATCATTAAAAACTGCTATAAAATGAAACGTCCTTAAAAACTGCTATAAAAAGAAAGATCATTAAAAACTGCTATAAAAATGAAAATATCTACGCTAGAGGCCAAATTATCACAACGCAACTAACAGAAATTTAAGTTCTTCATAAAAATCAGATGAGTCTAAAAATAATAAAGGAACAAAAACAAAAACTGTAGAGTCATTTATTACAATAACTTACCTAGAAATATCAGCAATGACGCAACGATCGTTCGCCATATTAACCAGGAGACAAACAATGAGGAGTGGTCAAGATGGACAGTTGGACACTTTGAGCTAATAATAAGCGTAGCCATCAAACCTGAAATATTGATACAGAATTGAGTTTAGGTATCAATCGTTAAAATGATTATGCGAGTTTAAACATCATGGGGCTATTGTCCGAACAATTGCTGAAATTTGACGAATAAGTTTTATTTTGAATGGCTTGCAAGTACTGTCGGAAAAATTGAACACTCTTTTTAACATGAAAACTCAAATATTTCAGTCTGTTTAACTTGGATTCTAAATCGTTGCATTCAACTTGAATAATCCATAATTTCAATAACTTCTTGGATACATAATCAATTCCACATCTTCAACATTTTGATGCTGTAGTCACGAGTCATTTAACTACATCGGCAATACTTTGAAATATTGTATAAAATAATCAATAAATTATTGATTTAAATTCAGGTGGTTGTTGCTTGATAGAAATGTTTTAAAACTTATAATAATTAAAGAAGCTGTTAGGAAATTTGGTATTTATTGACTAACACAACTTATCCCATAAATTGGTATTTATAAACTAAACTTACCTATCCTGAAAGTTTCTTTAGATCTTCCTTATGGCCAGGCCACATTAGGCCTAGCAGTAGTTGAGATGATTTTTTAGATTTCGTCTTTTTGAGTTCATGGTGAATATCTGTGTTTAGAAAAGTAGTACATTTGACTTAACCACTAACATAGTGTGTAATATGGATTGTCTAACATAACAATGAAACATAAGATAATGATAGGATAAAATGATAGATTAGTATAGTGTGCCACTATAGGTAATGCAAAACTCGAATTCCTTAAGATAACTAAACGTAGAAATAAGGTGACCAGACAATACTGATGAGAATTTCATTGGCAGCAACGGGAATGAAAAATTCTTTTGCCATAACTAACATGAACTAGAAGCACCACTATATTCTGTACCCAGTATTATAGAATAATTTGTCCATTAATGCTTCGTTATTTATTAATTGTATCAGCCACAACATCTTTTGAGAAAAAATCCAGGGAGTTTCACCACTTCTTTATGAAAACTTACAACTGTCATATGATTTGCGCTTCAATAAATAGCAGCAGATATTTGGGGGTTGTGAAGATGAAGGGGAAGTAATCCTTTAGGTACTGCAACACGCAATCCATCTTCTCGGATGTTTTCTGAGTTTAAAGATGTACATTTTTGGAGGGATCTAAATTTTATCTTGAATTCTAGGGAGAATATATAACTAAAATTATTTGTAGTTGTCTTCAAAATTCATCCGACTTTTCGGGTTGAAATATTGGTTATATAAAACATTATTGAAATAGCTTTTTAAAATTATTAATATTAATATTTTTTGTTGCAATTTGCGATTATGATTGATTTACTATTTACTACTACGTATATTGACAATTTTGTGTTAATATTTGAAACTTTTTGTTTATGAATAATTCACCAATATTTGTATATGACAGCGACTATAACGTATCAGGCTCTCAAGTAAATTCTACCAACGTTTTAGTGGTATCCGAATATAATGGACACCAAATTGGAGATTTTGCAACAAGCAGGATTCAACCAATATAAATAAACTTTTTAATTATCTTCCTTATCCCAAGCAAAACTACTGTTAAATACTTAATATCTGTGTATGACAAGAACACAACTCCTCATACAAGAACACAACTCCTCATACAAGAACACAACTCCTCATACAAGAACACAACTCCTCATACAAGAACACAACTCCTCATACAATAACACAACTCCTCATACGAGAACACAACTCCTCATACGAGAACACAACTCCTAATACAAGAACACAACTCCTCATACAAGAACACAACTCCTCATACAAGAACACAACTCCTCATACAAGAACACAACTCCTCATACAAGAACACAACTCCTCATACAATAACACAACTCCTCATACGAGAACACAACTCCTCATACGAGAACACAACTCCTAATACAAGAACACAACTCCTCATACAAGAACACAACTCCTCATACAAGAACACAACTCCTCATACAAGAACACAACTCCTCATACAAGAACACAACTCCTCATACAAGAACACAACTCCTCATACAAGAAGACAACTCCTCATACAAGAACACAACTCCTCATACAAGAACACAACTCCTCATACAAGAACACAACTCCTCATACAAGAACACAACTCCTCATACGAGAACATATCTCCTCATACGAGAACACAACTCCTCATACAAGAACACAACTCCTCATACGAGAACACAACTCCTCATACAAGAACACAACTCCTCATACGAGAACACAACACCTCATACAAGAACACAACTCCTCATACAAGAACACAACTCCTCATACAAGAACACAACTCCTCATACAAGAACACAACTCCTCATACGAGAACAGGCCCAAAAGATCACCACTAAGACACACACGCTTTAAGAATTATTCTCACTATTAATATAAGCTCATTCCAAGACACGATGACAACGCGAAACACGCGGCAGGTGCAAGGAACTCAAAAGTACACTATAAATTGTATGAGATCTATGGCTGTCTTAGAAACGCCTTGGAGTGCTATAAATAGATCATGTTGATTTTTTAGGATGTTACCATAGCAACCATGGAAGCTCTGGTTTTCATAGATCAGTCACGTGAAAATGTCAGTGACAATTAGACAGACATTGATTTTAGCCTACTGACTCAACCATGTTTCTGTCTATCGTTGATGGTGTTGATGCTTTTCTTGATGTGTGTAGGCAGCCATCGTGACATCATGATGGCTTTGGTACCGACTCAACCATGTTTCTGTCTATCGTTGATGGTGTTGATGCTTTTCTTGATGTGTGTAGGCAGACATCGTGACATCATGATGGCTTTGCTAGTTAGACTGAGACGTCTTGGGGTGAGTTAGAGTTGCCCCACTTCAGAGGTGTCGATGTTAAGTTAAGTGAATTTAGCATTATCACATTTAAGTGGTCATTCTTTCTGTTTATTATTTTAAAATGGCACAGTGTCACGTGACGTGACACACAGTTTATAGAGAAGATTTGGTGGTAGAGTAAGGGTTAAAGTTTTGGTTAGGTTTTGGGTTAGAGTTGAAGTAAGTTTAAAAGTTAAGATTGTGTTTATAGTTAGGGGTTACGTCTTGAGTTGGAACGAGAGTTTGTGTTATGGTTAGCGTTACGTTTAGTTCTATGGTTATTATTAGTGTATGGTCACGTTAGATATATACTGTTGATATCAGAAGGCTTGAAATTTTAATTTTGAAATTTTAGACAATTTATTCTGAATTATCTCAAAATTAGAGAATTATTCAATTTTACAAGATTTTAGAAACTCAACAATCTCTACAAAAAAAAATATACACATTGACTCTTTGTTTAACCGTATACACCAGATTCAACACTTTCAATCAACCGTTTCTGATATAAACTCGTCTAATGCCACACGACAGTTAAAGTTAGCTGAAAATCACCAAGTGTAAAATACAGAGTTTATGTCAAGTCATCGTTATTTTATATCAATTAAGTACGAATTCAGTCTTAGGTAACAGGTTGCTTTTCCCCAAGCGTCAGCTAGAGGAGCGCCGACTGTTTCAAATGACTACGATCATAGTGAGCGTCTGGAACAGATAAGATAAGATAATTCAATAATAAATAAGGTAAGACATTGGTAGCGAATGGTCTTTGGTGTTTTTATTTCACTCTCATCGTTATTTCTTTTTGAAAGAAACTGTTATGAACTATATACCACCTGGAAAAACAACAAATACAGGAGTAATAGCGTATCATATCAATTTTTTAAGTTAATGTGACTTTCTGAACAGTTTATTTTCATTGTATATTTTAAACATCGAACGCTTCAAGCCGTAATATATAGAACACAAAGTTTTTTATCAACAGAGTGTAAAACAAGATTTTGGGTGATTAAAGAATATAGCTCGACTACTACATTTCAATAAATCAATATTCCTGTGAAATAAAGTTCCACGCTATGAATTTGAAAGAGTTTCTGCAGTGATCATATCAATGATAAAATACAAATGATGGATGACTCCAATGACGCCATTCATCTGACATATACCAATATCGTGTGGCAGTCTTCAGGCTATTTTATGAAATATTGATGGCATTCGTGACTGCTACAGTCTTACCAAGACTGAGGGGTCTGACAGTGCAAGAAACGTCTCACAGACTGACGGCTCTGACAGTGCAAGTAAGTGTCTCACAGACTGACGGCTCTGACAGTGCAAGAAGTGTCTCACAGACTGACGGCTCTGACAGTGCAAGTAAGTGTCTCACAGACTGACGGCTCTGACAGTGCAAGTAAGTGTCTCACAGACTGACGGCTCTGACAGTGCAAGTAAGTGTCTCACAGACTGACGGCTCTGACAGTGCAAGTAAGTGTCTCACAGACTGACGGCTCTGACAGTGCAAGTAAGTGTCTCACAGACTGACGGCTCTGACAGTGCAAGAAGTGTCTCACAGACTGACGGCTCTGACAGTGCAAGTAAGTGTCTCACAGACTGACGGCTCTGACAGTGCAAGAAGTGTCTCACAGACTGACGGCTCTGACAGTGCAAGAAGTGTCTCACAGACTGACGGCTCTGACAGTGCAAGAAATGTCTCACAGACTGACGGCTCTGACAGTGCAAGAAGTGTCTCACAGACTGACGGCTCTGACAGTGCAAGAAGTGTCTCACAGACTGACGGCTCTGACAGTGCAAGAAGTGTCTCACAGACTGACGGCTCTGACAGTGCAAGAAGTGTCTCACAGACTGACAGTGCAAGAAGTGTCTCACAGACTGACGGCTCTGACAGTGCAAGAAGTGTCTCACAGACTGACGGCTCTGACAGTGCAAGAAACGTCTCACAGACTGACGGCTCTGACAGTGCAAGAAGTGTCTCACAGACTGACGGCTCTGACAGTGCAAGAAGTGTCTCGTGTTTCTCCCTCAAGATCGACGTCAGCTAATTTTGTGTCTATTACCTTTATTATATAATAGTTTAGGGTTATAATTTAAAAAAAATAAAAAAATTAATGACACCTGATTGAAAAAATTAACAAAGTTTTAATTGTAACTTGTTTTTCAGTCTATGGGAGGTTACTAGGAATCAAGAGAGGAAAGTTCCTGAAAAATTCGCTCAAATTCCTTCAGACAGATCTTTTTACAAACGCGACTGATGAATGTGTTTGTTTTTTGTTTTCATGTAATGGAATTATGGAATTAAATTTCTACGTTGTAAATTTTTAATCTACTTAATTAAGGGCGTGAAAAATATTGTGCATTACAGTTCTAAGGGAGATAGGGTATAGAACTTATTGTTGAAAAAATCTTTAAAATTCCGGGACTTGAATTCACATTTTTATAATAACCTAAATATATTCGAAGTTAGCCTTTTGTTACATTTTTATGGCCGTAATTTTTACGCTATTTCTATTCATAGATGTACAGTATTGATTTTTGTTGATTGGGGAGAAGTAGAAACTTTCGTTACTTAATAGCAAGCTGTTAATACGATGAAATATCAGATCTTTAAATACACAGCAATAACACATTGGAATTGTGTGTACTATCTGCTTCATGCTATGAAAAAGAATTGGAGCGTGGATGAATATGGATGGAGATGTTAAACGAGTGAATAATGTATTCATCTGTAACATAGAGTATCTATGTTTGAATGAATGTGTGGCAATAAAACTGTGTTTTATTAACCTGCGACGGATTTTGTTCACGACTATCAAGTCTAGGCAAAATAACCTTCAAAAGCCATGTGTGGAGTGAAAATATAGATACGAGTTAAAGATTATTTATCAACTACTATTTCAGTTTCAACCACATAGAAATCCAAAATTACTAAGTGAAGAAATAACCATTGAAAGATGTGATTTATAAAGCATCTCTTTACTTTATCCAGATGACAGCTATTAAATGGGCCAATTTGATTTCAAACCGACCCTCACATTAACGTGGACATTACAAAGTCAATAAATCTGTTATCAAACCTACAAATATTTTTAATGACATCTTTCCCTCATCTAATGAGTAAATGGATTCAGGAAGGACATTTATCTCGAATTTTTACCTAGAGGATTCAATCGGTGAGGCTCAAAGTCAACAGAGGTTCATAAGTTATTGTTTATGCCACCCAGAAACAATGAGAATTAAATAGTTTGTTTTCAATTAAAAACAAAATATAATACCATGCAAAACCTTAAAGTAACATTCAATTCAACGATATACAATATCTAATGCAGTACAGTACCATGTATTTCACTACCATATTCAACAAAACAATGCAATACTCTACATTACTTTATAACACAATCTTTACAAAATTGTAAACTAAATTAAAGTATAAAACAATTTAACACATGATCGAAAACTGCAGTATTAATTATTATAATCCATTAATTATAATCCTGTTTAATAATATGATTTGTTACATAGAGCGTTACAATAATTAAAACTACAGTTTTCGATAAATGCCATTGGAAGAAATATTATCCCAGGAGTTAATTTTGGAGATAAGGGTTTTCAGCTTGAATCTTCCTTTACATCTGTTTCCTGATCATCATCGTACAGGGCGTAGCCTGCTTCCACTAACACCGATCTGTGTATTTTGTCTTTCTTCAAGAGCCCCAGCTCTAGAAAAAAAAGAACTTTAAAATGTAAATGTGGGCTCTCTCTGACTTTCTCGTCCATTAAAAAAGTTACAGTATTTTTTCGATTATTATCAAAAAATTAATTAACTACTAGTTTTAATACACGATACCTTAATATATGTTTTAAATGAGTGATAGTACTTCAAAAATGTTTAACAACTATTTTCTTTAATAATTTTGTACATAATATTGAACATAAAAGCGGTCAGTGGAGGATCAGTGGCCCGGGGCATAAGGGGGCACCCATGTGGGTTGGTGCTTAGGGCACCAAGATGGCTTAATCCGGTCCTGTATATCTTCCAATAGGAAGATGTTTTATAACAGAGAAGGTTTACGTCATCAGGAGAAGAAAAACATGGTTAAACTGAACCTAAATACGTCTAACATTAACATAAAGGTGTAAATGATCTCAGAAGTTATTTTATAACTTATGTATGATAAGTCATCGAACAGAAAGATGATTCATAAATCTGTGAATAAATTTGTCTTTGGGCTAGAAAAATCTTCCCAAATTATCTTACATAAATAGAGTTTTTTCATTTCCTTCCCCGAAAATGTCTTATATCATAACGTATTGTTACAATTATTAAAGTTTCGTAAATCAAAATGTTTCAGTATATAAATTAAAGTACCAATACGTTTGGTACTCTTGTAAATTGTAAACAAGATTTTGTCCAAGGATATTCCACTAAACTGACTCAAATAGACGCATAATTATAAAATATATGTTGATATAAATACTAGCAGTATACCCGCGCATCGTATGAATATATTTACGCCTTGACGTGACAAGGCTTATATGCACATATCCTAAACTATTTTGAGAAACTCGTTGAAGAAAACACGAGCTTTAACGAAAAAGACCGCTGTGCACATAAAATCCATTAGTCAGCATAATTCATTACAATTGGCGATTTGAATGTTCTATCCTTGAGGTACAATAGAAGCAACGGCATGTAGCATCGATTGTGTTGGCGTGGGAGAGCTCTCCTACTCTAAGAGTTAGAGCCGTCATGCGTCCAATCAAAAGTGCTAGGGTTTCATTTTTCAACATGAACAAATGGCTCCTGTGTTCTTAACGATTTTCTTTAATTTGTTTACCATTGTCACTAGGCAACGGATGAAGTGAATGGAAATATTATTTTCGTTTTTTTCAATGCATCTTTTTATTATACTCACAAAGGTTAAAAGTATCATAACTTACTATGTATCAAACCGAATTACATTATTATTTTCTAAAAGAAGTAAGTTCTTTTTCTCAACTATGTTGTTTTTATGCAATGAGGGGTAATATTTTGATTTACTGCAGAAATTCACTCACGGTAATGGCGGAATACCTTGCACCCCCGCCCCATCAATTGTATAACAACATAATGAGATGCAAAGTCAGTAATGTGAAAGTGTTAAGCTCTAATTCACAATTATATTATAAGATGCCATTTTATGATTAGACGGGTCTACGAAAAAAAGCCTACGAAGGCTTAAAACGACCCAGTTAATGGCTCACATATTATATACATTTAATAATAAATTATCTTTAAATTCATGCAGCTTGACTTTTTTCATCAAATGTTTCATATTTATTTTATTTTAATCTAAAAATTGGTTACTGATTTCATTTTATTTCTTTTTGACTTGAGGTCGTAATACTTGCGCAGGAGCGACCGAAAATCTATATGTTTATTTTTATGTTTAATTTTTGTGTGCTGTTGCTTAACTCTATAATCAAACTTTGCAAACTAGAGACAGGTTTGATCGACAAGTCTCACTTTACCTGCGTCAGTTAACATCATTCGAAGCAGGAGATGTTTACCTGAGCCATTATGAGGTTTCTAGCGACAGATCGTTGGAGTGTAGACATATCATCTAATTAACATTCCAAGAAACTTTGTTGAACGTAATGGCTTGAACATATCGTTTAACACGTACATCTAGAAATCTCACTTGTATGAACATATACTGACATCTATATCAGATGTAGATTTTTTCACTTTGATAATGTACACGCAATTTAAACACAGTTTGGAATTGTAGTTCAAATTGTGATACAAAGATAAGGTAAGCGCTACAAGTTATATACCCAGAGCACATGTGTCATGAGCTACTAGTAATATACCCAGAGCACATGTGTCATGAGCTACTAGTAATATACCCAGAGCACATGTGTCATGAGCTACTAGTAATATACCCAGAGCACATGTGTCATGAGCTACTAGTAATATACCCAGAGCACGTGTGTCATGAGCTACAAGTAATATACCCAGAGCACATGTGTCATGAGATACTAGTAGTATACCCAGAGCACATGTGTCATGAGCTACTAGTAGTATACCCAGAGCACATGTGTCATGAGCTACTAGTAGTATACCCAGAGCACATGTGTCATGAGCTACTAGTAGTATACCCAGAGCACATGTGTCATGAGCTACTAGTAGTATACCCAGAGCACATGTGTCATGAGCTACTAGTAGTATACCCAGAGCACATGTGTCATGAGCTACTAGTAGTATACCCAGAGCACATGTGTCATGAGCTACTAGTAGTATACCCAGAGCACATGTGGCATGAGCTACTAGTAATATACACACAGCCCATGTGTCATGAGCTACTAGTAATATACACAGAGCCCATGTGTCATGAGCTACTAGTAATATACACAGAGCCCATGTGTCCTGAGCTACTAGTAATATACACAGAGCCCATGTGTCATGAGCTACTAGTAATATACCCATAGCGCATGTGTCATGTGCCGCAGCACAAACTAGTAGTTACAAAATAAAACGCCAAAGTTAGTTGATGGTTTTAAAAGATATCACGCTGGAAGTGTACGCCTAAAATAATGTGGTAGCTGCGACATGGGCTCAACTCCGACGAAAAATTCGGCGGTATATATTAAAGTCATATGAATAAAAATTGGATGTTAGAGATGTTATGTTTTATGCATTAAGTCTAATATTTCGTCAATGGATAACTTATTTTTCTTTTCATTGGTAAATGTTATGTTTTCAATAGTAAATGTTATGTTTTCAGTTTTTACAATCATGGTTAGGGCCATTCCTTTGATTTTGTGTTTTGTCCAAGCGTGTTCTATAATAATTCATTAACTAAAAGGTTAGACGTTTTAATGAGAGAAAACTGAATAAAATTAGACTCTCTAATATTTAAGGGACAATAATCGAATGTGTCATTTTTATCCGAAAAATATTTAGTTTAAATAAATATGTGTAGCTCTTCATTGGCGGGATGTAATTATTTTAGACTTTAACCATAACTGTAACTGTGAGGAAGTAGATGGAAGAAATGTTCAAAACATGTGCTGTTTATTATTCAATGGGAATAACAATAAACAAAATAAACATTTCAATGTCTATTAGTATTTTACAATTAGCGGTTATTATCTGTTTTAAAACTGCAACCACTCTTCTATCTTAATCTTAATAAATTCCAAAAACTCACCGTTTTAATAAAACACATAATAAAATTTTAGGGAAAATAATTTGAGTGCATACTTTGATTTTAATTTAATCTAAACATTCGAATTGCAAAAATACGTGGGGAATTTATAAGTAATATTTTTCAACAAGTTGTAAACGTGTCAAGAACAAATGTAAGCAGTGCGACGAAACAGTATAAACGTCTCTGATTTCGAAAACTCAGGATAATTTAATTACTATCTATTAACACTTAATACCTCATGATATTGTTTTGAGTCCACGAATACAACACTAAATCATAAAGACATGCTATTTCGATAGAGGCCAAAAATATAAACTCATCAAATAATAATTAATCCTTGACATATATGTACGAGTTCATTTTCTAGACATAAATGTACGTGTTCATTTCTTAGACATAAATGTACGTGTTCATTTCCTAGACATTATGTGCGTGTTAATTTCCTAGACATATATGTACGAGTTCATTTTCTAGACATATATGTACGTGTTCATTTCCTAGACATATATGTACATGTTCATTTCTTGGACATAAATGTACGTGTTCATTTCCTAGACATATATGTACGTGTTCATTTCCTAGACATATATATAGGTATGCCTTCACGTGGGAAAGGAACTATAATCTTTTACACTTGACATTTTCTGCGTCACTGATTTCTTCAATCGACTGAATGTAATCAAAAGATCCATTTCAAACGTTAGAACAATATGTAGTGACGTGGCTGACGTTAAAAGGACCACAAAGAAACCAAAGACTACTTTCAGAGTTAAAAGCTTCACAAAAGTAATGGGCGTGTGAATGTAAACAAATATTATGTTACAAGAAACATGAATGAAAACCGTGAGAAAGTCTGTCTGACTAACGTGTAGAATTAAGGATGTGTTCAATTACATCACGTTTGTTAACAGTCTATGAACAGAAGATGATAAATGTATCGTTGAGCAGTTTGCATCATATTGAAAGTACATTTCATCCTTGGTTTAGCCGTGAACATCATTAGTTGGGAAACTCATTTGATTATCTGACACCGAAAGTGATTCCTCAAAGTTTATGTTTGTAAAATATTTTGTGGTACTTCAAATAGTATGATGCTGTTGTGTTTGTTAAAGAGGGACTAGGAGTAGGAGTGAAGGGGTTGTGAAATAACAGCCGACGTCATCCCGCACCATCAGTTTGCCATGACAATAATCTTGGCTGTCACTATCCTCACTATTTACCAAGTTAGTAACTGTCACCAAATATCACGATACATAACATGTACTACAATCATGACGTCATATTCCTGCAATGAGAATATATAAAAAGGATGATGGTTCTCAAATTGTGAGACCAAAACTTTTAAACCACATCATTCTTGGAGGGGTGGGGGTGGGGGGTGGGTGTCGTTTAGATATTGACTCCCAGGCCGTTCCTTGACTTTGCCTCCCTTAATGTATGAAAATTATACTTCATATAACACTCTAAATATTAGAAACTGAATCTTTTGAAAAGCGATTGTCAAATGATGACAAAGCCCCTCTTAAACTACACAAAAATGTATCATTTTGGGGGAACATTACTTGCCCACACCTTTCAAAATCCCCTACCAAAGCCATTTTGGTAGAAAATTCTATCCTACATCCTTTTCAGCCGTTGTTCTTGTAAAAGCAACAAACCAAAACGTTTTAAGTTTAAAACATATCATCCTTACGGGTCGATCGTCCTAAACAAACAAATTAAACAAGCAAAGATTTTTTAAATATTTCAAAGACAACGTAACAGCAGATCAAATGTTTTCAATGTTGTTTTCACAATGTTTTTCCAGCAACATCAAGGAATCATATCACCTACATCAATCTCGAAGGCTGAAATCAGACAAGGGATGGATCAATATCACTAAACATACGAGCGTATTATTGATCACCTTTTTAAAAGTTTAAATAAATAACAGTGCTTATTGGTCTTTTGCTTTGGTTGAAAATTTTGATCATTTGTATTATAACGTATTTTATTGATATGAGTAGAAGGGCAGGGCAGGGGGGGAGTAAAATTGTTTTCAAAATACTATTTCTTAAAGCATCCTTAATATTTATGTGAAAATGTTTTCAAACGTTAAATAGAACTTCGCCAACGAAATACGAACAACCGAGAAATATTAAGGTGATAGGCCTAAGTTTGACGATTGAGATGGTTTGGGTTCGAAGCTGAGTTTAAACGACTTTAGAATATTTGAATACCTTTTTATCTATGTCTCGTTTATGGGTGTGTGTGTGTATATACAAATATATATATTTATATAAGGTTATTGTAAAGTTCTACGTACTCTATACCACTCGCTCTCTTTCTGATACACTTTTGTTTCTTTTTTGTTGCGTCAAAGCTGGGAAATTGCTATTTCCACAATTGAAGTAGAAGCACAATTTTTGAATTAGTTGAGCACGCTTAAAAACTTTCCTGTTTATATTAGCAGACAATTCACACGTTATGTCTTTGTCTGCTACATTTATGTGATCATTCTTATGTGTTATTGATTGATAAATAAAAGTAATAATAAACGTATAAACTTATAACAGACGAGAAATAAATTGTAAATTTCGGACACACTTCAGTGAACTCTAACGAACTAAGCTGCTATTCCCATGCTACGTGAATCACACGAAAACCAGTTGGTGATAGGGCCAAGGTACGTGGAAGGATATCGTAATACATTTCACGGCATGACATGGGCTACTAATAAAGTTCTTAAGATGTGAATTGAGGTGTGGGAAATACAGGGATTCAAGAACGTAGGCGTCATACACTTATTAATGTATAAACAAGACATTATATTCATGAGTTATGGACGATTAGTATAAATGCACTTATGAATGGTGATATTCTAGTCTAGAGACACACGATCGATCACCAGTATTCGACCTCAAGTATAATTTAATTATAATACAATTTAATGTATATTCTTTTCTTTAAATTAACATGAATTTCTTTCCACAAAATAGAATTAATTTTTTTTTAAATTATCACTTTACAATAAGTGCCTGTCATTCGATAAATAAAGGGATGATGTCTGCGTAGGACAGCATTTGGTCTCAAACAGTAACTGCTGAAACTTGTGTATAAGATTTTCCATAGGCAAAAAAGATGAAATAAACAATTTGTTTAAAAATTATTTTTATGCAAAAACTTTTTTTTATTTAAAAGAAGGGGAAAAAAATTAACACTAGTTGTTCCTGCTAGCCAGGATAATTGAGAACTGAGAGTTAGAAACTTAATATGAAAACGCGGGGAGGTCATGCCTCATATTAAATCTATTCAACGCCTTTTATAGCACGCTAGACTAGAGACAAGAAGATAACATTATTCTTATATAGCACGCTAGACTAGAGACATGAAGATAACATTATTCTTATATAGCACGCTAGACTAGAGACATGAAGATAACATTATTCTTATATAGCACGCTAGACCAGAGACATGAAGATAACATTATTCTTATATAGCACGCTAGACTAGAGACATGAAGATAACATTATTCTTATATAGCACGGTAGACCAGAGACATGAAGATAACATTATTCTTATATAGCACGCTAGACCAGAGACATGAAGATAACATTATTCTTATATAGCACGCTAGACCAGAGACATGAAGATAACATTATTCTTATATAGCACGCTAGACCAGAGACATGAAGATAACATTATTCTTATATAGCACGCTAGACCAGAGACATGAAGATAACATTATTCTTATATAGCACGGTAGACCAGAGACATGAAGATAACATTATTCTTATATAGCACGCTAGACCAGAGACATGAAGATAACATTATTCTTATATAGCACGCTAGACCAGAGACATGAAGATAACATTATTCTTATATAGCACGCTAGACTAGAGACATGAAGATAACATTATTCTTATATAGCACGCTAGACTAGAGACATGAAGATAACATTATTCTTATATAGCACGCTAGACTAGAGACATGAAGATAACATTATTCTTATATAGCACGGTAGACCAGAGACATGAAGATAACATTATTCTTATATAGCACGCTAGACTAGAGACATGAAGATAACATTATTCTTATATAGCACGCTAGACTAGAGACATGAAGATAACATTATTCTTATATAGCACGCTAGACCAGAGACATGAAAATAACATTATTCTTATATAGCACGCTAGACTAGAGCCATGAAGATAACATTATTCTTATATAGCACGCTAGACTAGAGCCATGAAGATAACATTATTCTTATCAACCACGAGTCATGAGAGTCCCACGCTTTCGTTTCAAGTGCAAAAATTTCAATTATCTCGAGTAGTAGGAGCAAATTATTTTAATTATTTTTTTTGTGTGTTCTTTTCCAAGAAAAAGCATGTGGTTTAAATTGTTTTTAAAATTTTATTTTTCATTCATTTTATTTTTTAAAATTAATTTTAGTTACTAAGTTACTTAAGAAATTACCATGAGATTTAGTCCTACTATGTCTAAGAATTTCAGCATTGCTCATTATTAATTAACACAGTAATGTTTATAAACACGAACATAAAAGGTGTTGATTGTCCTATGAAGCTGTTTGGTTGACAGATTGCCCAATAAATAATTGTTTTAATATGTATCTAGGGGGTGAGGTTCACTTGAAATAAATTCAACTAAAGCCACGTGTTGAAGATTAACAGCAACTTAATACGTGAACTTGAAAAACAAATGTTAACAAGCAGGCCTATAAGCTAACAAGTTGTAAACACACGCAAAAAAACGTCGAAATCAACCCTTTATAGTACAATGTGAGAGCATTTTATAACACTAGTCCGGAACTCATTTATGTACAACATTTTATAGAATATGTTTAAAAAAATGAACACTCAAGAATTGTCGGGAACATTAGAGATTATGTTTGAAACTTGAGGCGCATTCTATTAGCTTCTAGAAGTATTCGCCTGAACACTAGATACACATAAATAACATCTACACCAAATCTACACAAAACATATCGTTATTAAAAATAACTCACTGCAACTGTAACACAATTCAAAATTTATGTACGACTTATGGCGTATTAATCTGAAGTTCGTTCCTTGTAATTGTGTATATTCAAATGTCATTGGTTTCCAATGTCAGCAGCCACTCTTTAAGACTTGTAATGGTGTATATTCAAATGTCTTTGGTTTCCAACCTCACCACCCACACTTTAAGACTTGTAATGGTGTATATTCAAATGTCTTTGGTTTCATACTTCACCACCCACTCTTTAAGACTTGTAATAGTGTATATTCAAATGCCTTTGGTTTCCAACCTCACCACCCACTCTTTAAGACTTGGTCAATAAAAGCAATTGAGATTTTGCGTTTTATTTAAGTTCATACACTCCATAAATTAACTCACTAAACAATGAGGCCAAAAGTGCTGACAGCGCCAGACATGTCACTTGCTTTCTCGCCTTCAATAAAACATTATGAAATCGAAATTATTTCCATTAATCGATGAAAAAATCGATCACCCATCATTACTGCAAGTCAATGAAGGAAGCAGCTGGACATGCATTTTCAATGAAGCCTTTCCCTTCCTTAATTAAATCTTCATTCAGCGCACATGCATCTGAGATTTAAATTGCGATAGACTCCAGTCAGTGAAGTTTTAGTACTTCTTACTGCTGACTGAACATAACTGTCATTAAGACGAAACAAACCTGAGAAATTGCCTATAGTGGAAGTATATACACTATTATCTTATATTTAGAAAATAGTTTTAAAATCACGTACCATGCAGTCAAACGACTAAACTTACACTTATTTCAATTACTTTTTAATTTGTAAAAATGCTCATCTGAACCGACCAAACCCAATGAGGGTCTTGAGACAAAAATATGTTTTTGCTTATTTGGTTGACTATTCTTATGGCTTTATGTATTAGATACCACTTATAATAACTTATTAAGACATCATGATGATTCATTAAAATGTTAAAGTTAATCGTAATTTAGCGGATATTTTTCTCAATTTCTCAAATGACTTTGGCGTCCAGATCTGAGATAAAAACTTTTCCGCGTTAAAATAATGGCAGAGACTTTTAGACTGAAAGTTCTAAGTAGATCTGTGCAGTCAAGACGTCAACCAACAGCTCTACAGTACACCAGTCCTCAAACTGTGTTAAACAAGACCCTACACCGGTCCTCACACTGTGTTAAACAAGACCTTTGCTTTTGTTACATCGTAACTTCAATAGACACCACAAGTCCATAACATCAACACGCTCCTGACACTGTGCTGCACAACACGTCGCTCATGTTAATTTTATTTTATCAACACTTCACTGAACACAAACACCTCCTTTAATCAATGATGAAGGAAATCCCTGGATATTCAACAAACAAACGAACAAGTTGGTTTGTGCCGGATATTTTAACTTCCTTGGCGATTGGTAGAATTGTGTGTTAGCTTCACTGATTACCTTTTAGTTAGAGGCTACTAGAAATGACAAAAACGCTTGAAATATTGCATGGTTCAAAGCTCACTGGTTTTTTAAAAAATATTTATTACGAGATATGGTTGAAGTCGACATTTCCAACATTGGTACTCGTAGTATTAAAGTAGTAAAGTCAACACTTTAAACAATTTCGGATTCTATTTTAGGCTATGTACGAAATGAACAAACTTTTGTTTAGAAGTTTAACTTGACTATGTAGTTATTTTACTTCTTGTGCCCGAAAACGTATGTTAAATTATGTTGATTTCAAAAGTTGGCCAAATATACAATTTTTATGGAAAGTGCCTTTTCAAATTAGAGGGTTCTCATCTCACTACAAATGATGTCAAGTTACTTCATTCTTTGAACTGATATAGTCTCTGTCATTTCGCCAATCAAAATTATGAGTTGTAAGACAGTCGACCACAGGGAAATAATTCTCAACTTAGTAAACTTTGAATATTTGATGATTTCCTTTCACGACTTACTACATGCCAGTAAATAATTTCATAATTTCTAAAAATCAATTACAATTTTCCAAATTTATTATTTTATTTTAGAATATTTGTGTTGAAAGATTTCCTTTTAAAATATATTTAATATTAAAGTACAATACAATCCCGCGGTAAATACTATTCACACATGCGCGGTCGGCATATTCGGAATTATGACGTTTTCGTGTTTTTATGTGTTTTTTTTCCATAGCATTTACACCTGCTAAATTTCAAGTGAAATTTTAAAAAAATATCCATAATAATTATTCAAATATTAAAAAAAAATATTTATTAAGAAAGAAATATCCAGATATTTAAAAATAATAAAACTATCCCGTAACAGACGTACTCCGACCTTAGAACCTGCAAGAGGCTGATTGTACAAGTACAAGGTGGGCATAAGGGTGTGGCTACACTGGAGCTGGAATTCAACACAGCAGTATACGGCCGTGCGCGCTTCGGAAAAAGTATTCTATCCCGACCGCCGCGCACGGTTGTGCACCGGCGTTTTTCATTGAGCAAGTGAACATGCACATTATGTTATGGCATTTGTTTTTTTCAAAAGATATGGCCGTAAAGGGCATTGCCGAATCCCGGCTCCAGTGTAGCCACAGCTTAAAGCAAATGTTTTGTTTACACTAATAAAAGACAGAATTGCGCTAATAAATCAATATAAATTGCTGTTGCTGTCATTAGATTAAGAGAAGACATAAAATGTAATTACCTATAGCCATCACTCTAAACGGAATACATGACAGAAAGGTTAATTATAACAAATAGCTTAACTTAATACATTAAATACATTTTAACTACATCCATAAGGTTATTTGAAAAAATAAAATACATTTAAGGTATAGCCATTAGGTAATCTGATTACATAAACTATTGGTGAACTATAACAATTAGTTTAACTGATTACACAAAATATTGGTGAACTACAATCATTAGGTTAACTGATTACATGGAATGAGCTCCTGAATCATATTTTCAATTAACGTAAATAATGGTAAGTGTTCAAAGGATTAAAAATTTAGTTAAGAGATGTGGTAGATTAATTATGCAAAGTGTCAGAAAAAAATCGTTCCTGGGTGGTCAAAGGTCTAAATAATGTATTACGAGATGAAGACAATATAAACACGGTTGTTTAGCTTGTCTACTCGCGTCAAGTCTGTGACATCTTCACATTTATATTGGGCTATGTAATGTACTTGTCTTGCACAGAAAAGGTGTTATTGGAGGTGAGTTATTTATAGAACTTGGTTTTACTTACGATATAGCACGCAACCAATACAAAAAACGAAAATTAACTTGAAATTTAATCCCATAGGTGAAGGAGGGAGACTAAGATTTAATGGTAATATTAGGCGGAGAGTTTGGGGACAATTCACTCGCAGACTCAGAGGTGGACATATCAGATGTTAGGAAGTCAAAGTCGTGGGGATGCACTCGCTTAGCTCAAATGAACCAGGGCCGAGTTTGGAATGAAGAAAAGAAAACTGTGAAGGACTGCACTGACAGTCGCAGGTTTGAGTCCTAGGATTGAGTTGGAGACATGGTTGGTGATAGAGAACCAGGCAGAAGAGAAACTGGACTGTTTGATAAGCCGAGAAGAAATACAGAGTCAGTAAATGACTATAACAAGGAGATAAAAAAATAAATAATATGTCTACCCTATACGAAAAAAATTAGGCGTTCTAAAATACAGGGCATTCATGTGAACTATTACCATTAGTTAAGTGAATGCTTTAAATATAGGAGAATTATTGCCATTAGTTAACTGAAAAACATACACGAAATACCTGTAAACAATAGCTATTAAATTAACTACATACATAACATACCGGTATAGTATATAGGTGAAGTAAATATATGAAATATATAACTATGCCAATTAGATTGACTGAATACATAGACAATACATGTAACTGTATAAACCAATTAATTCAAGGTGTCAAAACACTAAAAAGTGAGAGCCATTTCATTTTAAAAAATGTATTTTACCATCTCTGATTAGCATCGATCTGACCAGTGTAAAAATAACTCAGATATTCATTTACAATTCAAATGTGTGACGTGTGTGGGATAGTCAACTCGCTTGACTTGAAAGCCGAAGTTAAGGGGGAATTTATTTTATATGTATAAAGGGTATGAAACACTTTTGTAGATATTTAATATTCTAGGCAGACATAAATGATTTTCGGGTGAAATATTTTTATTGGTATTATTGATATTTTTCATGATCTTTAACTAATAAACTAAACTTTTCATATGTTTTAGAATCTATGTTAAACATTGCAATAAACAGAATTAATCTAAATTCAATGTCCAAGCCAAACTGAGAGAAATCGTTTATGTAATAATCTCAATAAGTAACACAAGTTAACGTCATATGGCCTTGATAAGTTTAAAGTAATCTATGTCCTTCAACTTTCAGTCGCCATGTAACTCACAATGGTACAATAACATTTTTACGTTTAAAACAGTAGAACAAAATCAATTTTAAGGACGCTGCATAGGCACGATACTATACCTGTTCATGTCATGTGATTTGCGGTGCGTTGTTAGGACACGTCAACGGAAACCTTTCCACTGACATTTTTCAAGTCATTATTTCTTTTCTTTAATGGACTGAATTGTTTTCATTGGCACCAAGTGATAAATAATTTTTCAGGAATACATGACGCATACATTGTATTGTGTCTGAATATGCCTGTGTCGAGGTGACCTTTCATCAAATAACTGATGCGCTATTTCCTTTTCACGCGCAGGTTCATGGCGCATGATTGAGTGGAGTTTCCCGAAACAAAGCTTCGCTTTCAATGACCTAATGTTGCGTGGAAATGAATTCATTTCCGTCTCATATATCAACTTGAATGACGATAGTGATATCACTTATCATTTTTTGGCTAGCAACCAACCTTAAAGCAGCGTAAACTGTAAAAAATAAAAATAAAAAGTATCTGTTGCGGTAAATAAACAATTTTAAATGCCTACTAACCTCCCTTCTATAGCTTTCAGTTGACAATACTTGATATTCCTCAGACCAGAATACGTCATAGCTTATTGTGTAACGAGCAACAAAGCTCGTCCAAGGACGTTCCGCCACCGTTCGGTGGCATGTTGTAACTCCGCTCCAACAGCCGTCTCGACCGGCATACATGTGCGTCACGTCAAAAATACTATTCATTATAATTAAAATAAAGAACTTGTAAAAATAGAGTTTTGGAGTATAAAGCCCAACGCGCAAAACTCAAAATAAAGTCTTGAAAGAAATAATGCACGAAAAATAACTCGTTTTGAACGTCCGCGTAAACGTGTTCAATATGATTGGCCGTAGGAGTCATTTGTGTTTGAGGGACCAATTGCTATCGAGGACCGGACAGAAAGGACAGAACATTGCCTTTTGTTATATAGGATGTTACTATTTTAAACAAAATTTAAGTGAAACAATGTCTTTTTGAATAAATACAGAAGAATCAATAAGTTCTCAAAATTGTTAGCATAAGAAAATTATGTAACTTTTTTTCTTGTTCAAGTCCAATAAGTTGTCTTAAATTACCGACGAATTAACAAAGAGCTGATGAGATACTTCTCAATATACCTACATTTACATATTGATTTCATCTTAAGTTACATTTCTCCAACTTAAAACCCCTGATCTTTCTATAAATAGATTTCCGCTATTATTAGACATGGTCAATACGAAGCAAATATTTATGAATTTTATGCTAAAATTAATTTTTTCTTTAGTTTTTGTTTTAAATATAAAAGGTGGGAGCGGGTAATTCACGAAAACGTTTTTTTTTGGTCATTGTTTCTTGTTTCAAATGACACCGCGGAGCTGGGAATCATTGTTCGCTCATTAGAAAGACATTTCATTGAAAAGTTACCAGGAAAACAAACTATATATCAAAATTTAAAACTCTATAAAAAATGCAGGACTAGACATAAAACTTTGGACCATGGATAAGCGTAGGATGCTATAATCTTCTGTATAGAAGGAGCATCTGTAATAGATAATATAAGATAGATCTTTGTTTGCTCAATGTAATTACAAAATATGGAACTATGACGAAACAAATCATTATGTTTTGCTATTGTTAAACAGATTACACTAAAATAAAATTCATTACTTTTTTTCATTGTCTTCCCCCCCCCCTGTAAATAGGCAAAAATTAATTGAATGATGTTTAAAAAAATGTCAATTTTAATGAATTGTAAATTTAATATAAGGATAGACATAATTCTGTCCTAGTAATTAACAGTGACCGGCTTCCCTGTGACTTTGAGCTACTGTAATGAGGAGGCAATCTTAGACAGACAAGTTGATCAAGACACCAATCAGCCGATTTAAATTTAATAAAACAACACGGTGGTTTACATAATGACACTAACGTATACAAGTACAATGATGGTTTACATGATGACACTAACGTATACAAGTACAATGATATTTTACATGACACTAACGTATACAAGTACAATGATATTTTACATGACACTAACGTATACAAGTACAATGATGTTTTACATGACACTAACGTATACAAGTACAATGATGTTTTGCATGACACTAACGTATACAAGTACAATGATGTTTTAAATAATGACACTAACGTATACAAGTACAATGATGTTTTTAAAAATGACACTAACGTATACAAGTACAATGATGTTTTTAAAAATGACACTAACGTATACAAGTACAATGATGTTTTTAAAAATGACACTAACGTATACAAGTACAATGATGTTTTTAAAAATGAGACTAACGTATACAAGTACAATGATGTTTTAAATAATGACACTAACGTATACAAGTATAATAATGTTTTAAATAATGACACTAACGTATACAAGTATAATAATGTTTTAAATAATGACACTAACGTATACAAGTATAATGATGTTTTACATGACACTAACGTATACAAGTACAATGATGTTTTACATGACACTAACGTATACAAGTACAATGATGTTTTACATGACACTAACGTATACAAGTGCAATGATGTTTTACATGATGACACTAACGTATACAAGTACAATGATGTTTTAAATAATGACACTAACGTATACAAGTATAATAATGTTTTAAATAATGACACTAACGTATACAAGTACAATGATGTTTTACATGACACTAACGTATACAAGTACAATGATGTTTTACATAATGACACTAACGTATACAAGTACAATGATGTTTTACATGACACTAACGTATACAAGTACAATGATGTTTTACATGACACTAACGTATACAAGTGCAATGATGTTTTACATGACACTAACGTATACAAGTACAATGATGTTTTACATGACACTAACGTATACAAGTACAATGATGTTTTACATGACACTAACGTATACAAGTGCAATGATGTTTTACATGATGACACTAACGTATACAAGTACAATGATGTTTTACATGATGACACTAACGTATACAAGTACAATGATGTTTTACATGACACTAACGTATACAAGTAAAATGATGTTTTACATGACACTAACGTATACAAGTGCAATGATGTTTTACATGACACTAACGTATACAAGTACAATGATGTTTTACATGACACTAACGTATACAAGTACAATGATGTTTTACATGACACTAACGTATACAAGTACAATGATGTTTTACATGACACTAACGTATACAAGTACAATGATGTTTTGCATGATGACACTAACGTATACAAGTACAATGATGTTTTGCATGATGACACTAACGTATACAAGTACAATGATGTTTTGCATGATGACACTAACGTATACAAGTACAATGATGTTTTGCATGATGACACTAACGTATACAAGTACAATGATGTTTTAAATGATGACACTAACGAATACAAGTAAAATGATGTTTTACATAATGACACTAAAGTATACAAGTACAATGATGTTTTACATGACACTAAAGTATACAAGTACAATGATGTTTTACATGACACTAACGTATACAAGTGCAATGATGTTTTACATGACACTAACGTATACAAGTACAATGATGTTTTACATGACACTAACGTATACAAGTACAATGATGTTTTACATGACACTAACGTATACAAGTACAATGATGTTTTACATGATGACACTAACGAATACAAGTAAAATGATGTTTTACATAATGACACTAACGTATACAAGTACAATAATGTTTTACATGATGACACTAACGAATACAAGTAAAATGATGTTTTACATAATGACACTAACGTATACAAGTACAATAATGTTTTACATGACACTAACGTATACAAGTACAATGATGTTTTAAATAATGACACTAACGTATACAAGTACAATGATGTTTTACATGATGACACTAACGAATACAAGTAAAATGATGTTTTACATAATGACACTAACGTATACAAGTACAATAATGTTTTACATGACACTAACGTATACAAGTATAATGATGTTTTAAATAATGACACTAACGAATACAAGTACAATGATGATTTACATGACACTACCGTATACAAGTACAATGATGTTTTACATGATAACACTAACGAATACAAGTAAAATGATGTTTTACATAATGACACTAACGTATACAAGTATAATGATGTTTTAAATAATGACACTAACGAATACAAGTACAATGATGATTTACATGACACTACCGTATACAAGTACAATGATGTTTTACATGATAACACTAACGAATACAAGTAAAATGATGTTTTACATAATGACACTAACGTATACAAGTACAATGATGTTTTACATGACACTAACGTATACAAGTATAATGATGTTTTAAATAATGACACTAACGTATACAAGTACAATGATGTTTTAAATAATGACACTAACGTATACAAGTACAATGATGTTTTTAAAAATGACACTAACGTATACAAGTACAATGATGTTTTTAAAAATGACACTAACGTATACAAGTACAATGATGTTTTTAAAAATGACACTAACGTATACAAGTACAATGATGTTTTTAAAAATGACACTAACGTATACAAGTACAATGATGTTTTAAATAATGACACTAACGTATACAAGTATAATAATGTTTTAAATAATGACACTAACGTATACAAGTATAATAATGTTTTAAATAATGACACTAACGTATACAAGTATAATGATGTTTTACATGACACTAACGTATACAAGTACAATGATGTTTTACATGACACTAACGTATACAAGTACAATGATGTTTTACATGACACTAACGTATACAAGTGCAATGATGTTTTACATGATGACACTAACGTATACAAGTACAATGATGTTTTAAATAATGACACTAACGTATACAAGTATAATAATGTTTTAAATAATGACACTAACGTATACAAGTACAATGATGTTTTACATGACACTAACGTATACAAGTACAATGATGTTTTACATAATGACACTAACGTATACAAGTACAATGATGTTTTACATGACACTAACGTATACAAGTACAATGATGTTTTACATGACACTAACGTATACAAGTACAATGATGTTTTACATGACACTAACGTATACAAGTACAATGATGTTTTACATGACACTAACGTATACAAGTACAATGATGTTTTACATGACACTAACGTATACAAGTGCAATGATGTTTTACATGATGACACTAACGTATACAAGTACAATGATGTTTTACATGACACTAACGTATACAAGTACAATGATGTTTTACATGACACTAACGTATACAAGTACAATGATGTTTTACATGACACTAACGTATACAAGTACAATGATGTTTTACATGACACTAACGTATACAAGTACAATGATGTTTTACATGACACTAACGTATACAAGTACAATGATGTTTTACATGACACTAACGTATACAAGTACAATGATGTTTTACATGACACTAACGTATACAAGTACAATGATGTTTTACATGATGACACTAACGTATACAAGTACAATGATGTTTTACATGACACTAACGTATACAAGTACAATGATGTTTTACATGATGACACTAACGTATACAAGTACAATGATGTTTTACATGACACTAACGTATACAAGTACAATGATGTTTTACATGATGACACTAACGTATACAAGTACAATGATGTTTTACATATGACACTAACGTATACAAGTACAATGATGTTTTACATGACACTAACGTATACAAGTACAATGATGTTTTACATGACACTAACGTATACAAGTACAATGATGTTTTACATATGACACTAACGTATACAAGTACAATGATGTTTTACATGACACTAACGTATACAAGTACAATGATGTTTTACATGACACTAACGAATACAAGTACAATGATGTTTTACATATGACACTAACGTATACAAGTACAATGATGTTTTACATGATGACACTAACGTATACAAGTACAAATGATGTTTTACATAATGACACTAACGTATACAAGTACAATGATGTTTTACATGACACTAACGTATACAAGTACAATGATGTTTTACATAATGACACTAACGTATACAAGTACAATGATGTTTTACATGATGACACTAACGAATACAAGTAAAATGATGTTTTACATAATGACACTAACGTATACAAGTACAATGATGTTTTACATGACACTAACGTATACAAGTACAATGATGTTTTAAATAATGACACTAACGTATACAAGTACAATGATGTTTTACATGACACTAACGTATACAAGTACAATGATGTTTTACATGATGACACTAACGAATACAAGTACAATGATGTTTTACATAATGACACTAACGTATACAAGTATAATGATGTTTTAAATAATGACACTAACGTATACAAGTACAATGATGTTTTACATGACACTAACGTATACAAGTACAATGATGTTTTACATGATGACACTAACGAATACAAGTAAAATGATGTTTTACATAATGACACTAACGTATACAAGTACAATGATGTTTTACATGACACTAACGTATACAAGTATAATGATGTTTTAAATAATGACACTAACGTATACAAGTACAATGATGTTTTACATAATGACACTAACGTATACAAGTACAATGATGTTTTACATGACACTAACGTATACAAGTACAATGATGTTTTACATGACACTAACGTATACAAGTACAATGATGTTTTACATGACACTAACGTATACAAGTACAATGATGTTTTACATGACACTAACGTATACAAGTACAATGATGTTTTACATGACACTAACGTATACAAGTACAATGATGTTTTACATGACACTAACGTATACAAGTACAATGATGTTTTACATGACACTAACGTATACAAGTACAATGATGTTTTACATGACACTAACGTATACAAGTACAATGATGTTTTACATGACACTAACGTATACAAGTACAATGATGTTTTACATGACACTAACGTATACAAGTACAATGATGTTTTACATGACACTAACGTATACAAGTACAATGATGTTTTACATGACACTAACGAATACAAGTACAATGATGTTTTACATGACACTAACGTATACAAGTACAATGATGTTTTACATGACACTAACGAATACAAGTACAATGATGTTTTACATGACACTAACGTATACAAGTACAATGATGATTTACATAATGACACTAACGCATACAAGTACAATGATGTTTTACATGACACTAACGTATACAAGTACAATGATTTTTTACATGACACTAACGTATACAAGTACAATGATGTTTTACATGATGACACTAACGTATACAAGTACAATGATGATTTACATGACACTAACGTATACAAGTACAATGATGATTTACATAATGACACTAACGCATACAAGTACAATGATGTGTTACATGACACTAACGTATACAAGTACAATGATGTTTTACATGATGACACTAACGTATACAAGTACAATGATGATTTACATAATGACACTAACGTATACAAGTACAATGATGGTTTACATAATGACACTAACGAATCCAAGTACAATGATGGTTTACATAATGACACTAACGTATACAAGTACAATGATGTTTTACATGACACTAACGTATACAAGTACAATGATGGTTTACATGATGACACTAACGTATACAAGTACAATGATGTTTTACATGACACTAACGTATACAAGTACAATGATGGTTTACATGATGACACTAACGTATACAAGTACAATGATATTTTACATGACACTAACGTATACAAGTACAATGATGTTTTACATGACACTAACGTATACAAGTACAATGATGTTTTACATGACACTAACGCATACAAGTACAATGATGTTTTACATGACACTAACGTATACAAGTACAATGATGTTTTAAATAATGACACTAACGTATACAAGTATAATAATGTTTTAAATAATGACACTAAAGTATACAAGTATAATGATGTTTTAAATAATGACACTAACGTATACAAGTACAATGATGTTTTTAAAAATGACACTAACGTATACAAGTACAATGATGTTTTAAATAATGACACTAACGTATACAAGTATAATAATGTTTTAAATAATGACACTAACGTATACAAATATAATGATGTTTTAAATAATGACACTAACGTATACAAGTGCAATGATGTTTTACATGACACTAACGTATACAAGTGCAATGATGTTTTACATGACACTAACATATACAAGTACAATGATGTTTTAAATAATGACACTAACGTATACAAGTGCAATGATGTTTTACATGACACTTACGTATACAAGTACAATGATGTTTTACATGACACTAACGTATACAAGTACAATGATGTTTTAAATAATGACACTAACGTATACAAGTGCAATGATGTTTTACATGACACTAACGTATACAAGTACAATGATGTTTTACATGATGACACTAACGAATACAAGTAAAATGATGTTTTACATAATGACACTAACGTATACAAGTACAATGATGTTTTACATGACACTAACGTATACAAGTACAATGATGTTTTAAATAATGACACTAACGTATACAAGTACAATGATGTTTTACATGATGACACTAACGAATACAAGTAAAATGATGTTTTACATGACACTAACGTATACAAGTACAATGATGTTTTACATGACACTAACGTATACAAGTATAATGATGTTTTACATGACACTAACGTATACAAGTACAATGATGTTTTACATGACACTAACGAATACAAGTACAATGATGTTTTACATGACACTAACGTATACAAGTACAATGATGTTTTACATGACACTAACGTATACAAGTACAATGATGTTTTACATGACACTAACGAATACAAGTACAATGATTTTTTACATGACACTAACGTATACAAGTATAATGATGTTTTACATGACACTAACGTATACAAGTACAATGATGTTTTACATGACACTAACGAATACAAGTACAATGATGTTTTACATGACACTAACGTATACAAGTACAATGATGATTTACATAATGACACTAACGCATACAAGTACAATGATGTTTTACATGACACTAACGTATACAAGTACAATGATGTTTTACATGATGACACTAACGTATACAAGTACAATGATGATTTACATGACACTAACGTATACAAGTACAATGATGATTTACATAATGACACTAAAGCATACAAGTACAATGATGTTTTACATGACACTAACGTATACATGTACAATGATGTTTTACATGATGACACTAACGTATACAAGTACAATGATATTTTACATGACACTAACGTATACAAGTACAATGATGTTTTACATGACACTAACGTATACAAGTACAATGATGTTTTACATGACACTAACGCATACAAGTACAATGATGTTTTACATGACACTAACGTATACAAGTACAATGATGTTTTACATGACACTAACGTATACAAGTACAATGATGTTTTAAATAATGACACTAACGTATACAAGTATAATAATGTTTTAAATAATGACACTAAAGTATACAAGTATAATGATGTTTTAAATAATGACACTAACGTATACAAGTACAATGATGTTTTTAAAAATGACACTAACGTATACAAGTACAATGATGTTTTAAATAATGACACTAACGTATACAAGTATCATAATGTTTTAAATAATGACACTAACGTATACAAGTATAATGATGTTTTAAATAATGACACTAACGTATACAAGTGCAATGATGTTTTACATGACACTAACGTATACAAGTGCAATGATGTTTTACATGACACTAACGTATACAAGTACATTGATGTTTTAAATGATGACACTAACGTATACAAGTGCAATGATGTTTTACATGACACTAACGTATACAAGTACAATGATGTTTTACATGACACTAACGTATACAAGTATAATGATGTTTTAAATAATGACACTAACGTATACAAGTGCAATGATGTTTTACATGACACTAACGTATACAAGTACAATGATGTTTTACATGACACTAACGTATACAAGTATAATGATGTTTTAAATAATGACACTAACGTATACAAGTGCAGTGATGTTTTACATGACACTAACGTATACAAGTACAATGATGTTTTACATGACACTAACGTATACAAGTACAATGATGTTTTACATGACACTAACGTATACAAGTACAATGATGTTTTACATGACACTAACGTATACAAGTACAATGATGTTTTACATGACACTAACGTATACAAGTACAATGATGTTTTACATGACACTAACGTATACAAGTACAATGATGTTTTACATGGCACTAACGTATACAAGTACAATCATGTTTTACATGACACTAACGTATACAAGTACAATGATGTTTTACATGACACTAACGTATACAAGTACAATGATGTTTTACATGACACTAACGTATACAAGTACAATGATGTTTTACATGACACTAACGTATACAAGTACAATGATGTTTTACATGACACTAACGCATACAAGTACAATGATGTTTTACATGACACTAACGTATACAAGTACAATGATGTTTTACATGACACTAACGTATACAAGTATAATGATGTTTTAAATAATGACACTAACGTATACAAGTGCAATGATGTTTTACATGACACTAACGTATACAAGTACAATGATGTTTTACATGACACTAACGTATACAAGTATAATGATGTTTTAAATAATGACACTAACGTATACAAGTGCAGTGATGTTTTACATGACACTAACGTATACAAGTACAATGATGTTTTACATGACACTAACGTATACAAGTACAATGATGTTTTACATGACACTAACGTATACAAGTACAATGATGTTTTACATGACACTAACGTATACAAGTACAATGATGTTTTACATGACACTAACGTATACAAGTACAATGATGTTTTACATGACACTAACGTATACAAGTACAATGATGTTTTACATGGCACTAACGTATACAAGTACAATCATGTTTTACATGACACTAACGTATACAAGTACAATGATGTTTTACATGACACTAACGTATACAAGTACAATGATGTTTTACATGACACTAACGTATACAAGTGCAATGATGTTTTACATGACACTAACGTATACAAGTACAATGATGTTTTACATGACACTAACGTATACAAGTACAATGATGTTTTGCATGATGACACTAACGTATACAAGTACAATGATGTTTTACATGATGACACTAACGAATACAAGTAAAATGATGTTTTACATAATGACACTAACGTATACAAGTACAATGATGTTTTACATGACACTAACGTATACAAGTACAATGATGTTTTAAATAATGACACTAACGTATACAAGTACAATGATGTTTTACATGATGACACTAACGAATACAAGTAAAATGATGTTTTACATAATGACACTAACGTATACAAGTACAATGATGTTTTACATGACACTAAAGTATACAAGTATAATGATGTTTTAAATAATGACACTAACGAATACAAGTACAATGATGATTTACATGACACTAACGTATACAAGTACAATGATGTTTTACATGATGACACTAACGAATACAAGTAAAATGATGTTTTACATAATGACACTAACGTATACAAGTTAAATGATGTTTTACATGACACTAACGTATACAAGTACAATGATGTTTTACATAATGACACTAACGTATACAAGTATAATGATGTTTTAAATAATGACACTAACGAATACAAGTAAAATGATGTTTTACATAATGACACTAACGTATACAAGTACAATGATGTTTTACATGACACTAACGTATACAAGTATAATGATGTTTTACATGACACTAACGTATACAAGTACAATGATGTTTTACATGACACTACCGAATACAAGTACAATGATGTTTTACATGACACTAACGTATACAAGTACAATGATGTTTTACATGACACTAACGTATACAAGTACAATGATGTTTTACATGACACTAACGTATACAAGTACAATGATGTTTTACATGACACTAACGTATACAAGTACAATGATGTTTTACATGACACTAACGTATACAAGTACAATGATGTTTTACATGACACTAACGTATACAAGTACAATGATGATTTACATAATGACACTAACGTATACAAGTACAATGATGTTTTACATGACACTAACGTATACAAGTACAATGATGTTTTACATGACACTAACGTATACAAGTACAATGATGTTTTACATGATGACACTAACGTATACAAGTACAATGATGTTTTACATGACACTAACGTATACAAGTACAATGATGATTTACATAATGACACTAACGCATACAAGTACAATGATGTTTTACATGACACTAACGTATACAAGTACAATGATGTTTTACATGATGACACTAACGTATACAAGTACAATGATGTTTTACATAATGACACTAACGTATACAAGTACAATGATGTTTTACATAATGACACTAACGTATACAAGTACAATGATGTTTTACATAATGACACTAACGTATACAAGTACAATGATGTTTTACATGACACTAACGTATACAAGTACAATGATGTTTTACATGATGACACTAACGTATACAAGTACAATGATGTTTTACATGACACTAACGTATACAAGTACAATGATGTTTTACATGATGACACTAACGTATACAAGTACAATGATGTTTTACATGACACTAACGTATACAAGTACAATGATGTTTTACATGACACTAACGTATACAAGTACAATGATGTTTTACTATGACACTAACGTATACAAGTACAATGATGTTTTACATGACACTAACGTATACAAGTACAATGATGTTT